>JADMNL010000029.1:221920000-222325000 GCA_016271365.2 Neoceratodus forsteri
ACCCTTCATCCAAGGGGTCAGGAGGAGGGTGACCCTCCTGGGAGGAGATGACGGTCTCCCGGGTGGTGGAGGAGTAGGTTGTCTCTGAGGTCCTTGAGGTACTCCTGAGGGTGTTGGATCCAGTAAAGGGGTTAGACGCTCCTTGAGAAGGAGATCCCCTTTTATGGTGTTCCACCACGAGTTCAACAGGGCCCCTATGTCCAATGAGACTGGAGGTGGGTCCCTGAGGATCTGATGTCAAGGGAGGTACATCAGGGGTACCTCACATTAAACCTGTAGGCACAGTTGGCCTTGTTGTCAGGTCTGGGGATGTGGGATTATCTGTCCCGCAGTCCTGCAGGCGACAGGGTAGGTGACGCCAGGTCATCCAGCTGGTCAGGTGGCATCAGGTTATCTGACAGTAGCTGATCTGGCACCAGAGGCAGGGGTGCCAGTTTGTCAGCAGAGCCTCAGATGATGACTTGGGAGAAGCCAGTGGAGGAGGTGTCTCCTGGTTCGACCCCGGAGAAGTAGACGTCAAGGATGTCTAGGTCATACAATGGGTGTCCATCATCTTGAGTTTAGGGGAGCGTACTCCAGACTGAAGTTCCTGCTCCTGGAGCTTCTTCCTGTTGTCGGACCCTGACAAGTGGCCTGACAAAGAGGACGCCCCAGCCGGATGGATGATGGGCCTGTGCCCACCATCCAAAGAGGAGACAGTTTAGCCCCCTAGCTTAGGCCCAGAAGGATAATGGAAAAGCCTAAGACTTGGGAGGGACCGAAGGCCCTTGCCCCGAAGACCCCCAACTGACATCTGGACCAGGGCAGGGGGGCATTATCAGTGGGAGCCCTGAGAGAGATAGGGCTGCTGGGGGAGCAGAGTCCAACCTTTTGTGGGAGTGGGAACTCAAGGAAGCTGCCTTTTGATGCAGAGATCTGGAGCAGGAGTCCAATCTGGGTCTCTCCTTGTCTTTATGATGGTGTTTCCCGCTGGCCTTCTTGCCCTTGTGGAAAGATATGGAAGACCCTGGGACCAAGGAGGAAGAGGAGCCATGACTAAAGGGGGTCCTCTGCATGGCAGTTAGTTGTTGCTCCAACAGGTGGCTCTTCAAGGCCTTCAGGTGACGGTGCATGTCCAGTGATTGAAACTGTGACAATGCGGGCAGGCCTCAGAGTCATGGTTGGGGCCTAAACAAATCAGGCAGACCGAATGACCATCCTTAGCTGGAATCCGTTCCCCACAGGCACACTTAGATATCTGCTGCTTTGTGGAGGAAGACGGTGAAGACATGCAAGAAAAACTCAGAAATATAAAGAAAATAAGAAAATGTGAAGATCACGAAAAATGGCTGTCGACTGGTAGGAGGCATCCGTGGAGCCGATGTGTACAGGTCGACGGTGGGAAACAAACTGAGGTGGGGCTGGGGACTTCCCCCTTTATACCACTGGCCGATGTTGGAGGCAGTCAAACGTGGGGAGGCGGTCCCCACTGTATACTGCTAGCTAGAATTTTCCTGTGGGTTCCTAGTGTCTGGTGGCATAGTCCTTATGGTGTAGCCTGCTGCAAGAGCTCCAACTTGAAGTAAGGTCTTGCTCTACTGCCCCACACTACATCATCAGTATTGTGACCTCACTAACTGTGACATCACTGCTACTTTGGAACAGCAAGTGAGTGACTGCCAAGTCATTCACCTGTGATGTCACCGTCAGTGAGATCATAATGTTGATGATGTAACGTGGGGTACTCCTGAGAGTGTTGGATCCGGTAAAGGGGTCAGACGCTCCTTGAGAAGGAGATCCCCTTTTATGGTGTTCCACCACGAGTTAAACAAGGCCCCTATGTCCAATGAGACTGGAGGTGGGTCCCTGAGGATCTGATGTCAAGGGAGGTACATCAGGGGTACCTCACATTAAACCTGTAGGCACAGTTGGCCTTGTTGTCAGGTCTGGGGATGTGGGATTATCTGGCGGCAGTCCTGCAGGTGACAGGGTAGGTGACGCCAGGTCGTCCAGCTGGTCAGGTGGCATCAGGTTATCTGACAGTAGCTGATCTGGCACCAGAGGCAGGGGTGCCAGTTTAGCCAGCGGCAGAGCCTCGGATGATGACTTGGGAGAAGCCAGTGGAGGAGGTGTCTCCTGGTTCGACCCCGGAGAAGTAGACGTCAAGGATGTCTAGGTCATACAATGGGTGTCCATCATCTTGAGTTTAGGGGAGCGTACTCCAGACTGAAGTTCCTGCTCCTGGAGCTTCTTCCTGTTGTCGGACCCTGACAAGTGGCCTGACAAAGAGGACGCCTCAGCCGGATGGATGATGGGCCTGTGCCCACCATCCAAAGAGGAGACAGTTTAGCCCCCTAGCTTAGGCCCAGAAGGATAATGGAAAAGCCTATGACTTGGGAGGGACCGAAGGCCCTTGCCCCGAAGACCCCCAACTGACATCTGGACCAGGGCAGGGGGGCATCATCAGTGGGAGCCCTGAGAGAGATAGGGCTGCTGGGAGGGCAGAGTCCAACCTTTTGTGGGAGTGGGAACTCAAGGAAGCTGCCTTTTGATGCAGAGATCTGGAGCAGGAGTCCAATCTGGGTCTCTCCTTGTCTTTATGATGCTGTTTCCCGCTGGCCTTCTTGCCCTTGTGGAAAGATATGGAAGACCCTGGGACCAAGGAGGAAGAGGAGCCATGACTAAAGGGGGTCCTCTGCATGGCAGTTAGTTGTTGCTCCAACAGGTGGCTCTTCAAGGCCTTCAGGTGACGGTGCATGTCCAGTGATTGAAACTGTGACAATGCGGGCAGGCCTCAGAGCCATGGTTGGGGCCTAAACAAATCAGGCAGACCGAATGACCATCCTTAGCTGGAATCTGTTCCCCACAGGCACACTTAGATATCTGCTGCTTTGTGGAGGAAGACGGTGAAGACATGCAAGAAAAACTCAGAAATATAAAGAAAATAAGAAAATGTGAAGATCACGAAAAATGGTTGTCGACTGGTAGGAGGCATCCGTGGAGCCGATGTGTACAGGTCGACGGCGGGAAACAAACTGAGGTGGGGCTGGGGACTTCCCCCTTTATACCACTGGCCGATGTTGGAGGCAGTCAAACGTGGGGAGGCGGTCCCCACTGTATACTGCTAGCTAGAATTTTCCTGTGGGTTCCTAGTGTCTGGTGGCATAGTCCTTATGGTGTAGCCTGCTGCAAGAGCTCCAACTTGAAGTAAGGTCTTGCTCTACTGCCCCACACTACATCATCAGTATTGTGACCTCACTAACTGTGACATCACTGCTACTTTGGAACAGCAAGTGAGTGACTGCCAGGTCATTCACCTGTGATGTCACCATCAGTGAGATCATAATGCTGATGATGAAGTGTGGGGCAGTAGAGTCAGATATGTCAGCTGCCAGGCTAAGAGCTGTTCCACACATCCAGCACAATATTATCACACAGAAGACTTTCTGATGAGCAAAAGGAAAAAGAAAAATACTTCAGATATAAAAAGTTACAACTGGCTACTACTTAAAATTTATATTATTTTCCTGTCTGCTTGTTTTGGCTCCACTAGCTCTTTAATCACATCCCCCCAAAACACCAAGTCCCTAAGTAGGGACAACAACGTGCACCCACTGGGTAAAGAACTTGGAACGTTAGACATAAACCATATATCAGTAAAACCAGGGGTGCAAAACCAGAGTCTGTCTCTATTTTCCTAGGTTCAGGTGGGGGATGCAGGGTGGGAGCTTTAATCATACTGTGTGATCCCCTGGAAGAAACAAGATTACTATGGGGAGAAGTTTTTTCTTCTAACCTCAGGAATCACACAGTATGATTAAACTAATGCAGACTACCAAGCAGTACCTTTGGAGGTTGGGCACATAACCTATTTTGGGAAAAGGTTCTGCAGCACTGCTGTACCAACTCTGGCATCATTTCTGGACTATATGTCCAAGCTATAATGCTTGATAAAGGTGTGGATTGTTTTTCATGTAGCTGCTTTGCATATATCCTTTGCAGCTGCTACTGATGCAGCTGTATCCCTGATAGAATGTGCCCTGAGGCCCAGGGGAGCCTACTTACTAACCTTACTGTAACAGAACTACATGCAGGCTACTATCCAGCGTGCAATGGTTTGTTCTGATGCAAGTTTTCACTTACCCACTTACCCATAATTGAGGAATAGCTGGGTATGCTCTGGCCTATGAGCTTTGGTTCTGTCAATGTAGTGGCTTAATACCCTCTTGACATTCAGGCTATGAAGTTTTAGCTCAGATCAGCTGGACTTCTCAGTAAAGAAAACAGGTAAAGTGATGGTTTGATTCAAATGGAAGTCCGAGACCACCTTAGTATAATATTTCACTTTAGTTGCTTCTTACAGGATTGCTGGTTTTAGGAATGACTGGACACCATAAGTAACTTCTAACAGCTCTGAGGTTTATTCAACAAACATACATTAGATAGATCAGCAGGCCTCAGCAGAACCACTACTACAATCTGCTCGTGCAGTTTCTAAAACCCAGTTTCCACCCCAGACATACCATTAGCCCAAAACTGCAGGGGGATGTGGACTAAACCATTCTACAATGTTACTAGGGTAAGTTACCATATACTACATAGATACATAGACAGTGTCGGCAGATAAGGGCCTATGGCCCACCCAGTCTGCCCATTTGAGCTTGTAAGTTTAGTTTGTTTTCCTAGAAGTCTGTTGCACCTTATCCCTGACCCCCAGAATTCCTTTATGTCTATCCCATGCATTCTTAAATCCCGTGATTGTTTCAGCCCCCACCACTTCCTCTGGCAGGGTGTTCCACTTGTCCACCACCCATTCTGTGAAGAAATTCTTTCTCATGTTTCCTCTGAATCGTCCTCCCTCCAACTTCATCCCATGCCCTCTAGTCCTGGAGCATCTTTTTCGCTTAAAAATAGTGTTTTCCTGCACCCTGTTCCTCCCTGTAAGATACTTGTATGTCTCTATCATATCCCCTCTCTCCCTCCTCTCCTCCAGGGAGTACATGTTCAGTTCCTTCAACCTGTCTTCATAGGACTTGTGATGCAATCCATGCACCATCTTTGTTGCCCTCCTCTGAACCTTCTCTACCCTGTCTATGTGTCCTTACGTGGTATGGTCTCCAGAACTGTACACTGTACTCCAGGTGGGGCCTCACTAGTGTCTTGAATAGCGGAATTATGACCTCCCTTTCCTGCTGGTAATGCCCTGCCTATACATCCCAGCATCCTATTTGCTTTACCTGCTGCCTTGTCACACTGTTTCTACCTTGAGGTCATCAGAGATGATAACCCCAAGATCCTTTCCTGCTTGATGCATGCTATATCCTCACCCCCAACTGATATATTGTGCCAGGGTTTTTGTGCCCCATATGCATTATCTTGCACTTCTTTGCATTGAATTTCAACTGCCAAACTACTGACCATTCTTCAAGTTTCTGCAGGTCGCTTCTCATTCTGTCTACACCCTCTGGTGTGTCTACTCTGTTACAGAGCTTTGTGTCATCAGCGAACAGTGAAATTCTGCCTTCTAGGTCCTGCGTCCTACACTTAGGAAGGAATTTCCCATTAGTCCTTAATACGACCTTGTCCCTGTGGAAGGAGATATAATTCAAATCTATGCTCAGGGCTTGCAATTCACTTATTCTCCTGGCTGAAGTGATGGACACCAGGATAATAGTTTTCCATGTGACATACATTAAGTCTGCAGTTGCCATGGGCTTGAGGGGGGGTCATGAGCTTGGCAATACAAATGTTGAGATTCCAGGCTGAGACTGGCTCCCTAAGGGGAGGGTGAAGGAGGCTGAGGCCTTTGAAGAATTTGCAAAAGACAGGGTGAGAGGCCAAGGACCTGTCTTTACCAGTTGAAATATATGCTGAGACTGCAGACAATGGACCTTCAATGCAGAATGTCTACGGCCCAATGTGTGTAGGTGAGTCAAATAGTCCAGCAGGACAGGAAGAGCAGCCCTGGAGGGAATAATATCCTTCCCTGAGCACCAAACAGAGAACTTTTTCCACTTTGAGGAGTAGGTTTTCTTGTTTTTCTATTTATTTATTTATATATACTCTGAATTACACCTTTGAGTCACAGACTGCTTTGCAAAGCTCCACATTAACAATACAGGGGTTGTACAAAGTGATACAGAAGTTTCAACAAATTTGTATAGATACATAAGTATGAAAAAGAGAAAAAAAATATCAGATACAATAAGGTGAGTAGAAGGACAACAATCATGTAATCTTAGGTCAAACGGACCTGGTGTTCAGGCTTAACAATGAGTGGAAAACTAGGATGGTTAAATTACCCATCGTCCAACATGAGGAGCTCACTGGTCTCAAATGGCTTTCTGGATCCCCTTAACATAGTCAAAACCTCCTCTGAAAGGTTTAGGCTAGCAAATTCTAGGTCTTAAAGAGCCAAGCCTTCAGTCTCAGGGATCTAAGGATGGGGTACAGGATCCTGCCCTGAGAGGATGTCAGGTGGTTGTACCTCTAGGGCAGGTGAACCGGGCCTAAGGCAGAGAGAGAGTTAACAGGAGTACCATGGCTGCCTTGCCCAATCTGGTGCCACAAGGATCATTGTTTCTGGCTGTAACCAGAGCTTTATCAGAGTCCTGAGCAACACGAGGTAGGAAGGGAAGGCATACGGGAATCTGCCTGACCAGTCCAGTGCTAGTGCATCTACTGGAACTGTACCCCTGCTTGGAGTCCTGCAACAAAACTGTGGCAGCTGGTGATTGTCTGTGAAGGCAAAAAGATCCATCTCTGGTGTGCCCCACCTTCTGAATACTGTCTGGAGCACTTGTGCATTCAGTGACCATTTGTCAAGATCCTAGCTGATTATGATGAGAGAGTCTGCCAGGATGCTGTCCTTCCCTGGAAGGTGGATAGCGTATAGGGATACCTGTATGGAGTAGACCAGACTCCACACCTTCATGGCCTCTGTGCACAGTGGGCTGGATCTGGGTCCCCTTTGTTTGTTGATGTAGTACATGGTGGTAGTGTTGTCTGTTCTGACCTGTACCACCTTGTTTTTTAAGTGAGGAACAAATGCCAAAAGAGCCAGGTTCAGTGCCCAGAGCTCTAAAAGATTTATATGCAGAAGTAATTCCTGAGGGGACCATGTTCCACTTTGCTGTTAGGTCCAGCATGTGTGCCCCCCCCTCCCCCAGCAAGGAGGCATCTGTTATAAGCACCACTAAAGAATGTTACCTTTGGAAGGGAATTCCTTCCCTGAGGTTTCCCTTGTCCAACCACCACTGCAGGAGCGTGTTTGTGACTGGCACCAATTTGGCTAGGGAATCTCTTTGAGACCAGTAAGCTCGCAAGTGGAACTGTATGTCTCATCTGAAACCTGGAACCGGGAACTACTGCTGTGGCAGCTGACATGTGGCCCCTTAGGCATGGAAACTCTCTTGCAGGCCTGGTTAGTTGGAATGATCCTGCAATCTACAAGATACTGCTCACTCTGTCCTGAGGGAGAAAAGCTCTGCATTGGTGGGTGTCCAGCTCTGCCCCAGTGAAATACAGGAGTTGAACTGGCTCTTTTTGGGATTTCTGGATGTTTATCAGGAATCCCAGAGACTCTAATGTGCTCCTGGTTAGGGCCAGAGAGTCTCTGGTTTGTTGCAGGGACTGATCTACAACTAGCCAGTCATCCAGGTATGAAAACACAGTCACTCCCTGCCTTCTCAGGTGTGCTAGCACCACAGCCAGACACTTTGTGAATATCCAGGGGGCAGAGTTTAAGCTGAATAGCATGGCTGTAAACTGGCAGTGGCCTGAGGGCAATCTGAACCTCAGGTACTTTCTGCGGCTTAGTTGGATTGGAAGTATGTATCCTTTAGGTCTAGGGATACCAACCAGTCGCCTTTTTGCAGTGGGGATGATCGTGACCAAAGTCACCATCTTGAACTTTGGTTTCAGCGCATGCTTGTTTAGAAGTCTTAGATCCAAAATGGGTCACCAGTACCCATTCTTTCTGTTGCTTAGTTGGACTGGAATGTGGAAGTATGCATCCTTTAGGTCTGAGGATGCTAAGCAGTCCCCTTTTTGCAGAGTGCCAATAATCATGGCCAGAGTCACCATCTTGAACTTTGGTTTTAGCACATGCTTGTTTAGGAGGCTCAGATCCAGAATGGGTCACTAGTCCCCATTTTTTCTTTTGAGTGAGGAAGTACAGTATTTTGAGTAGAAACACTTTCCCCTCTGTAGCAGGGGTACAGGTTTCACTGCTCTGATGGGCAGTAGATTTCCCACCTCTACTTCCACGAGAATTCTGTCTGCAGAAGCTGAGGCAAAATTTCTGGCCCTTAGCTTTTGTAGCGATTTGAAGCTTACAGACAGTCCTTGGCTCACTACCTCCAAGATCCACTTGTCTGTGGTGATAGTTTACCAAGCTTGGAGGTAGTGAGCCAACCAGTTTCCTACTGGTAGGTGACCTGTACCAGCCCATCAGGGAAGCTGCTTGGGCTGGACCAGTGCTTGAGGTACCTGCACAGACCTTCTCATGGTCCTTCTGCCTCTACTTCTAAAGTACCCATACCTCTCAACTGTACCGGATTCAGCGTGATGTCCCAAATTCTGACCTCTACAGCCCGCCTGTTCCACCTCCCCGCATTCACCATTTCTTTTCTGCACTGAACGCCAAAACCACATGGCTGCAACTCGCAGCAGTAGACAGCACTGAAGATAATCCCTCATCTCTTCTTTGTTTGCCCAACTCCATACTTCCTGTCTTTCCGGTCCATTTAGTGATGACATGTGGCAGTGCTAAGCCTAACTGATACAGTGAGAGTGACTGTGCAAGCTGAGTGACAACTAGGTGACTTTCAAAGCCCGCCCCACAAACCAATTAACTCGTTAATGTCAGCTCCCCCTCTGGTCCGCTGCCTGGCTATAAAGCAGCTGGGTGCCTGGAAGGGAACCATTGCTTCAAGAGCCTTTTGTGAGTAGGACCGCTGTTGAGGAAGGACCAGAAAGAGTGTGCATTTTCCAGCTGCACATCCAAGAGCTTGGGAAGCCAAAAAAGAAAAGCACCTGCGGCGCTGATGAGCTAGAAAACGTAACCAGCCAGCCTGCCACATACCAAACCGGGTTTGTATTCAGCAGGGCATTTAAATATATTTAATGGTTTTTTTTTTTTGGTGTTTATGCATTTTTGGGGGATCGTCGATCCAGCTGGCCTTAACCAGCTAGGGATGGGTCCAGTGATTCGGGGACACTTCAGGAGGGAGGCAGCAGGATGGAGAGGAGGTCAGATGATCAGATCGTGACTGTCTGACTGACAGTCCCACCTGACTCACCATCAAGAAAATGCCACAGCACTCAGCAAAGCAGACCCAGGCACTGAGTCCTTGGAGAAGTCAGGAGCAGCACTCAGCACTCCGCCAAGTTCTAGTTCCAACTGAGCTATAAATCATGGAAGTTGGCTTGGCTTTGTGCTACTGCTGTGTGTGTTCTTCTGTGTTGTTGCTCTGACTGGGGGTCCCACTGGATGGCGGTGGCTGGTGGGCTGGTCTGAAAGAGGGAGCTTCCTACAGAAAAGAAGATCAAAGACTAAGACAGTCTGCAGATCAGTCCCCAGGGCAAAGGCCACCAACATTGCTTAGCACTCTGCCAACCAACGTCATTGCTGCTGCTGTAATTCATTTGGAAGTTGGCTGTGCAGTGCTGCTGTGCTGTGCATGTTGTGCAGACTGGATGTCTGGATCCTGTGAGGGTGGATCCTGCTGTCCCTTCCTGATGGTCTAACAGAAGCTGCTCTTGCCTGGTGCTCCTGCTCACTGACTCACAGTCACTCTCAGCTCAGCTGGCAGAGTAGTAGAAGAGCAGCAGCACTGCACCACCAACACTGAAAGAGCTGACTGGCCCAAAGAGACCAGGCACAAGGGACCAGAACTTTCTCCTCACACTGCTGCTGCTGGGCTACGGGTTTTTTTTTCTTTCAAGTGAGAGGGTCCATTCTTTGCTCCATGCACAGTTCCAGATTCTTGCTTTGTGTGCTGTGCCTGGCTCTACCTTTGACTGCTGTCTCAATCTGCCTGCCCTGCACAGTGCAGAGCACTTTTCAGAGGCATTCAGGTCCTGCAGTGAAGAAGTGCATGATTGCCACCCTATCATGCCAGCCACCCAGGCCAGTCACATGTGCATGCAGTTGTCCAAGGCTGTGTTGTGTGGGTCTTGATGTGCAACAAATATGGGTAATGCCATTGCACCAGTCACTTTACTATTGCTTGTAAAGTGCTTTGAGATACAATGTTTATGCAAAGTGTGCTATAAATGCTAAAGCTGCTGCTTCTTCTTCTTTGCAACAGATACATCTGCCACCCTGACTGACGGCACGAGTGTGTGAGCCTGCTGCCACTGTACCGTGAGGCTTGAGGGAGACTAGACTACACCAGCCAGGACTCAGGAGAGACCAGCTTCCATCGTCAGACTCATGGAACCCCACCAGCAATCCCGATTAGTCCAGCCAGGAGGTGTGACCAGTCGCTATCAGAGGGAGCACAGCCAGCAACCAACAGCATCCACCATGCAGGCATTCCTCACCAGCAAAAGGAGGCGACAAGAGGAGGAGGAGGAGGAGCAACAGCTGAATGTAGCCAGTGCCACAGGTATGTTCCTGGGGGTATTTGGAAGTTGGAACTGCTTTTGTAAGAGGGTGTTTTACTGCCTTTTTTGGGAGGTGGGGTCTGGGTTGCTGCCTGCCACCAATTATCCATATTGCTGATGTTCATTTTATAGCATAGGATATGCAAGTACACCTTGTTTTATGTGTGTGTGGGTTGGGGGGTGCTGCTTGCTGTGTCCAATGTGCTGTTTTATTAATATGATTATAGTGTTAAGTGTGACCCACTACAGTCATGTTCATAAATCATCAGGATTGACTGGACACAGCAAGCAGGACCCCTTTCCCACCAACCCAAAAAATGACATACTGTACATGGCTTATTTTTGATGGAGATGGTGTGGTTTGGTACATGACATTGCTTTGGATTACTTTATGCATGTAACAGATTTGTTTGTAAAGGTATTTGGGTGCATGGGGAGGGGGGCTGCTTGCTGGGTCTAACAATGTCTGATATTTTATTAATACGATTGTAGTGTTACAGTGTAACACACTACGGTCATGTTAATAAACCATCAGGAGTGAATGGACACAGCTAGCAGGACCCCACCCTCCCACCAACACAAAAACAGTTGTACATGTCCTGTTTTGGCAGTGAGTGTCTTGCTTGGTGTGCGACACTACATCGGATTACTTGTTTCGAATGTATTTTCTGGAGTACTCATTTGTCTTTGCCATCCCTTGGCCAAGTTGGCTCTGGCTTGCTATGCTACATACCTCAGATATGTTTATGGAATTTTCTTGTCTTTGCTGCCGTGTCTTGCCAAGTTGGACAACACAAGTGTGTTTCTCCATCTCATGTACTTCATTGCCTGAACCGTCCTGCCATGTTTTGCCAAGCTGGGGTGCACAAGTGTGTTTCTCCATCTCATGTACTTCATTGCCTGAATCGTCCTGCCATGTCTTGCCAAGCTGGGGCACATTCATTGCCTGAACCATCCTGCCATGTCTTGCCAAGTTGGGGCACACAAGTGTGTTTCTCCATCTCCTGTACTTCATTGCCTGAACCATCCTGTCATGTCTTGCCAAGTTGGGGCACACAAGTGTGTTTCTCCATCTCCTGTTTTTCAGAATCTCTTGTTGTGTGATTTTTATTGAAGAGGTGTATCCAGAGGGAGCCAGGATCTGTTCGTTAAGAAGATGGCAGAGAGAAATTCTTAATTTCTTTTTTTCTGCCACCTTCTTGGAGAATAGTATCTTGCTCCACTGGAACACTAAAACTGAAGTGTTCAAGCACTAATTACAAAATTAATACTTTATGTGTAGACAATCGGGTCGAAGTTGATGATGAGGACTATGGCAGTGACAAGTCTCCGGAGAAGAAGAAGAGAAGATACACAATTTTCCAAGCCACCTGGATGAGCACATTTGACTGGTTAGCGGGAGCAAACATGGTGTGAAGCATGTGTAACCCCCTTGTTACACGGGGTTACTAGAATCCCAGTAAGACCTAGTGGTAGGCAGGGAAGGCAGCTTGTGAAACTCCAGTTAAATGGGTTTCACACTGTCTCACTCTGTTCTCAGTCTCAGCTGAGACTGAGGGATGACATCACCAATAGAACTATCGCAGCTGCATGAGCCACATTGGAATCTGCAGCAAAGAGAGTTCGATAGAATGTTGGGAATTTTGAAGTGAGTGTCTTCAAGTCAGCCTTGAGTGAGTGGAGTGTGAAGTTGGGAGCTTGCTGGTAAAGCAGCTCAGTGAAGGCTCTAGGAGCCTCAGCCCTGACAGAGGGCTACTTTTAATTAGAAGGGTGTGTGTCTCCACCTTAAGGAGAGACACAGAAGATTGCTGAAGTGGTGGAGACCACTGTTTTCGGGTCTCAGTGGCCCCTCCCCCCGGGGGGATGGAAAGGTTTCCCTGCAGATTCCTGGGGCAATCCCCTAGTTCTGCTTGTGAAGGAAAAGCTGCCTGTTTGTTCCAGTATTTATTTGGGAGAAAAGATTTGTGAGTCACCTGTGGGGCACCTGCAACGTGAGGGTGAGTGTCTGCTCTGGCTAAAAGGGCCTATGTTTTTCACTCTGGGACTTGTGTGACAATGTGGGAATTAAACTACTAAATATTGGGAAGCCTAGAGTAATGGGCTAAGCAAGTTAAAAGTAGTTTCAAGTTCCAGAGTTTGTTGGGATGCAAATAGAATGTAGAGGTGATGTGACAGACATCTACCCTTAATCTACATTTGAAAGTTCAGTAAAGGAATTGTTCAGTTTCCAGAGAAATGGCCGGGTATGGGCTGTGGGAGCTGGAGGTGAGTGGCCCCCCATCTTTAGTGACCAGGTCCACCTCTACGGATTTCTTCTGTGGTTTTCTACTTTGCCTCAGGCACTTGGCCAGTGATGGGGGAAGTACCCAGATGTGGGATTGTAAGGAAAATTCTCTCTAGGAGTCACAGATTCTAGTGTGGTTTGGGGAGCCACAACAGGATAATTGGTTCATTCTTCCAATGGACTGTGAATGGGATAATTGGTTCATTCCTCCAATGGACCGTGAACAGGATAATTGGTTCATTCTTCCAATGGACCACAGATAAAGTGGCTGGCGGGGGAGCCGGGCCAGTGGGGAAAACCCAAGTGTGTACAAGTCAGGCTGTGTACCCAAAGCTGTGTGCAAGTCCGGGCTGTGTGCCTGGTGGGTTTAGAGCCTGAGGGCTGGAAATAGAGATAAAGTGTTCTGTTGTCTCTAATCTGCATTATCAGGAAATGTAGCCACATGGGGGGTCCGTCTATGCTTTGTTTGTTCAGCTTGGATGTGAATAAAAGCCACACTGAAGAATCCCATTCCAGGTTCTGGACATTACAGTTATTGCTTCCTGTGTTCGGATTTACTTGGGTGCCCCTGTGCCGAGTAACCTCATCCTCCCCGAACCCAGTCCCCACCTGGTACTGCTGTCAGCTTCAACAGCATGCCACCTGTAGTTTTGCTAGAAAGGCAGGGGTGAGGGGTTACAAAAATGGAGGCACCGCTGGGATTTTGTTCTGGGAAGAAGGTGCTTGGGCAAGGGGGCTAGCGTTTTGGCTATCTGGCAGTGGGTAGCCCAAAAAGCTGAAGCAAGTGACTAGTGTGTGTTGCTGTGTGCTGTGGATCTTGTGCTGCTGTTTAAAATTGCCAACTGTTTACCAAGGAGCAGTAAAGCCAAAGAGTGTGCTCATGTCCTGCATCAAATTGTTTACAGTGTTTTTGCCTGCTTTAAAAATGAACTGTGGTAAAGAAAAGTGTGGAAGACTAGGGGTAGCAACAGGAAAATTGTGCCCTGGACATTTGAAATGCTTTAAAAATGAACTGTGGTAAAGAAAAGTGTGGAAGACTAGGGGTAGCAACAGCAGAATTTTGCCCTGGACGTTGGAAATGCTTTTTGAATTGACTGAGAGACTGCAATGTAATGGCTATGTTAAATGGCTGAAATGGGCTCCCGCCATGGAACCAGTTGGTGAAGAAAAAAAAGCTGCATTCTGCAGTTTAAATTTGCCTGCTCGACGATCGCCGTGAGGAGAAGAGCCCTCGTGAGGAAGAAGAGGCTCATTTGCATGGCATCATGTGATTGGTCAGGCTGAGATCAGTCCCGCCCCTCAGCCAGCTCTACAGTGACTGCCCCAGCATGCGAAAGGGAGTTTGAGTGGATTGCATGTACTGGCAGTGGAGGAGCATCGCAGAATGTTAAAATCATTGTAAACAGTTTAAAAATTGACTTTCTTGTTTAAAATCGGGCTCAACCCACTAATTGATCATTGAAATTGCAAAAGTGGTGGTTAAAAAGACGATCAGTAGGACTGCCCACCCATTTCTGTTCTGAGGCCTCCAAGAACTGGCTGCAGGCCATTTTTCCCCATCGCAGCAAACTGCTACTGATAACAGTAAGTAACAACCTAAAAACTGCTCAAACAGTGATTTTCAGCCCTATGCCATATAAATGTGTGTGCAGCAGTGTAGTCGCTTTGCAAGTAATGACTGTGTAAAGTCCTGCCAGCAAGTGCAAGTCTGTTAAGCCATTGACTGTGTGCATAGTAATAAATTTAGCCTCAGTTTAAAGTTTGAAGCCAGAGAGAGACTGTGGGTTGTAGCCAATGTGCAGCACTAGTAATACAGGCAATCCTGTGCTAAAAACCTGAAGCTTTAGGGGACTGTGAATCAAATAAATGCTTCCAGCATGTAAAAAGTCTGTGGAAAATCCTGTAAATGTGTTTAAAGCAAGAACAGAGCAAGCTGTGCAGTTTGAGCAAAAGTTATCAGTAGTTTGTGTAAATCAGGTGCGCAGTGGCTTGACCCAGATTCTGAATGTTGATGCACAGGAGTGCTGCTGCCGCCATTACAGGGTGGGGTAGTAAAGTAAACACAGCAGCAGAGGAGCCATTTTACAATGAAAGAGTGTGTTCAATAAAGTGGGACTTTCAGTTACAGTGAACTTTTGTTTATTTTTCTGCAGTTATGGCCTCAGGACCAGCTCGTTCCCCGGATCATGCCCGGGTTGCAGTAACAGCAGCAGTGAATAGACTGAGGAATATTGAAAAGTGGTGCTATGGAGGGCAACTACCTCCTCATGTGGCGGTTCCTGGTTATCCAGTGCATGTATGTCAAATATGCTTGAGAGCTGGAAGGGACATCTTCAAGATCCCTCACTGTGCTGGATGCCTAGAAAAATCTGGCTTGTATAAAGCGCCTCAAATCTGTTTGGCTCCCACATGGACAAACGTTCAGGAATCTGCAGTTGGCAGCACACAGCACCAGGCGGAGCCTGTGGAGGAAGGCCCCTCAGGGGAGTGTGGCACAAAGCTAGAGGGTGCAGAGTTAGAGACAGAACCAGAAGTTGAAGTTTCGGATGCTGGATCCCAGAAGGAAAGTTCGGATAAAGCATCAATAGACCCCTGGAGGGGGGGCCCTAGCCCAAGTCTCTTAGACGAAGATGAGATGCGGGAGGCCTTTGAGTAGGAGGTGTCGACCTCTGCGCCTAGTGATGAGTGGATAGTCTCAGGAGTGAGAACGACTGCTCACTCCTGGGCTCAGATCCTCAGTGAAGAGGAGGATGGAGGAAACCTATGTGGCCTTGTGAAAAAGGAACGGGTACACAGCCTCAAGATCTTGCCTCGGAGGAATTCATGGAAGAAAGTGGTGATGCCACTGCCCTGGCTTCGTAAGAGGAAGAAGTCAGGGATCCATTTCTAATTTCTTTAAGGATGCGTAGCTGGCAGAACCAGGACTGGACACCCCAAGCCAGGCCAGCGGTCTCAGATTGACCAAAGCAAGTAAAGAGGAGAGACTGGTTCGTAGGAAGGCAAATGAGATCTATGGTATGACCTTTCCTACCTTTCCTCGAAAAGTCTGGGAGGAGATTGAGAACTGCAGGAAATCCTGGATCTGGGATGAAGCCATGAAAAGTGTGCATCTTGGGGCTAACAAGCATGTGAAAAACAGACTGTTTCACGAGAAGTATACCCAGTGGAAGAGAGGCAGGACACTGTTTATAGACAGAGTGAGAGTGGTGGATGGAGAGGGATGTGAAACCTCCCACTGTGTGAATTATGTGCACCCAGATGGGGTAATAATTCAAGCTCCTGACCCCCACTATTGGCCTCAGTGCGAGGACCTCTCGGCAAATGTGCCCGTGCCTACAAAATGGAGAGCCGAGCAGTGGTAGTCAATACTGCCACACCAGACTGTGAAGTGCCTTTATTGATCCACCAATATGGACATCAAGGACTCAGGTGCCCCACATTCATCAGTCTACAGTGTACTGGCCTTTCCAGCTTCCATCGACTGGCCCACCAGATGACTTCAGATCCAAAGAGGACACCAGTCCAGCTGTATCCTGTTCATCGCCTGGTAATCGGATGACGTCGGACCAGCTGTTTTCTTTTTTGTTCCTGTTCTAAGGTACCATCTCCAGAGATGACATCAGCCAAGCTGTTCCCAGATGTGCCCTCCTGTGGTTCCCGGAAGATGTCTGCCCAGCTGTATCGGAAGAAATGCTGCCAGGGAGAGTCTTCGTCAGAGGTGCAGGTCGGTCCCAAAATTTCCATTCTACAAGTGGCTGGTAAGTCCGAACTTTTCTATCTTTATGACATTGCAGTACACACCTACACTAGCAGACTTCAAAATGTGTGAACTGTCCTCAAAGACTCTCCCTTCAGGACTTTGGCCTGTTAGAACTGTGCTTCACCGGGCTCCGGCCCAGGAGAGACTCTTTATTGGACTAGCCTTTGGGCATTGTGGTCATCAGTTAGGACTTTAAGGGCACTCCATCCCTCCAATGTGTATTGTAAATAATGTCGTTGTTTTCTAATGTAAATACTGTTTTCTTTTTTCTGAAAAAAAAAAATCTTCAAAAAATCTTCTTGGGATTCTTTAGTGTTTTGATGGTAGGGGTTTAGGTAGACTGTGTATGCAGATTAGGAGTGTGTGTTGTCTTTCTTTTTCTTACAGGTGTTCCTGGGAAGACAGAAGAGAAGACACGAAGAGGAAGAGGGGCTCATCTGAGTTCCTCATCAGTGCTTTAGTGTGTTTAGAAATTTAAAGTACTGTGATGTTATTGTTGTTATTACTGTATTAACCCTTTCCTTCCACAGGTGTGGTTGTGGGGGTAGGGAGGAGGCAGTAATGTGGTATTTTAATGGTGTGTGGTTGCAGGTTGCCCAAGGTCAGGGAGGTCCCCGAGTTGTTTTTGTTTTGGAGGTATTAGGTTAGAAGCAGATAGGTTTTCCCTAGACTGTTAGGGGGGATAGACAGGCTGTGACCCTGACCTGCAGTAGGACATGAGTGCTGATCTATCAGGGCTATGCTCTGGATGGTTCTACCAGAGCCACTAGGTGTCCATAGTAAGTGGATAGTGTAGAGGCTGATATGTCAGCTAAAGGCCTCTAGGCCCTTAGTGTTGCCTGCTGTGCTTGCACATGGGTAGGAGGGCCTGATCACCCCCTCCATGAGTAGCACATGGGGTGGGATGGCCTAAGGCAGTGAAACAATGACTGCGGACTGTCATTTTCCTGGTCAAGGGCGCAGTGTAACCTCTGTTACCCGGGTTACTAGAATCCCAGTAAGACCTAGTGGTAGGCAGAGAAGGCAGCTTGTGAAACTCCAGTTAAATGGGTTTCACACTGTCTCCTCTGTTCTCAGTCTCAGCTGAGACTGAGGGATGACATCACCAATAGAACTACACGGCTGCATGAGCCACATTGGAATCTGCAGCAAGAGAGTTCGATGAAACGTTAGAATTTTTGAGTGAGTGTCTTCAAGTCAGTCTTGAGTGAGTGGAGTGTGAAGTTGGGAGCTTGCTGGTAAAGCAGCTCAGTGAAGGCTCTAGGAGCCTCAGCCCTGACAGAGGGCTACTTTTAATTAGAAGGGTGTGTCTCTCCACCTTAAAGAGAGACACAGAAGATTGCTGAAGTGGTGGAGACCACTGTTTTCGGGTCTCAGTGCCCCCTCCCACCGGGGGGGATGGAAAGGTTCCCCTGCAGATTCCTGGGGCAATCCCCTAGTTCTGCTTGTGGAGGAAAAGCTGCCTGTTTGTTCCAGTATTTATTTGGGAGAAAAGATTTGTGAGTCGCCTGTGGGGCACCTGCAACGTGAGGGTGAGTGTCTGCTCTGGCTAAAAGGGCCTATGTTTTTCACCCTGAGACTTGTGTGACAATGTGGGAATTAAACTACTAAATATTGGGAAGCCTAGAGTAATGGGCTAAGCAAGTTAAAAGTAGTTTCAAGTTCCAGAGTTTGTTGGGATGCAAATAATATGTAGAGGTGATGTGACAGACGTTTACCCTTAATCTACATTTGAAAGTTCAGTAAAGGAATTGTTCAGTTTCCAGAGAAATGGCCGGGTATGGGCTGTGGGAGCTGGAGGTGGGTGGCCCCCCATCTTTAGTGACCAGGTCCACCTCTACGGATTTCTTCTGTGGTTTTCTACTTTGCCTCAGGCACTTGGCCAGTGATGGGGGAAGTACCCAGACGTGGGATTGTAAGGAAAATTCTCTCTAGGAGTCGCAGACTCTAGTGTGGTTTGGGGAGCCACAACAGGATAATTGGTTCATTCTTCCAATGGACCATGAATGGGATAATTGGTTCATTCCTCCAATGGACCGTAAACAGGATAATTGGTTCATTCTTCCAATGGACCACGGATCAAGTAGCTGGCGAGGGAGCCGGGCCAGTGGGGAAAACCCAAGCGTGTACAAGTCAGGCTGTGTACCCAAAGCTGTGTGCAAGTCTGGGTTGTGTGCCTGGTGGGTTTAGAGCCTGAGGGCTGGAAATAGCGATGAAGTGTTCTGTTGTCTCTAATCTGCATTACCAGGAAATGTAGCCCCATGGGAGTCCGTCTATGCTTTGTTTGTTCAGCTTGGATGTGAATAAAAGCCACACTGAAGAATCCCATTCCAGGTTCTGGACATTACAGTTTTTGCTTCCTGTGTTCAGATTTACTTGGGTGCCCCTGTGCAGAGTAGCCAAACCTAGGTCCGCCTGTGCTGAGTAACCTCTTCCTCCCCGAACCCAGTCCCCACCAGGTACTGCTGTCAGCTTCAACAGCATGCCACCTGTCGTTTTGCTAGAAAGGCAGGGGTGAGGGGTTACACATGCATTCTGCAAGATCTGTGGCACAGATTTCATTATCCATCATGGAGGACGACATGACGTGCAGCGGCATACTAATTCAGAAAAACACCAGCAAAATTCCAAGCATGTGACTGGAAAGAATATGTTGCACTTCTTTGGCTCTCAAAACCTGGTGAGCACGAAAGTAATTGAGGCAGAGGTGGCATTTGTGCCCCTGATAACAGAACATAATCTTCCTTTCACAGCAGGAGAGCACATTCTAAAGTACATGAAAAAATATGGAGAAGACCCAGAAGTTTTGAAGATGATGACCTGTGGGGCAACCAAAGCAAGTTGCATCACAAGGGATGGGCTCAGTCCACGATACCAAAATGATGTAGCTGCAATGTGTTATAAAGTACCCTTCTGTGTGTACATGGACCAGAGCACTGATATGGGTGATGAAAAACGGTTAGTAATTCTTGTTGGTTTCCTGGATGAAGCTGCTGGCAGAAATGTCATCCGTCTCTTAGATATGCCAGATTGTGTGTCTGGGACTGGGCAAGCGATGTTTGACTGCTTGGTAGAAAGCCTGAATAAGTCTGAAGTCCCACTGTCAAACATTGCAGCTTTTTCATCAGACAACACTGCCTCTATAATTTGGAAAAACAGTTGAGTGCTGTCACGTTTAAAGACTGAATCCAAATATCCTTAACATGGGATGCCTCTGTCACTTGGCTGATCTGTGCAGCAAAGCTAGAGTAAAAGCTCTACGTTCACCTGTGAAAGAATTAATAGCTGACGTGTACTGCCACTTCTCAACCAGTTCACAAAGACAACAGAAACTCAAGGAATTGGCATTGTTCACAGATGTTGACCCACTCAAAATAATTAAGCATGCCCCAGCTAGATGGTTGAGTCTTGGGAAAGTTATCAACCGAACCTTGGATGTGTGGCCAGCTCTCCTATCATATTTTCTAACACTAAAACCAAGATCAGCCAAAATCAACCTAATTTGTGATCGTCTGCAGAACCATGAACTGCAAATGGACTTTATGTTTCTTAAATATGCGCTGGAACCCTTGCTGCAGTTCAACACCCAGCTACAAAGCCGAGAAAGCCAACTTATGACTCTGCATGGGGGCATGCACAAACTGATGCAGCAGTATGCTGAAACCAGCAGCTGCTGTAAAATTAATCCAGCAAAATGACATGTCTGTACTACATGACACAAGCAGTGTTTTGGCCAACGGTGACCTCAGGATTGGACTGGAGGTCAAGCAGTACATAAGCAATAATGAGGATGACATTCTGGGGACAGTAATGGAACATAATTATTATAAGAAAACTGGTGTTTTATACTGCTGTGCTGGAAAAAATCTTGAAAAAGTTCCCAATTCAGGATCACCTATTGAAGAATGCCGCATCCATTCCTAATCCAGCAATTAAACTGCACATACCCACACAACTTGTGGCTGATGTTGCCAAACGTCTCGGAGTCTGTATCACCGAGGCAGAGACTGAACAACTATCAGATGAGTTTTCAATGTATCAGATTGAAGATACAGGTAAATTAACAGGACCAGTCAATGGACCACATTCATGCATTTCTAAACATTGGGCTCATGTTCTGCAAGAACTATGTGACTCTGAAAGACTTCAGCTTTTCAAAAGATTAATGCTGACTTTATTTTGCTTGCTGCATTCAAATACTGAAGCAGAAAGGGCCTTCAGCATGGTGAGGAAGGTAAAACCGGAGCTGCGCCAGTCACCAAGTCTGAAGACACTGAACTCACCGTTGGCCATCAAAATGAATGAAGACAAGGACTGCTATGAGGTCAAGCAGCCAAAGCAAGTGCTAGATGCTGCCAAAAAAACCACAGCAGCATACAACAAAAAAATCTCACTAATACTTTGAACAATTTAATTTATGCTACACTGGCAGGTGTGCAGCCATAAAACAGTTTCCTGAATGTTTCTCATGTTTTTTTTATTTGTATTTACGGTTTCTTTTTCATTTCTGCTGTTCTGCACACTGATAATCTTGCTTTGCATTGTGTTGGAGTCAGATTGTGGGTGCAGTGACTAAAAGCTTTGTACTGTTATGCAAGTTGTTCGAATAATGTTTTCTGTACTGTGTGGTGTTTACTGTGTAGCACAGAAATATAGAAGTGTAGCATAGAAGAACAAATTACTTACCATAGTAATCTTGTTTCTTCTAATGGACTCTTGCTATATTCTGACAATATGTAGCATGACCGACCGGTTCAGCTGCCCCGGAGGGTTAAGAGTTAAACCTTATGAAAATGCATAGAACGTTGAGTTTGAGCTCAGTTTTCAAACCACTGTCCTTGGTACATTCTATGTAACTGACCAGATTCTTATGTACCTACTAATAAGAAATGCCAAATAAGATTAACCATAACTGTAACTAACACCCTGAAGGTAAATACTGTACGCACATCAAAAAGGGCATAAAGAAGACTCAAATCACTGATGCCCAGAAAAAATACCACCCACTGGTGGGCCCAGGAATGAACAACTGGAGTGCAGAGACCCCACTTCCCTAGGTTCCAGAGGGGGAGGTAGGGTGGGAGGTCAGAATATAGCAAAACTCCATTAGAAGAAACAAGATTACTATGGTAAGTAATTTTTTCTTCAAATAACATGAAGTCTTGCTGTATTCTGACAGTATGCAGAGTACCAAGCAGTGCCCCATGGAGGTGGACACAGAACCTACTTAAGGAATAGGCTCTGCAACACTGCTGTGCTGGTGTCCAGACAGTAGTGCTTGGTAAATGTGTGAACAGTTTTCCAGGTAGCTGCTTTACAGATGTCAAGCAGGGGGATATCTCTGGCAGCTGCTATGGAAGTGGCTGTCCCTCTAGTAGAGTGAGCCCTCAGGCCCACTGGTGGTGCCTTACCTAGTTTGCCATAGCAGAACTGGATGCAGGCCACAATCCATCTGGAAATGGTCCTTTTTGTGGCTGGCCTGCCTTTACCCACCTCACCATAGAAAGGAACAACTGAGTACAGTCCTTCCTATGGTCTTTTGTTCTGTCCATATAATAGCTGATATACCTTTTTACATCCAGGCTATGCAGCCTGCATTCACCTGAGCTGGAATGATCAGTGAAAAAGACAGGTAATGTTATAGAAACATAGAAACATAGACTTTGACGGCAGATAAGGACCACTTGGCCCACCCAGTCTACCCATTTCCCTACCTACTGGATAAGCTGCAGATTCTAGTTAACCAACAGCCTACTTCCTGCCACCCCCCACTACCATTGCCTTGTGTCTGTCCCATGCATGTTTGAATTCTCCCACTGTTTTAGCTCCAACAACCTCCCCAGGAAGGCAGTTCCACGCATTCACCACTCTCTCCATGAAAAAAGATTTCCTCACATTACCCCTGAGCGGTCCCCCCTCTATCTTTAAATTGTGTCCCCTTGTTCTTACACATCTCTTTTTCTGAAAGATGCTACCCTCCTGGACTTTGTTGATTCCCTTGAGGTACTTGAACGTTTCTATCATGTCCCCCCGTCCCTCGTTTCATCAAGGGTATACATATTAAGCTCTCTCAGTCTCTCTTCATATGATTTCTGATGCAGACCCTGCACCATTTTAGTTGCCCTCTTCTGGAATGCTTACATCCTGTCAATGTCCTTGCGTAGATGAGGTCTCCAAAACTGCACACAGTACTCCAGATGGGATCTCACCAACTGTCTGTACAGAGGGATAACCACTTCCTTTTTCTACTTGTGATGCCCCTTCCTATGCATCCCAGTATCCCCCTGGCTCTCCTTACTGACTTCCCACATTGCTTACCCACCTTTAGATCATCTGATATGACTACCCCCAAGTCCCGTTCCATTTTAGTTGTTGTTAGTACCTCCCCTGCTATTGTGTACTCTTCTCCTGGGTTTTTGTTTCCCCGGTGCATTACTTTGCACTTCTTTGCATTGAATCTAAGTTGCCATATGTCTGATCATTCCTCCAACCTTGCCCAGTTCCTTCTCATCAGATGGTCTGATTCAGATGAAAATTCAAGACCACTTTGGGGAGGAACTTCCTATTAGTTCGTAGAACAATCTTATCCCTGTCAGGGGCAATGTAGTTGGGTTCTACTGAAAGGGCCTGAAGCTCACTGATCCTCCTAGCAGAGGCAATGGTGACCAAAAACACAGTTTTCCATGTTAGGAATGTGAGTTCTGCTGAGGACATGGGCTCAAAAGGGGGCTGCATAAGCTGAGCTATGCAGATGTTAAGGTCCCAAGAAAGGGTAGGCTCCCTGTGAGGAGGGTGAAGATGGAGTAACCCCCTTGAAAAACTTCTTAAAGGTAGGATGGGCAGCTAGAGAAGGGCCCTTCCTGGCTGACAAATAGGCAGAAACAGCTGCCAAGTGCACCTTCAGGGTGGAGGGCTGCAGGCCCAGGGATTGAAGGTGGACCAAGTAATCCAGCAGGACTGCCAGGTCAGCCTCTTGTGGATCCATGTCCTTCTGGGAACACTAGATGGAGACTCTCTTCCATTTGGAAGAGTAAATTCTCCTGGTGGAAGGCTTCCTAGATACACTAAGGATGTCCAGGACTCCTTCTGAGAGATGCAAGCCTGCATACTCAAAGGGATTGGCCACTGACAGGGACAACAGCATTGAGTACCACGTCTGTCTGGCCCAATCTGGAGCAATCATAATCATAGTGGCTGACTGAACCCTGAATTTGACTAGGACTCTGGGTATCAGAGGGAATGGAGGAAAGGCATACAGAAATCTGCCTAACCAATCCAGGAGCAGAGCAGAGCATCCAGAGGCACTGAGCCCAGTGATGGTGGTCTGCAACAGAACTGGGGAAGCTGCTGATTGTCTGGGGCTGCAAGGAGATCTATATCTGGAGTGCCCCACCTTCTCAAGACTGTCAACAGAATTCGTCTGTTCAGGGTCCATTCGTGATGGCCCTGGTTGATCCTTCTGAGAGCGTCTTCCAGGACATTGTCCTTCCCTGGCAGGTGGACTGCTGATAGGGAAATGTTTAAGGAGTAAGCCAGACTCCAGAGCTTCATGGCCTCTGTGCACAGAACTGAAGATCTTGTTTCCCCCGTTTGTTGATGTAGTACATGGTGGTGGTGGTGTTGTCTGTTCTGACCTGCACCACTTTGCCCTGTAGCATCTTGGCGAATGACCGAAGTGTTAGGAACACTGCTCTAAGCTCCAGCAAATTTATGTGCAGGAGAGATTCCTGCTGGAGCCATGTTCCATGAGCAGCGTGTTCCCCTAGGTGAGCTTCCCGCCCTAGTAGTGAGGCATCTGTGGTCAGTACTACTGAGGGAACTTGTTGCAGAAAGATGACTCTTGCCCTGAGATTGCCCCTGTCTTGCCACCACTGTAGTGCTTGCAGCAAAGTGGGAGTTACTTGTATTAGTTTAGACAGAGAATCCCTTTTCTGGGACCAAAAGGACCTCAGATGGAACTGGATGTCTCATCTGAAATCTGGCCCCTGGGACTACTGCTGTGGTAGCAGCCATGTGGCCTAGGAGCTGTAGGAAGTACCTCGCTGGGCAAGGAACCTGAAGATGGAAGGACTCTGTCAACTGGATCAGGGCATCCGCTCTTCCTGGGGGCAGAAAGGCCTATGCTTAAATTGTGTCCAGCTCTGCTCCTATGAATTCTAGGATCTGACGGGTTTCAGAAATGACTTCTTGAGGTTCACCAGGAACCCCAAGGATTGGACAGTATCTTGTGTGAGGGTTAAGGCTTCCTCTACCTGTTAGGGGTGAGTGACCCACTACCAACCAGTCATCCAGATAGGGATAAACTGTGACTCCTTGCCTTCTCAGATGTGTCATGACCACTGCCAAGCACTTTGTGAAGGCCCTTGGAGCAGACATCAGTCTGAAGAGCATGGCCCTGAACTTGTAATGGCCTGAGGGTAGTCTGAATCTGAGATATTTTCTGTGGGATTGCCAGATGGGAATGTGAAAATAAGCATCCTTTAGAGTTAGGGTTGCTAGCCAATCCCCTTGTCTGAGAGCAGGTAAACTGATAGAGTGACCATTTTGAACTCTGGCTTTGTGAGGTGCTTGTTGGGGTATCTCAGATCTAGTATGGGCCACCACTCCCCATTTTTCTTCTGGGTTAAGAAGTACCTTGAGTACAACCATTTTCCTTTGTGCTTAGAGGGAACAGGCTCCACTGCCCTGACATGAGGTAGGGTGGAAACCTCTGCCTCCAGCAGGGATGTTTCTGAAAGGGTGGCAGGTTTGAATGATCTTGCTCCTGTTTTTGGGAACCGTTTGAAACTAAGAGCAAGACCCTGGCCTATTACCTCCAGGACCCATCTGTCTGAAGTGATGGACTGCCAGGCCTGATGGTAGTAGGCCAACCTGCCCCCTAACTGGTAGTGGGGAGGCAGCCCAAACAGACATCTCAGGGTGTCTGTTTAGAGGGTGTAGTGGACTAGTAGACTGAGAGGTGGAACCAGCAGGGCCAGTGCCTCTTCTGCCTCTGCCTCTAAAGTAACCCCTAGGCTGTTGGTAGGAGGGGAAGGCTTGAGCCTGATGGAAAGGCCTGGGGTAAGGCCTACCTCTGCCTCCCCTAGTCTGCTGTCTTTGAGGAGTGGCAGCCTTTTCCTTGGCAGCCGCATTCTTGCAGGCTACCCTGTACTCATTCATCTTTTTCATATATGCCTCTGTTTGTTCCCCAAACAAGGAATTTTGTGTCAGGGGAAAATAAATGGCATTGTTCTGCATGTCTTGGGAGAGATTTGTACATCTCAGCCATGAAAACCTCCTGAGGGAAATGGCCGAAGCTATTGAATGGGAGGCTCCATCACTGGCATCCACTGCCATGTGAAACTGGCATTTGGATGACTGAACCCCTTTACTGACGAGCTCCTGTAAGTCTGCTGCCAGCTCAGGAGAAGCCTTCTTAGCTAACTGTCCCACTGACTCCCAGAGGGACTTCTGGTATCTAGACACATAGGCCATATAAGATGCCTGCCTGATACCCAGGGAGGCAGCTAGATACTCTTTTTTTGCTAAGGAGTCAATTTTCCTTGAATCCTTGTCAGGAGGATGAGAAGCAAGAGGGGTGCCAGCTTTCTCACAAACTGCAGCTTGTACTACCCCCCACATGACTGCAGTGGCTACTTAGGAATTCAGTGCCATTGCCAGCCAACACATATTTCCTCTCTATTTTCTTGTCCACTGGTGGGACAGAACTTGGGGTCTGGAGGATTCTAGAGGTCTGTTTCTTGAGAGACTTATGAATGGGAATCATAAGCCCCTGGGAGACAGGGAGACCCATCATCTCCTTATAGTCATCTTCCTCCTCCTCCTCCTCCTCTTGTCTATTCTCTTGGACAGACAATTGTAATGTCTCTGCTACCTGCCTCATGAAAGCAAAATGGGAGGTAGATTCTCTAGTAGGATGAGGGGGGACTCATACTGAGGATGTTCAGGGGGAACCTCAGGCTCAACAGGTCCACCCAGATCATCATCTTCTTCATAACCCTCTGACTCATAAAATTCCTCTGGGTCCAGAGAGCCTGAAGGAACCGAACCGACAAGCACCTGAACCAAGGTATGGGTTACTGGTCATTGAGCTGGTTCACCCCAACCGGGCTGCAACAACTGAACAATGCAGATAGATTTTGCAATCTCCTCGGTGGTTGGAGCCGCAAACATTTGTTTACACAGTTCCAAACCACTTTTTCTAATTTTTTTGCGGGGCCCATATGAGGGACTGAATCTGCTGGTCTTTTCTAACCCCAATAATACTTAGGTATTCTTAACTTTCTGCAGTGTCCCTTTAAGCCAGAACTGCCTGGAGAGGATAGAACACATGCAAATGATGGAACTCTTTGCATGTGACAACTATTCAAATGCTGCTTTGAACTAACTGCCTTAGTAAAAAAAAACTCAGATTTCACTCTCCACCTGTAAAGTCTAGTCGCTCAGAGTCTCGCTCTTCAACTTGTTCCTGTGACGTGAAGAAACTTATAAAATATGTAAGTATATTTTTTCTTTCATTTGCTGTCTTTTACTTATTAATTGTAATTAAACCTAGTTTTAGCATTATTTTAGTATTTTCTATCGGTTCCTTCCGGTTTGGTATAACCGGTGGGGAACCAAGTTATTTTAGTTATTGTCTGGGTTTTCTGACTAAAAAAACCTTATTAGTTTAACTTAAAATTATTTTAAATACTTATTTTTTGTAACTGCTTTATCGGTTACTGAACCGCTAGCCTCGGTTCATTTTCTTCATCAGTTCTGGTTCCCATCGGATCATTATCAGTTCCGGAACTGACCGCAACCTCAAAACTTTTGTTAAAACTTTAAAATTACTTAGCAGTTAACATTTTCATTGGTTACTGATAAAATGTCAGACAAACCTAAAAAAAACAGTGAACCTGGTTTTAAAAATTGTTCTGATTGTTGGGAAGTATTTGCTAAGGCAGACATAGTTTATGTGTGGCTTGCCTTGGCTATGATCACCTTAAGGAAGATTGTGATATCTGTAAAACCTTCCCAGAAAAAACAGTGGAGAAACACCTGGAACGGCTTAAGAAAAAACTTCCTCCACCTAAGGGTCCCTCTGGCTCTGACCAGCCGATACCCTCCTCTGCTGTGGGTGAAACCACTATAACAATTGCCTCAACCCTTGAGACGGGTGATAAGAAAAAATTACTCACCTTAGTAACTGTGTTTCTTCTAATGGAGTCTTGCCGTATTCTGGCAATCTGCAGTTAATTCCAGCCTTTAAACTACCCCGGAGAGTAGAGGGTTAATTTTCTATGCAGTACATAGAATGTTGAGCTCAAGCTCAATTGAGGTCACTGTCTGCAGCACTTTGAAACCCAACCGTCAGATTCTTACGAGCAAACACTCACTGACTAACTTGATTCTTACGAGCAAACACTCACTGACTAACTATGTGGAAATCGTAAAATTTTTTTAACTAGCCAACTGGCAACAGAAAGTTTTCAATTCCCAAAGGAAGATTCAAGTCAGGAAACCCAAAACCAAAGCCTATCCAAAAATAAAGATTATAATACAAAGCACCCAGATAAAATGGAGGGTGTGCTGAAGACATCCCTGGGGGTGCAACACTGCACCTGCCCACCTACTTCCCAAAACCAGGATCTGAGAGGGGAGGCAGGGAGGGAGGTCAGAATACAGCAAGACTCCTTTAGAAGAAACACAATTACTAAGGTGAGTAAATTTTTCTTCAAACAACATGAAGTCTTACTGTATTTTGACAATCTGCAGACTACCAAGCAGTACCTCCATGGAGGAGGGAGAGAACCTACTTTGGGAATAGGCTCTGAAGTACTGCTGTGCCAAACAGAGCATCACTCCTAGCCTGGATATCCAGAGAGTAATGCTTGGTAAAGGTATGGACTGTTCTCCAGGTGGCTGCTTGACATATTTCTAACAGAGGGATATCCCCTGGCAGCAGACAGGGAAGCAGCTGTACTTCTTGTGGAATGAGCCCTCAGGCCTGAGTGTGGAATTTTTCCCAGTTTCTCATAGCAGAATTGAATACAAGAAATAATCCACCTGGCAGTAGTTCTCTTGGTGGCAGGTTTGCCCTTTCCCACTTCCCCATAAGTGAGGAACTGGAGGGAATCAAACCTGTGACCCTTGGTATGCTCTATGTAGTAGCTAAGAGCTCTTTTAACATCTAAACTGTGTAGCCTCCTTTCCCCTGAGGAAGAATGATCAGTGAAGAAAACAGGGAGAGACATGGACTGATTCAAATGAAAGTCTGAAACCACTTTGGGCAAGAACCTCCTATTGGTTCTAAGGACCACTTTATCTCTATGGAAGGAGATAAAAGCAGGTTCACTGACAGGGCTTGCAATTCACTGATACGTCTGGCAGAGGTAATGGCTACCAAAAACACAGTTTTCCAAGTCAAGTACCTAAGTTCTGCTGAGGACATAGGCTCAAATGGGGGTTGCATAAGTTGAGCAATGCAAACATTTAAGTCCCAGGCAGGGGCAGTATCCCTAAAGGGAGGATTGGTATGAAGCAATCCCTTGAAAAATATACAGAATACAGGGTGAGATGACAGTGAGGAAGGCTTTCCCACTGACAGAGAAGCAGAAACAGCTGACAAGTGTACCTTGAGAGTAGCTGGTCTGAGGCCTAGACCATTAAGATGGACCATATTATCCAGAACTGTAGGCAATTCAGCAGTGTCTGGAGATATATGCTTCTTGGAACACCAAATGCTGAATCTTTTCCATTTGGAGTCATAGGTCTTTCTGGTGGCAGACTTTTGAGAGGCTTTGAGAATATCCAGAGCCCCTTGGGACAGATACAAATCTGCATACTCTAACTCTTCAAGCGCCATGCCTTGAGATTGAGGGACCAAAGATTGGGGTACCAAATCCTCCCCTGAGAGGAGGTTAACAGGTTGCAATTCCTGGGAAGAGGCAGGGGAAGATGGACTGCTATGGACAGTAAGAGGGGGTACCAGGGCTGCCTGGCCCAATCTGGAGCAATCAGAATCACTTTGCAGGGTTGTGACCTCACTTTGACCAGAACCTTGAACAGCAGAGGAAAGGGAGGGAAGGCATAGAGAATTTCCTTCCAGTTCAACATCAGAGCATCCAGAGGACTGAGCCCAAGACTGGGGTCTGCAACAAAACAGAGGAAGTTGGTGATTGTCTGTGGCTGCAAGAGATCTGTCTCTGGAGTGCCCCACCTTGAAAAATCACTTTAACACCAGAGGGTCCAGGGACCATTCGTGATGGCCCTGGAGATCCTGCTCAGTGCATCTGCTAGCACATTGTCCTTCCCTGGAAGGTGGACTGCTATCAGAGATGTCTGCAGAGAATAAGCCAGAGACCACAATTTCATGGCTTCCATGCACAAGGCCGTGGACTGAGTGCCTCCCTGCTTGTTGATGTACCACATGGTGGTGGTGGTGGTGTCTGTTCTGACCTGAACCACCTTGTTCTGCATTGACTGAGAGAAAGCTTGCAGGGCCAGATAAACTACCCTGAGTTCCAGGAGATTGATATGAAGAAGGGATTCCTGAGGGGACCACAGTCCCTGGGCTGTGAGAGCCCCCAGATGGGCTCCCCATCCCAAAAGGGAAGCATCCGTGGTAAGTACCACTGAATGAGACTGAGTAACAAATGGGACCCCTTACCTTAAATTGTCCTGATCCTACCACCATTGAAGAGCTTGGATCAGTGTCCGAGTCACTGGAATCAGTTTGGTAAGAGGATCCTTCCTTTGGGACCAAAAGGCCCTCAGATGGAACTGAACGTCCCTCATCTGGAATCTTGCCCCTTGGACCACTGCTATAGAAGCTGCCATGTGGCTCAAGAGCTGAAGGAAATGCCTTGCTGGTCAGGACACCTGAAGGCTGAAGGAAGAAGCCAGTTCTATAAGAACTCTTGCCCTTTCAAGGGGAAGAAAGGCTCTTGCTTTGACAGTATCTAGCTCTGCCCCTATAAAGGTAAGAAGCTGCACCAGTTCAAGAACTGACTTGGGGAGGTTGAGAAGAAATCCCAGGGAAGTGAGCACTTGCTGGGTTACTTGCAGGTCTGACCTGACTCGGTCTGGAGACTGACCCACTATGAGCCAGTCTTCCAGATATGGAAAAATGGAAATATTTTGTCTTCTTAAAAAGGCAACTACTACTGCCAGACACTTTGTGAAAACCCTTGGAGCTGATGTTAGACCAAAGGGCATTGCTTTGAACTGATAATGGCCTTAGGGCAACTTGAACCTGAGGTACTTTCTGTGGGAGCACCTGATGGGGATGTGAAGTAGGCATCTTTGAGGTCCAGGAGGCTAGCCAGTCCCTGGCCTTAGACAGGAAGAATTATTCCCAGAGTCACCATCTTGAACCTTGGTTTTAAAGATGTTTGTTCAGGTATCTTAGATCTGGGATGGTGCTACTCCCTGTCTTTTTGGGGTAAGGAAGTATCTGGAGTACAGACTTTTACCCGGTGTAGGGTAGGAACTCTCTCTATGGCTCTTAAGGCCAGAAGAGATGAAACCTCTGCCTCTAGAGCAAGGGTTTCGGAGAGACCTGCAGGTGGAAAAGATCTGGCTCTCATCTTCGGAAATGTTTTGAAGCTGAGAACCAGTCCCTGGCTTACTACTTCCAGGACCCACTTGTCTGAAGTAACAGACATCCAGTCCTGGATGAAGTAAGCCAGCCTGCCCCCTACAGGGATAGGAGAGTTGACCCGGGCAGACCCATCAGGGTGTCTGCTTGGCAGGGGCCTTAGGCTGAGGAGTGGATGTAGGCCTGCTCATCCCCCTTCTGCCTCTCCCTCTGAAGAACCCCCTCTGTGAAAAGGGAGAAGAGGCCTGTGCTTGGTAGAAAGGCCTATGAAAAGGCCTGCCCCACCCCTAGATTGCTGCCTTTGAGGAGTTGCCTGCCTCTCCTTGGCCTGAGCACTCCTATAAGTGGTCCTGTACTCACCCATTTTCTTCATGTGATCCTCTGTCTGCTCCCCAAACAGAGAATTACCCACCACAGGGAAATCCATGGCCTTAGCCTGGGTGTCCTGTGAAAGGCTAGTACATCTGAGCCAAGCCATCCTCCGAAGAGCCACAGATGTAGCCATGACTCTTGATGACACATCATTGGAGTCCACAGCAGCATGAAATTGTACCTTTGATGCCTCAATCCCATCAGCAGCCACCTCCTCCAGCTCCTTGGCCAGCTGGGGGAGGCCTGCTTAGCCAGTGCCAGTACAGTGTCCCACCTGGACTTCTGGTACCTGGCTGTATAGGCCATATAATTAGCCTGCCTGAGTCCCAAGGAGGATGCCATGTACTGTTTCTTTGCCATGGCATCCATCTTCTTGGAGTCTTTGTCTGGGGTGTGTGAAGCCAAGGGAATATTTGCCTTGTCACAGGCTGCAGCCTGCACTACCCCAACATGGCTGCATTGCTGGTAGAAAAACTCAGTATCTGAGCCTGATAAAGTATACCTCTTGTCCATCCTTCTGTCAACAGCAGGGACAGAATTAGGAGACTAGGATTTTTTGTGTCAGCTTCCCAAAGGACTTATAAAGGGGAATAGACAGTCTTCTGAACTCTGGGATGTCCATCATTTCAACAAAATCAGGCTCCTCTTGATCCTCCACAGCCTTCTCCATAGGAAGCTGGAGGGTTTCAGCCACTTTTCTGGAAAAAAGATAGTGGGAAGGGGACTCAGAGAGCCTAGGAGGGAAACACCAGAAGGTCTGTCTGGGGAGATGTCCAGTTCCACAGGCACATTCAGACTTTCACATCATCTTCAAAATCCCCCTCCTCTTCAAACTCCGGTTCATAAAAGTCTTCACGGGTATGATCTTGAACCGGGGGAACCGACTGAACTGAACCCCTGCCAAAAGGCACTGGATCGGTCGGAACCATACGAAGCGATTCAACAATCCGAATCGCTCGGGCTATTTCTTCAGCGGTCAGAACATGAACCTCTGGATCCGAACTGGTTGATTTCTCTTTGTGTTTTCTTTTTGTTGTAACTGATCCCTCAGGATCGGCTCTCCTCTTGCCCAAAGAAGTATCGCCCTGGTCAGAGGGCACTCCTGGTTCGGTCGGAACCAAACCGGGCTGGCCATCTGGGTCAGCTGACTTCTCGGCCTCCTTTTCCCTAAGTCTACCTAATCTTTTTTCCAGGGTAGACTTAGGAAAGTTTTTACATATTTGGCAGTCTGTATCGAGGTGGTCAAACCCCAGACAATAAACACAGGTGGAGTGGGGATCGGTCTTAGCAAAGACTTCCCCACACTCACTGCAGTGTTGAAACCCAGTGGGCCCAGTTTTTTTCTTGGGTTTCTCAGACATGGCCAACCTAACCAAATGTACCCTTTTTTCGGCAACCACCAGGCAAGACTCTCTTATCGGTTTCTAACCGTGTTACTGGTATTGGAAAAAAAATGCACAAATTAAGTTTTTTTAAAACCGATAAGGACCGGTAACCACACACTAAAGACAGATGTAACTAATGGATCAGTTCATCTGAACCGATCAAGAAATACAAATTTTCCTCAATAAGAAACAGAGAACTACCTAAAGTACTTGCTGTACCGCAGACAGAGCCTGAACCGACAATGCGGAAAATAATTCGGAATAAAACCTACAACTTTAACCAACCTTGATCCGAGCAGAAGGAGAAATCTCCGGAGCGACTGTTCAGTGAGGTGGAGTAAAGAATCTGATGGTTGGGTTTCAAAGTGCTGCAGACAGAGACCTCAACCAAGCTCGAACTCAATGTTCTATGCACTGCATAGAAAATTAACCCTCTACTCTCCGGGGCAATTTAAAGGCTGGAGCTAACTGCAGATTGTCAGAATACAGCAAGACTTCATGTTGTTTGAAGGGCACTAAGAGGGTTGCTGAATCATCTGACTCCCCAGTTCCCTCTAAAAAGACAAAGAAAGTAAAGCACACAGAACCTTAACTAAGAAAAGGGGGACTTCTGTGGGTGCTCTGGCTCTGCTTTCTCCATAAGAAATAGCTCAGGCCTTTAAAGTGGTACAGGCCTTACAGGGTTTTTTTCCCCACTGGCCAGCAGTCACCTGTTCAGGCCCCAGCTGGATAGACTGGCAGCACAGATAAGTCCTCATTTACGGAGGAAGAGGATTATGGTAAATGTGAGGAGTAGGAGGAGGAGGAAGGGGAACCTATTGAGCCTGAGGTATCCCCTGAGCAAGATTTTGGTTCACCTCCTAGAACCACTGAGGATTATTCCTCACATTTTACTTGTGTGAGGAAAATGGCTGATGCCTTGGACATCGTCACTAGAGATAAAATGGAGGATGAAGAAGAGGTGGAATACCTTGAAATGATGGGGTTAACCCCCACAAAGACACTCCTCTTGCCTGTCAATAAATTCTTCAAGAAAGATGCACTGAAGATTTTACAGACCCCTAATTCTTGATAAGAGGCTGGATAAGAAGTACCAACTAGAAAGGGAAGGGGCAGAGTTTCTGTTTTCCCAACCTGACCACCAAGGGATGGTGCAGGCAGCTGCCTGTGACAAGGCTAAGTTGCACCTGGCTTCTCATCCACCAGATAAGGAGTCCAGGAAGATTGACAGTATGGCCAAAAAAGGATACTTGTCAGCTTCCTCGGCTATTAGACAGGCAAATTTCCAGGCCTATGCTGCCCAGTACCAGAAGTCTTTATGGCAGTCTGTACTGGCCATGGCACAGAAAGACCTTTCACCCTTGTCTGATGACCTGGCAGAAACTGCAAGGTTTGGTTTAGAGCTAACCAAGTATCAGTTCCAAATGGCTGCTGATACCAATGATACAGCAGTCAGGTGGATGGTAAACACTGTTGCTCAACATAGGTTTGCCTGGCTAAGAGCTACATATCTTACCCAGGATACTCAAACAAAGGCTCTGGACTTCCCCTTGGAGGGAAATTCACTTTTTGGTGACTCAACAGTGGCTTATATGAAGAAGGTGGATGAATACAAGGCCACCTTCAAGAGCAATTCTGCTAAGGAGAAAGCCTCACCATCCACCAGACCCTATGGAAGGGGAGGCAGGGACAGTTCCTTTCACACTAGGCCCTTTTTCCAGGTGATGGCTGCACCCAATACCAACAGTACCCCCAGCAAGAGTACTTCAGAGGTAGTGGCAGAAGGGGTTCCAGGTGGGGATCCCAAACCCAACCTCAACCCCAGAGTAAACAAACACCCTGATGTGTTTTCACAGGCTGCCTCCTCTCTACCTGTCAGAGGCAAAACTGTCTCATTACCTCCAGGCTTGGCAAAGGATTACCACAGACAAGTGTGTCCTGGAGGTAGTGAGTCAGAGACTGTCTCTGAATTTCAAATCCCTTCCTCTTCTGAGAACCAGCATGTTCAGTTCATCCTTCTTCACAGAAAAAAAAGCTACTGGAGGCAGAGGTTCAAAACCTGCTGCTGCCAAGGGCAATGGAACCTGTCCCAGTTCAGCAGAAAGGAAAGGGTTTCTATTCCAGGTACTTCCTTAACATAAAGAAAAGTGGGGAGTGGCAGCCTATCTTGGACCTCAGGGTACTAAACAAGCATTTAAAAAAAACTAAGTTCAAAATGGTAACTCTGGCACTGATTCTGCCAACACTCCAAAAAGGAGACTGGTTGGCATCACTGGACCTAAATGATGCCTATTTCCACATCCCCATAAGGGAGTTCCACAGAAAATATCTCAGGTTCAGACTCCCATCAGGCCATTACAGTTTTCAACCCTGCCTTTTGGCCTAACTTCGGCCCCAAGGGTATTCACAAAGTGCTTGGCAGTGGTTGTGGCACACCTTCGAAGACAGGGTGTCACAGTATTTCCATACTTGGACAACTGGCTGGTGGTAGGAAAATCACCAGACCAGGTCGGGCAACATCTACAGACCACCCAAGGGCTCCTGGAGTCCATGGGGTTCTTGATAAATCACAAAAAATCAGTCCTTCTACCAGCATAGGTACTGCAGTTCATAGGAGCAGAAATCAACACCCTGCAGGGCAGGGCCTACCTACCTGCCTCTGGACAGGGTAAGGAGTCTCCAGCTGATTGCAAACTCATTCGGTCTGCACAAGCAAAAAACTGCAAGGCAGTTCCTACAGCTCCTGGGCCACATGGCTGTGGCCACAGGCAGAGTCTTAGGCCCCAGGTTCCAAATGAGAGACATCCAGTTCCACCTAAGGGCACACTGGTGCCAGAGAAGAGATCCTCTCTCAAAGCTGATTCCAGTAACAAAAACTTTGTTACAAGCACTTCAGTGGTGGAAAGAGGAATCCAACCTGAGGGAAGGGGTTCCTTTCCGAGAGTCCCCATCAGTTGTTCTCACAACAGATGCATCTCTACTGGGGTGGGCACCATTTAGCAGACCACACAACCCAGGGCACTTGGTCAGGCGCAGAGTCACTCCAGCACATAAACTTGCTGGAACTCAGAGCAGTGTTTCTGGCACTAAAAGTCTTCACAACACTGGTACAAGGAAAGGTGGTACAGGTCAGAACAGAATACTACCACAATGTTCTACATAAACAAGCAGGAAGGCACCAGGTCGGGTCCTCTCTGCACAGAGGCCATGAAAATTTTGAGCCTGGCTTATTCCTTGGGAGTTTCCCTACAGGTTGTCCATCTGCCAGGAAAGAACAACACCCTAACAGATGCTCTGAGCCGAATCAATCAGGCCCATCACAAATGGGCCCTAAACAGGCACGTGGTGGAAGTAATCTTCAGGAGGTAGGGCACCCCAGAGATAGACTTGTTCGCATCCCACCAGAACCACCACATGCCACAATACTGTTGCAGACCACCAGATCAGGGCACACTACCCCCGGATGCTCTGGTTTTGGACTGGTCAAGGAAACATCTATATGGTTTTCCTCCCTTCCCTCTTTTTTACAGATTATTGCTCAAGCTCAGGTCCCAGTCAGCATCAATGATCTTGATAGCCCCAGACTGGCCCAGGCAGCCATGGTACTCTCTTCTGCTCTCCATGTCTGTAGCCAAGCCAATACAACTCCCCTGGAGGCACAACCTGTTAACCTCCAACCAGGAGAGACTCCTGCATCCAAATTTCAGGTCTCTCAATCTCAAAGCTTGGCTCTTGAAGACCTAGAATATGCAGGTCTACACCTCTCTGAAGCTGTCTTAGACATCCTGAGAGATTACAGGAAGCCTTCCACTAAGAAAACCTATGCTTCAAAATGAAAAGGGTTTTCTATCTGGTGCTTAGCCAGGGAGTTGGTACCAGCTCAGGCTGGGGTTCCAGCTGTTCAGCACCCTTAAGGTTCACCTGGCTGCAGCATCTGCTTACATTTCTGCTGGAAGAAATGTGACAATAGCTTCAGACCCTATCTGTAGGAGGTTCAAGGGCTTGATCCATCTGCATCCCCCTCAAAGGGAACCGGTGCCAGCATGGGACCTCAGTGTGTGCATAGCTGAGCTCATGGGACCTCCTTTTGAGCCCATGTCCTCAGCTCATCTAAAGTATGTCACATGGAAAACAGTTTTCCTAGTGGCAATGACTTCTGCAAGAAGAATCAGTGAACTTCACGCTCTCTGCACTAAACAGGACTACATTTCATTCCACAGGGATAAGGTAGTCCTGAGGACAAATAGGAAATTTCTCCCTAAGGTGGTTTCTGATTTCCACCTCAACCAATCCATTACCCTACCTGTCTTTTTCACTGAGCACTCCACCTCTGGTGAAAGAAGACTTCACATTCTGGATGTCAAGAGAGCTCTTAGCTACTAAATGATAGCCACTGAGGACCATAGGCAGGGCAAGAAACAGTTGTTCCTGACTTATGGGGATGTGGGAAAAGGTAACCCAGCATTGAAAAGGTTCATTTCTCGATGGATAGTCCAGTGCATCCAATTTTGTTACACTAAAGCTGGAAGGGAGCCTTCAACAGGAATGAGGGCCCACTCCACAAGAGGGACAGCTGCTACCTTAGCAGCTGCCAGAGATGTTCCACTAGTTTTATTCAAATTTATTTAAATTTTGGTGACCGGGTAGGCCCACTGAGACAGAAACAGTCCCTTTTTCAGGGGCGACCCGGAATTAATTACATATATCTATAAACATAACAAAATACATACATGTCATTTCACAATTAACAGTCAATATAGACATACTGACCCAGTCAAAGATACAATAACAGGTTAATTACAAACAATATCAATAGGAGTAGAAGTACAGTTATACACAAGACAAAACTACAAACAGAACTCCTGAAGCCCCCAAAGCATGAATTACTTAAGTAGTTAACAACTGATACAAAAGCAAGCCCCTGAGACATGATATAAAGTTATACAGACTGCACTCAATGTCGGGTGGAGCACCTATGCTCCCAGCTCACAGAGTAAATAAAGCAGGCTAAGCTTGATGAAAGCAGAGCTATAAGAGCACAGTTTAATTCCTGAAATGGAGGACCTGCATTAACCACACTTTTTTTTTTGTAAACTATTAATTTTGTAACTATAAATCCGGCACAAATTCTTAGTGCAAGTACACTGTGACACTAAAGGACGCTGTGGAATGCAGGCAGCAGCGAGTAAGAAAACGAGTCAGCACTGGTATACTGGCAGAAAGGCACCAGGTTCAAATCTGCTGTTCACTGCTCCCAAGACAGAGTGCCTCAGCTGGAAGTAGAGGGTGACGCATACCTGCTAGTCTAAGTGGTGGCATTTTGGAGCTCCCAAGGCAGCAGATGTGTGTGTTGGAAGGGGGTCTTGACCTGCTAGTCTAAGCGGCGGTGTTTTGGAGCTCCCAAGGCAGCAGGTTTGTGTGTGTTGGAGGGGGTCTTGACCTGCTAGTCTAAGTGGCTGCATTTTGGAGCTCCCAAGGCAGCAGGTGTGTGTGTTGGAGGGTGACTCGTACCTGCTAGTCTAAGCGGCAGCGTTTTGGAGCTCCCAAGGTAGCAGGTGTGTGTGTTGGAGGGGGTCTTGACCTTCTAGTTTAAGCAGCGGCCTTTTGGAGCTCCCAAGGCAGCAGGTGTGTGTGTTGGAGGGGGTCTTGACCTGCTAGTCTAAACGGCGGTGTTTTGGAGCTCCCAAGGCAGCAGGTGTGTGTGTGTGTGTGTGTGTGTGTTGGAGGGGGTCTTGACCTGCTAGTTGACATCTGTAAAGCAGCTACCTGGAAAACAGTACACACCTTTACGAAGCACTGCAACCTGAATATTCAGTCCAGGGGTGATGCTAGGTTTGGCACAGCAGTCCTGCAAAGTCTGTTTCCAATATAAGGTTCTGTGCCCACCTCCAAAGGTAGTGCTTTGTAGTCTGAAGAAAGTTAGGAATACCCGAGTATTACTGGGGTTAGAAGAAAAAATTACTTACCATAGTAATCTTGTTTCTTCCCAGTGATACTCAGGTATTCATAACTTCCAACCCTGCCTCCCCTTCCAGAACCTTTAGCCTCTGCACTCCTGTATACTGTGCTCTCAGGGGTATATATATGTCACTTTCTGGCACAGTTTTGGTAAACAAGGTTCATGTTGTGTTTTCTCCCTTCTTTCAGGTGACTGGCATTTTTGGGGATACCTGTTGTATTTTCCCCTCCAGTTGGAGGGTTTATTTAAGGGGTTATGGGTTTAACTATCACTATTATCATTACTGATTATTAATGCTATTCAGTATTCATAGTTCTTTGGGGCCGGCCTTTCCAGGCATCCAGGAAATCTGAATAGTTTTAGAACTAAGGCAGTTAGTTCAAGGCAGCATTTGAATAGTTGTCACGTGCAAAGAGTTCCATCATTTGCATGTGTTCTATCCTCTCCGGGCAGTTCTGACTTAAAGGGACACTGCAGAAAGTTATGAATACCTGAGTATCACTGGGAAGAAACAAGACGACGATGGTAAGTAATTTTTTCTTCCCAAATGAGGTTTCGGTCCCTGGTTCAACCGGTTTGTCTTTTGAACCGGATCAGACCGGACCTCATCAGAAGATTTCTCTGCCATTCTGTTTCTCAGTTTACCCAAACGTCTATCTAGGGTAGATTGAGGAAAATTTTTGCAAATTTTGCAGTCTGCTTGCAGGTGGTCAAACCCTAGGCAATACAGACACACCAAGTGTGGATCAGCCTTAGCAAATTGCTCCCCGCACTCGGTGCAGCGTTCAAACCCAGTGGGACCGTTTTTCCTCTTGGGTTTCAGCAACATAACCCCTCACGAAATTTAGTATTTAACCCAGAGGCTTAGTCAGACCAGTCAAGCAAAGCCAATTAATACCCTTTATCTGAAGTGACTTAGTCAGGCCCGGATAAGGAAACTTCAAATAAATGTATTTATCCCTGCTGGCTTTAGTTAGGCCAGGGGGAGGGGGGAGAGAGAGAGAGAGAGAGATATATGTACGCAACAAGCGGTTCAGCATCTGTATTAAAAACCGAGAAAAAGTCTCGGTTTTTAGTCCAGAACTTTGAACCAGATCCCCAAACACAATACAGTAAACGTTAAATTAACACTTTACCACAAGAAAGGAAAGAAGACCTTCAGTTTCCTCCCGGTCATGAAGAACCATTCAGAAACTGAAAACTTACTGAAAATGAAGTAAACTTAGACTAGTCTAACCTGTAACTGCAGGACAGAGGTTTGAAAAAACAAAAGAAATAAACGGTAGTTTGAAAAAATGTTGAAATTCAACTGAAGAAGTTGAGGAGCAGTCTCCGAGGTGTCTTCACAGGCAAGTGGAGTAAAGAATCTGGTCAGTTACACAGAATGTACCGAGGACAGTGTTTTGAAAACTGAGCTCAATGTTCTGTGCATTTGCATAGGGTTTAACTCTTAACTCTCTGAGGCAGTTGAACCGGTTGGTCATAATGCATATTGTCAGAATACAAGACTTCATGTTGTTTGAAATGTAGAAACTGTAGAAAGTGTAGCATAGAAGTTTAGAAAGTGTAGCATAGAAATGTAGAAAGTGTAAGTGTGTAACGTGGATGTGTACGAACATATGAAGAAGCCAGCAGAAGAAGGCCAATCGGTCTATCAAGTCTGTTCATACTGCAGGGTCCATAGCTTGAGCTAATGTCCCTGCCCTCCCTCCCCACTCCTTCCAAACCATGACCCTTACCTTCCCCCTATGCCTGTCCAAGCCTCTCTTAAAGCTGCACACTGTCTTCAACAAGATTACCTCTTCTGGCAGCGCATTCCAAGTGTCCACCACCCTCTCTTTGAAGACGTGCTTCCTGACCTCCCTCCTAAACCTCCCACTCTCCAGCTTAAGACTGCTCCCCCTTGTGTTATGGTTGCCACTCAGCTTAAAAAGACTCTCCTTGTCAACTTTATTTATCCCTTTCAAGTACTTGAAGGTCCCAGTCATGTCCCCTCTATCTCTCTCTCCCCTAGCTTTCAGGGAGTACATGTTCAGTGCCCTCAACCTCTCCTCATATGCCTTACCCTACTGACCATCTATCATCTTTGTAGCCCTCCTCTGGACCTTCTCCAGCAGGTTAATGTCCTTTTTGAGGTGTGGGCACCAGTACTGAACTCCATACTCCAGACGCGGCCTTACCAGTGACCTGTACAAGGGCACTATAACCTCCTTTCTCCTACTACTGATCCCCTAGATATGCATCCCAGCATCTTGTTTGGTTTTGCTGCTGCTTTCTTGCACTGTGTGGAGTGCTTCAGGTCACTAGTGATCATCACTCCCAGGTCCTTCTTCTCCTCTGATGCAGATAATCGGAATCCATCCAAGTAGTACTCTGTACTGGGATTCTTGGCTCCAATATGCATAACTTTACATTTCTTGGCATTGAAGCCAATCTGCCAGATCCTGGACCACCTCCCTAGCTTTTCCAGATATTCCTGTAGGCCCTGTATCCCTTCAGCTGTGTCCACTCTCCCACAGAGTTTGGGTCATCTGAAAATAGGCACATTTTTCCCTTAATGCCATCTCTAATGTCGTTGATGAAGACATTGACCACCACCGAGCCCTGTGGGACCCCACTGGTTACCTGTCTGGTGCTAGATAACTCTCCCACACAACCACCCTCTGGGTTCTGTCCTTTAGCCAGTTTTCCACCCATCTGGCCATCTTTTCCCCCAACCCCGAGATCCACCAACTTCCTGATCAACCTTTTGTGGGGCACAGAGTCAAACGCCTTGCTGAAATCAAGACAGAGGATGTCTACCGCTTGGCCCCTGTCAACTGACAAAGTCAAAGAAGTTAATCAGATTTGTTTGACACGATCTCCCCCCATGAACCCATGCTGCCTCACATCCTGGAGACCATGCTCCTCTAGATATTCCACCAACCTCTCCTTTAGTATGGTCTCCATGAGCTTGCCCACAGTGGAGGTCAGACTAGCTGGTCTATAATTCCCTAGGTCATCCTTGGAACCGCTTTTATGGAGCAGCACTACATGAGCTGTTTTCCAGTCCTGCGGTACTATGTCTGTCTATAGTGAACTATTAAATAGGTCTGCCAGTGGCCCTGCCAGCTCCTCAGCCAGTTCCTTTATTACCCTTGGATGTACTCCATCTTGGCCTGGTGATTTGTCCACCTTCAATGCCAGCAGACCCTCCCTCACGTTATCCTCCTCTATCACTACATCTGGGTCCCCCCCTTTTCCCTCCTGAAGGCACTGATCTGTCCTTCTCCCTGGTGAAGATGGAACAGAAGTATTCATTTAGTATCTCTGCTTTCCCCCCATTATCCTCCACCCCTTTCCTAAGCCTAACAATCCTTTCCTTCTTGTCCCTTTTCTCACTTATATTTTAATTTCTTCAGCTATCTGCAGCTCCTTCTGTGCCTTTGATCACCTGACTTTTTTACTTGCCTCACTAGCCAACCTTAGGTAATTTTCCCTATCCACCTCTCTTTTGGTCTTCCTGAATTTTCTATAGGTCAACCTCTTTTCCCTTACTGTCTGGGCAACCCCAGAACTGAACCATCTGGGCGCTTTGGCCCTTGTATTCTTTCTCCTGAACCTAACGCACTCATCTATGGCAACCAGTATTCCTTCCTTGATGATAGACCACCTTTGTTCCACCCCCAAATCTGCTCTGATGCCCACCAGATGGCTCCTTGACACTTCGCCCATTTTCCTGATGTTCCCTCCTCCTAAAATCCAAGATTTGGGTTTTAGTCGGGAAGCTTTCCCTGCCCATATCTAACTATAACAAGTGTATTGTGTTTGCCTGCTTTTAATATGTGCAAAATAAGAAAAAAATACTCACTGCAGAAATCTTCTTTCTTCCAAGGGGTCCTTTAGCATCAGTAACTTTTTTGCACTTAGCTGGCTAGGTGCAACTGCACCAGAGGTGTGCCTTTAAGACATATTTAAATGAGCTTAGGGCCAAGCCAATCAAAAGACAGGAGGGGGCGAGAGCTGTTGAAGGCTTCAGAATGTTTTCGAGAAAAAATGAGGGCAAATGCCCTGCAAAAGAATCAACGGGATTAAAAAACATACAAATATCCACAAAAGTGGAAATAGAAACAACAGCAACACGAGCTAAAAATTCATCAATAAGAAACTACAAATTTGGTAAAAGATGACAGAAAGAGCCCTTCTCCGATAGGTGAACCAGGGAGGAAGGGTGGGAGCTTACTGATGCTAAAGGACCCCTTGGAAGAAAGAAGATTACTGCAGTGAGTAATTTTTTATTCTTACCCCAGGAGTCCTTTAGCATCAGTAACTTTTTTACAGACTACCGAGCAGTACCAAGTGGGAGGCAGGCAGAGAACCTACTTAGGAAAGAGGCTCTGCAGAACCGCCCTGCCAAATTTGACATCAGATCTGGTCTGCACATACAAACTGTAGTGTTTCACAAAGGTGTGCACAGATTTCCAGGTAGCTGCTTTGCAGACATCCAGTAGGGGAATGTTCCTTGCTGCTGCAAGCGAGGCTGCAGTGCCCCTGGTGGAGCAGGGCCTGAGCCCCACTGGAGGTTGTTGACCAGCTTTTTTATAGCAGAATCTAATACAAGAGATCAACCAATGAGAAATAGTTCTCTTGGTAGCTGGTCTTCCTCTGCCTACATCCCCATAGGTGAGGAACAACTGAGTGGAAGAGCCTTTGGACTGTCTAGTATGCTCTAGGTAGTGAAGATGGCTTTTCTGACATCCAAGCTGTGGAGCTTTTGCTCGCAAGGAGTGGATGGCTCAGTAAAGAAGACAGGCAGAGTAATGGCCTGGTTCAAGTGAAACTCTGAAACCACTTCTGGCAGAAATTCCCTATTTGTCCTGAGCTCGACTTTATCATTGTGAGAGATGATGTAATTCAGCTCTGTGCACAGGGCAAATGTAGCTCTGAAATCCTCCTGGCAGACATAATGGCTACCAGGAAGACGGTCTTCCAAGTTAGAAACTTGATGTGGGCCGTGGACATATGCTCAAAGGGTGGATTCATGAGGCCATCTTTGCAAAGGTTCAGGCTCCAAGGAGGAACGGGCTCCCTGGTTGGAGGCTGTAGGTGCAAGAGGCCCTTGAAAAACTGTTTAAAAATGTTGTGGGAAAAAATTGATTTCTTCTTTCTCACCGAAAGGTAAGCTAAAACTGCCTCCAGGTGTAGCTTGAGTGAAGATGGTTTCAAGCCTGACGCCTGTAGGTGTACCAGGTAGTCTAGCAGCTGAGGGTCTGAAGCTGATAGGGGTTCAACCTTTTTGCTCTTGCATCAAAGGGAAAACCTTTTCCATTTGGCTGCATAAGTCTTCTTCGTGTTCGGTTTTTTAGTCATCCTCAGTATCTTCAGGACCTGTTCAGAGTACTGTGAGGATGGAAACTCTAACTCCTCAAGAATCAGGCCTTGAGGTGAAGAGAGTGTATGTCTGGGTACTGCACTCTCATCTGAGGAAGGATCAGCAGGGAGCGAGTTGGAGGCAGGCAAATGGGCCTGTTGCAGGATATTGAGAGAAGGAGAGGGTACCAGGCTTGCCTTAGCCAGTCCGGAGCCACTAGGATCATGGATGCAGGCTGCTGTCTAAGTTTCAGCAAAACCCTGAATATCAGGGGAAAGGGAGGAAATGCGTATAGGAACCTCCCTGACCAGTCCAGGATCAGGGCATCCAGAGGAAGTGTTCCCAGAACTGGAGGCCTGCAACAGTACTGAGGAAGCTGAAAACTGAGAGGAGAGGCAAATAGATCCACATCTGGTGTGCCCCATTACCTTAACACTGTGGCTAGTACTTGCTTGTTCAGTGTCCATTCGCTCTGGCCTTGACTGATGCAGCTTAGAGCATCTGCCAGAGTGCTGAGTTTCCCTGGGAGATGAATAGCCAAGAGGCTGACTCTTATGGAGAATGCTAGAGACCAGAGCTTCAGAGCTTCCAGAGTATTCCTGATCTGGTACCACCCTGCTTGTTTATGTAGAACAGCATAGTGGTGTTCATTTGAATTTGAACCGCCTGCCCTTCTATGCTGGGAGCAAAAGCTTTGAGAGCTAGTAAGACTGCTCTGAGTTCCAAAATATTTATGTGCAACTGTGACTCTTCGGGAGTCCAGCTGCTGCTTACTGAGGCACTGTCTAAATAAGCTCCCCAGCCCAAAAGGGAGGCATCTGTGGTGATCACCTTTGTGGGAAGAGGAGTTTGAAAGAGAACCCCTGCCTGCAAATTTGCAGGGTTTTTCCTTCACAGCAGGTTTTGGTGGAACTGCTCTGACACAGGTATCAACTTTGAAAATTTGTTGCTCCTCTGAGAGCAGCGAGCTCTGAGGTAGGCTTTCAGGAGTCTCATCCTGTACCTGACCCCTGGGACTACTGCAGTCATAGTCCATATGTCCCAGAAGTTTTAGGAAATGTTTGGCTGGCCCCGGGTGAAAGAATCTGCCACTGAAAGGAAACTCTGAATTCTTTCCTGTGGGAGGAAAGCATATCCCTTCTGAGTGTCCAGCTGGGCCCCTATGAAGGTGAGTAGCTGGGTGGGTCCCGGGTGAGATTTATTTAGATTTACCAGGAAACCCAGAGACTCCAGAGTGCATTCTGTGAGGGAAAGGGACTCCTTGACCTGGCAAGGAGACTTTGCTGCTATGAGTCAGTCATCCAGATAGGGGTAGAGAGTGACACCCAGTCTCCTGAGATGTACTGCTACCACTGCAAGACACTTGGTAAAGACTCTTGGGGCTGAGGACAGACCAAAGGGCATTGTGGTGAACTGATAGTGACCCGAAGGAAGTCTGAACCTGAAAAACTTCCTGTGAGATCTCCTTATGGGTATGTGGAAGTAGGCGTCCTTTAAGTCTAGGGAGGCTGGCCAGTCTCCTTCTGTAAGGACTGTATGACCAGTGACAGACTGACCATTTTGAATTTGTTTTTTTTCAGATATTTGTTTAAATATCTGAGATCTAGCATAGGTCGCCACTCCCTCATTTTCTTTTGTGCCAGAAAATACCTGGAGTAGAGGCCCTTGCCCTTCTCATGGGCGGGGACCCTCTCCACTGCTCGTAAAGCCAGTGGGTTTTGTACATCCATTTCCAACAGTGATATCTGTGATGGTGACAGAGGACTTGACACCTGGGTACACTTGAGGTCTGGCAGCTGCTTGAACTGTACTGACAGACCCTTCTCCACTATCTCCAGCACCCACTTGTCCAACGTGCTGAGGGACCAGTGCTGAAGATAGTGCGAAAGTCTTCCTCCAACTGGAAGTGGGGAGGTGACCTGGACACTCACATCAGGACTTAGACTAAGAGGCAGGTGGCTGGCTAGAGGTGGATCTTCTTTGGCCCTTCTGCCCCTGCCTCTGAAAGACCCCCTGTACTGGCTGAAGTCAGATTGGGGATAGGGACTGTATGGCCTGGGAACAAAACGTCTGCCCCTACTGCCCCTGGGATGGGATCTCTGAGGGGTGGTGGGCTGAGGCTCGGATGAGTGGCTCTGCCAGAAGGTCTTGTACTCATCTACTTTTTTCATGTAGTCAGTGGTTCTGTAATCAAACAACATATTTTGATCACAGGGAAAATCCATGGCCTTGTTCTGAGTGTCTGTGGTCAGACTTGTTGTTCTAAGCCTCAGAGACATGGCATGGGCCATCGCCCTAGAGGCTGCATCATTGTTGTCATCTCTCATGTAGAATTGGTACATAGTAGCTTCCAAGGCAGTTTTTGACATATCCACCAGCTCCTGCACCATAGAATCTGATCTGTTCCGGGCAATAGCCTGGACAGATTTCCAAAGGGCGTTCAGATATTTGGCTGTGAATGCCATGTAAGAAGAAAGTCTGAGAAGCAGGGAAGCTGTGGCATACATTTTATTTGCTACAAAGTAAATTTTCTTGGAATCTTTGTCAGGGAGAGAGGGGCATGAGGAGACTCCCGCTTTCTCACAGGCTGCCTGCTGCACTATACAGTCAGCTCTCAGATATCCATTGCCTCCTGTTCTCAGGTCAGGTGACGGATATCTGAGAGAAGCAGTTAAGTGGAAACGGGATGCTGTGGTCTGTAGTTTGATCTGTGGCTGCTGTGGCTGCTTTGGCTTGTGACTGCCTCACCTGCTTTGGTTTGTGACTGCCTTACCTGCTTTGGTTTGTGACTGCCTTACCTGCTTTGGTTTGTGACTGCCTTATCTGCTTTGGTTTGTGACTGCCTTACCTAATTTGGTCTGTGACTGCCTTACCTGCTTTGGTTTGTGACTGCCTTACCTGCTTTGGTCTGTGACTGCCTTACCTGCTTTGGTCTGTGACTGCCTTACCTGCTTTGGTCTGTGACTGCCTTACCTGCTTTGGTTTGTGACTGCCTTGCCTGCTTTGGTCTGTGACTGCCTTACCTGCTTTGGTTTGTGACTGCCTTGCCTACTTTGGTCTGTGGTTTTCTGTACAATACTCTACTGCAGATGAAAAGGGTCAGTTATCTGAGAGTAAACATTGAGATCCACATAGGAGACAACAGGCAGGATGGGCAACAGAAACGGATAACGTGAGGGATGGATAAATGAGTGTAAACAAAATGGGAAATAAAAAAATCATGCAGTCATAGACGGATACATGAGAGAAACGGATAAATGAGAGTCGGATAAACAAGTGCTGACTGTATCCTCATGGCTAGGGTGTGCAGACAGGAACTCGCTACCATTTTTAGACAATTTATATTTTCTCTCAAGCCACTTATCAACCCCTAGGGTTCCCTACTCTGAAGTGGTGTGTTGAAGCACCTTCATGGTATTTTTTCTAAATGCATTATAGATAGGGACGACCAGGGTCTTTGAGGATGAAAGACCCTTCATCTCCCTATAATCTTCGACATCCTGGTTGGGCTCCTGCGTAGGGAGGTCCAGGGTGCCCAGCATATTTTGTATAAACGTAAACATAGAGGAAGGATCCTCGTGGTCACCCAAGGAATCCTCAAGATGAGGGTCCGGGGATTCCTGGGGCTCAAGGCCTTCAAAACCCACATCAGGGGCACCATAAAATTGATCATCATCTGTGTCTCCCTCACAGTCTACAGAAGACAGAACTGTGGAAGAGTGCTTGCCAGCCCCAGTAAATCAAGGACCCATCTTTTGAAGGGTCTGAAAGAGTTGCCATGCTTTTTCCATATCTTGCACTGATGGACAAACCTGCGCAGTCTGTGTTTTATATTTTTCTGTTATCTCTGGGGCATGCACAACATAAAGTGAGACGCTCGAGCGAGCAGCGCCTGACCCAGCTTCTGTTTGAACTGTGCAACCACCAAAAGTGGTGAGACGGGGGACAGAGGTTGCTAAGTGTGCTACTTGTTCCTGCTTGGCTGTGGGGCTTATTCTCAGGGTTATTTTAGTAGCAGACCCTCTAATTTGCTGAACAGTGGGGAGAGCTAATATCAGGAAGTAAACTTCAGCTAATTAGCTGCTGCAAATACCAGTGCTGTGCTTCACTTACGATCAGCCTTTAGAGTGGGGATATACCCATGTTAGTGAAGGGACAGCTGATTTTAATTAAAGGGGCTTGGTTCTGTACAACTGGGACACTTGTTATCTCCGGGGCATGCACAGCATAAAGTGAGATGCTTAAGCGAGCGGCACCTGACCCAGCTTCTGATTGAACTGGGCGACCACCAAAAGCAGTGAGACAGGGGGACAGAGGTTGCTAAGTGTGCTACTTGTTCCTACTTGGCTGTGGTGCTTATTCTCAGGGCTATTTTAGTAGCAGACCCTCTAATTTGCTGGACAGTGGAGGGAGCTAATATCAAGAAGTAGACTTCAGTTAATTAGCTGCTGCAGATACCAGCACTGTGCTTCACTTATGATTAGCCTTTAGAGTGGGGATATAACCTGTGTTAGTGAAGGGAAAGCTGATTTTAATTAAAGGCGCTTGGTTCTGTGCAACTGGGACACTCATTATCTCTGGGGCATGCACAGCATAAAGTGAGATGCTCAAGCGAGCGGCGCCTGATCCAGCTTTTGTTTGAACTGTGCAACCGCCAAAATCAATGAGATGGAGGAAAGAGGTTGCTAAGTGTGCTACTTGTTCCTGCTTGGCTGTGGTGCTTATACTCAGGGCTAATTTAGTAGCATACCCTCTAATTTGCTGGACAGTGGGGAGAGCTAATATCAGGAAGTAGACTTCAGCTAATTAGCTGCTGCAGATACCAGACCTGTGCTTCACTTACGATCAGCCTTTAGAGTGGGGATATATCCTGTGTAAGTGAAGAGAGAGATGATTTTAATTAAAGGGGTTTGGTTCTGTGCAACTGGGACACTCATTATCTCTTGGGCATGTACAGCATAAAGTGAGATGCTCGAGCTAGCGGCGTGTCCAACACGTGTTGGTGTGTTAGTGGGGAAGTGGGGTGCGGTGCGCTATAGTGGTAGAACAAAATGTGCAGTTAAGGTAGGCTGTTTATTGGAGATTATTCCTGCATAAAAGGTAGGGGTAACCCCGAGTTTGAACTATTATGGCAAAGTCGTTATTGACAACTGATGGGGATCTGCTTATTAAGTGTGGAGGGTGTAGTATGTATATTATGGTAGATGAGGGGTCTAATTACGATGAGTTTACATGTGATAAATGTGTTTTAAAAAGGATATGCAAAATAATTTAAACAAAGTTATGGAAAGATTGGAAAGCTTAGAACAGAGCCAGTTAAAAGCAACATTGAGGTAAAGAATGCTGTCTAGTTTAAACAAAGATGATATTCTGAGAGGAGAGCAGGAAAGTAATAAGTGAAGGAAAGAGGGAAAAATGGTAGAAATGATGTTGATGAAATAGGGAATGAAGAATGGATCGAAGTTTCCTATGTTAAAAAGAAACGTCGAGGGAGAAGTCCTTTAAAAACAGTGCCTGATGATATCCTAAGACCTGCTAATGATTTAATTAGTGAAGATCATCAAGAAGACAGATCCAATGATATAGTGCATAACAGAAGAGCTGATTGCTTTGGCTTTCCAGTTACAAACAGTTTGGGCATATTACAAGACCTTCAGCATGAGTAGGGCAAGGACCTAGAAGGGGGTGATGATATGGTTCTTCAGGAAGATGATTTAGTCAAGAACCCTAGACAGGAAGTGGTAATTGGAGACTCTATTATTAAATACATGGACCAATACATATGTAGGAATGATAAAGCAAACAACATGGTTAGTAGTTTTTCTGGGGCAGGTGTGTCAGATTTATATGATATGGCAGACAACATATTTGCAGGAGCTGGTGAAAACCCATTAGCAGTGTTGCATGTGGGTATAAATGACCTAACGAGGAAAACATTACCAGAAATCCAAAATGATTTTTCTAAATTAAGAGAGAAATTGATGAATAGGGGTTGTGAGATTATGATTTCGGAAATCTTACCTGAGCCCAGGGCAACAGCATAAAAAAAATGAAAAGGATAGCATTAGCAAATGGATGGCTAAATAAATGGACAAAAGACAATGATATTTTGTTTGCACGACATTGGGGGGCCTTTCACAATAGAGGAGACCTATATAGTCAAGATGGGCTTCATTTAAATTATAGGGGTAGCAGAGTATTGGGAACAAGGCTGCAACAGGAAATTGATAAAAGTTTAAACTAATTAAGCAAGGGACGAAGTCAGTAAAGGATAAAAAATAAGATGTCATATATTAGAAATAAAGGTAATAAGGAAAGAGAAGTAGTTAAGGTTTTGTTCTTTAATGCACGAAGTTTAACTAAAGATCAGATGGCCGAATTAGAAGAGCTAATTATAAGAGAAGATATAGGAATTACTGGCATAGTTGAAACTTGGTGGAGTGCAAATGATGAATAGAATCAGCACATATCTGGATTTAGTCTTAAAAATAAAAACAGTGAATAAAAGTGGAGGAGAGGTAACTCTGTTTATTAAGGAAGGGTTAGAATACAAAATAAATAATGATAGGGATAATGATGGTAGTATAGAATCCATCAGTATTGACTTGATAGGGCTCAAAGGAAAGAAACTTAAAATGATGACCTTTTACAGACCACCGGATACAAAGATGGAGGAAATATCAAGTTTTATGGAAAGGGTGATGAGTCTATCTGAAGAATGTGATGTAGTTGTAATGGGAGATCTTAATACGTGACAGCTAGATTGGAATAGTAGAGGAATTAATAATACAATAGCAACTAGGTTGTTAGGAGAACTGACATCATCTGGTATTCTTCAGCATGTCCATGAGGTAACGAGGGGTAGTAATATATTGGATGTGGTAATGCCAAATATTCCAGAGGAAATAAAACAGGTAATAAATGGACCACCTACAGGTACAAGTGATCACGATTCTATTACCTTCCACACTGATAAGAGTAAAAAGGTAATTAAGGGTATTGCTACCCAGTTTCTTTTTATAGAGGGGACTATGGGGCTATAAAAGAGATATTACTACAATATGATTGGGTAAATATAATGAAAGATCTAACCACCCAAGATGCCTGGGATTTGTTTGTTAGTACCGTGAATAACCTGGTTAACAGCTTTATACCAAAGAAAAAAATATATAATAATAGAGGGAAAAAGCCTTTCTGGATAAATAATAACATCATTAGGATAGGAAAAAAAAAAGAAAGCACTATATAAAAAAATGAAACAATCTGGTACAGTGATTAATATAAAAAGTATAAACAAATATTAGAACAGTTGAAAAGAGAATTACATAAAGCAAAAAAACAAGCTGAGTTTAGATTGGCGATGACTAAGAACGATGTAAAAGGTTTCTTTGCCTATGTGAATAATAAAAAGGGACAGAATAGATCGGTGGGACCCTTAGTTATTGGGGGAGAGTTATGTAGTGATCCAATAATATTATCTGAGGAATTTAGCAATTGCTTTAGTAATGCTTTACTAAAGGTAATCAAAATATGAGGGTGGCTAATTATTGAGTAAATGGTTCACAAGTTGAAGGAATAATAACTGTGGATAAAGTAATTAAGAAAATAAGATCATTAGAGGTGGATAAGGCAGCAGGACTGGAGGGAATATATTTCAGGTTTATTAAGGAACTTGAACAAAAGTTGGCACCAGTTATTGCACTGATTGGCCAGAAATCATTAATAGAGGATTACGTACCAGCTGACTGGAGATTGGCCCATGTGGTACCAATTTTTAAAAAGGGGGACAGGAGCATACCATCAAATTATCGACCAGTGAGCCTAACCTCAGTGATTAGCAAATTAATCAAGGGGATCTTGAGTGATGAGATAAAATATTATATGGAACAGAAAGGTTTATTAGATGATAGCCAACACAGTTTTGTTAAGAACAGGTCACATGAAACTAATATGGTCTGTTTTTATGATTGGGTGACTAGAAAGTTGGATCAGGGTAGGAATATTGATGTGGTGATGCTGGACTTCAGTGGGGCCTTTGATAAGGTCCCTCATGGATTATTGTTATCGAAACTACTAGATATGGGAGTGGACGTAGGATTGGTGAGCTGGATTGGGCATTGGTTGATGGAGAGGATGCAGAAAGTGAGGATTCAGGGTCACTTATCGGGTGCGGTGATGGTTGAGAGTGGGGTGCTGCAGGGCTCGGTGATGGGGCCATTGCTGTTTGGTATTTTTATGAGTGATTTGAAGTTAAAAGTGAGAATAAGTTAATTAAGTTTGCTGACAATGTTAAAGTGGGGGGTAGTCAATACTTTTGAAAAAGACTGAAGTTTGGACAGGATTTATTAGACATTGAGGAGTGGGCACAAAGGAACAACATGAGCTTTAATACTAATAAAAGTGCAATGCTGAACATGGGAAAGGTAATATAAAACATAGAGAATAGTGCATGGGCAACCATACGCAGCCAGCCTATTGTGCCACCTCGGGGTTCCGATTACCTCAGACCTCGAGAGCAAAGCTCGAGAGGTCCTAGGTAATTGGAACCCCGAGGTGGCACAAGAGGCTGGTTGTGCATGTGGTTGCCCATGCACTATTTTTTATAGTGTATAGTTTCCAATTAGATATTTACATTTTTTTAATTTTTAAAATACAAAAAAAAAAAAGGTTTGCTGCTCGTCGAGTTAGGGCTGCTTGTTGGGTATTGTGCATGGTTGCTAGGGAGCAGAGACATTGTGTTGGATGCGTAGCCTTCTATTGGCTATCAAGTCAGTGTGGGAGGAATGTTCAACAAAAATAAAATGGCAGCCGTAGTTCTCGCTAAGTGAGAGAGAGAGGGTTTGGGGATCACTCGGTTTCTTTTCTTTTTTTTTTAAACTAAATCTATCTGGTTGGTCCTGCATATTAAAAATATCTGGTTGATCCTGCATTTTGAGAGACTCCAGTGGCGCTGCTTGTGCACTGCGCTGGGTGTGGGCTCGTTTGAGCCAAGTACAGGTGGCGACTGGCGTGGAACCTCTAGAGGTTTTCAAAATGTTGTTCTGCTGCAGTAGGGTACAATCACGTTCCATGACCTTTTGAACTGCAGCAGAACAACATTTTGAGAACCTCTGGTTTCCATGCACAATAAAGGTCCACTATACACTATAAAATTATTATATTCAGTGTATTGAAATAGGAACTTCAAGTTGTGAGAAAGATCTTGGCATATATATACAACAGGATAAGAAAAGTGGAACACACTGTAGAATAACAGCTAATAGATCTATGCATTTGGTGAATTGCATTAGAAGAAGTTTTCATACCAGGAATGCAGGAGTGTTCATTCAACTGTTTAAATCATATGTTAGGCCAACTCTGGACTATTGTTCTTCAGTTTGGAGTCCTTATTTAAAAAAGGATAAGGTTCTGTTGGAATATCCGCAAAGAACCTTAACTAAAATGGCATCAGGCTATGGAAGAAAAAATTACTCACCTTAGTAATTGTGTTTCTTCTAATGGAGTCTTGCTGTATTCTGACTATCTGCAGTTAGCTCTAGCCTTTAAACTGCCCCGGAGAACTAAGGGTTAACTTTTTATGCAGTGCATAGAATGCTGAGCTCGAGCTCGGTTGAGGTCTCTGTCTGCAGCCCTTTGAAACTCAATTGTCAGATTCTTACGAGCAAAAACTCACTAACTACCCCATGTGGAAATTGTAAAATTTTTAACAAGCCAACTGGCAACAAAGAGTTTTGGATTCCCCAGAAAGACTCAAATCCGGAAACCCAAAACTAAAAACCAATCCAAAGAGGATAACAATACAATAAAACACCCTAATAAAAGTGAAGGTGTGCCAGAAGCATCTCTGAGGTGCAACACTGCACCTACCCACCCACTTCCCAAAAACCAGGGTCTGAGAGGGGAGGTAGGGAGGGAGGTCAGAATACAGCAAGACTCCATTTGAAGAAACACAGTTACTAAAGTGAGTAATTTTTTCTTCAAACATGAAGTCTTGCTGTATTCTGACTATTGCAGACTACCAAGCAGTACCTCCATGGAGGAGGGAGAGAACCTACTTTGGGAATAGGCTCTGAAGTACTGCTGTGACAAACCGAGCATCACTCCTAGCATGGATATCCAGAGAGTAATGCTTGGTAAAGGTATGGACTGTTTTCCAGGTGGCTGCTTGACAAATTTCTAAGAGAGGGATATCCCTGGCAGCAGTCAGAGAAGCAGCTGTATCTCTTGTAGAGTGAGCCCTCAGGCCTGAGTGTGGAATATTTCTGAGTTTCTCATAGCAGAATTGTATACAAGACACAGCCCACCTGGCAATAGTTCTCTTGGTGGAAGGTTTGCCCTTTCCCACTTCTCCATAAGTGAGGAATAACTGGAGGGAATCAAACATGTGACCCTTGGTACGTTCTATGTAGTAGCTAAGGGCTCTTTTAACATCCAGACTGTGTAACCTCCTCTCTCCTGAGGAAGAATGATCAGTGAAGAAAACAGGGAGAGACATGGACTGATTCAAGTGGAAGTCTGAAACCCCTTTGGGCAAGAACCTCCTATTGGTTCTAAGGACCACCTTATCTCTATGGAAAGAGATAAAATCAGGTTCCATTGACAGGGCTTGCAGTTCACTGATACATCTGGCAGAGGTAATGGCTACCAAAAACACAGTTTTCCAAGCCAAGTACTTAAGCTCTGCTGAGGACATAGGCTCAAAGGAAGGCTGCATCAGTTGAGCAATGCAAACATTCAAGTCCCAGGCAGGAGCAGGATCCCTGAAGGGAGGATTGGTATGAAGCAATCCCTTGAAAAGTTTACAGAACACAGGATGAGATGATAATGAGGAAGACTTCCCCAGTGACAGAAAAGCAGAAACAGCTGACAAGTGTACCTTGAGGGTAGCTGGTCTGAGACCTAGGCCATTAAGATGGACCATATAATCCAGAACTGTAAGCACTTCAGCAGTGTCTGGGGAAATATGCTTCTTGGAAACCAAATGCTGAATCTTTTCCATTTGGAGTTATAAGTCTTTCTGGTGGAGGGTTTTCAAGAAGCTTTGAGAATATCCAGAACCTGCTGAGACAGATGCAAATCTGCATACTCTAACTCTTCAAGAGCCATGCCTTGAGATTGAGAGATGGAAGATTGGGGTACCAAATCCTCCCTGAGAGGAGGTTAACAGGTTGTAATTCCTGGGAAGAGACAGGGGAAGATGGACTGCTAGAGACAGCAACAGGGGGTATCAAGGCTGTCTGGCCCGGTCTGGAGCAATCAGAATCACTTTGCAAGGTTGTGACCTGATTTTGGCTAGAACTTTGAATAGGAGAGGAAAGGCATACAGAAATTTCCCTTCCCAGTTCAGAATCAGAGCATCCAGAGGGACTGAACCCAAGACCGGGGGTCTGCAACAAAACAAAGGAAGTTGGTGATTGTCTGGGGCTGCAAAGAGATCTATCTCTGGAGTGCCCTACTTTGAAAAAATTCACTTTCAACACCGGGGGTCCAGGGACCATTCGTGATGGCCCTGGGAGATCCTGCTCAGTGCATCTGCCAGCACATTGTCCTTTCCTGGAAGGTGGACTGCTATCAGAGAGGTCTGCAAGGAATAAGCCAGGGACCACAATTTTATGGCTTCCGTGCACAAGGCCATAGACTGAGTGCCTCCCTGCTTGTTGAGTACCACATGGTTGTGGTATTGTCTGTTCTGACCTGAACCACCTTGTTCTGCACAGTCTGAGAAAAGGCTTGCAGGGCCAGAAAAACTGCTCTGAGTTCCAGGAGATTGATATGAAGAAGGGGCTCCTGAGGTGACCACAGTCCCTGGGCTGTGAGAGCTCCCAGATGAGCTCCCCACCCCAATAGGGAAGCATCCGTGGTAAGGACCACTGAATGAGACTGAGTGACAAATGGGACCCCTTGCCTTAAATTGTCCTGATCCTGCCACCATTGGAGGGGCTTGGATCAGCGTCAGAGTCACTGGAATCAATTTGGTAAGAGGGTCCTTCTTTTGGGACCCAAAAGCCCTCAGATGGAAATGAATGTCCCTCATCTGAAATCTTGCCCCTTGGACCACTGCTTTAGAAGCTGCCATGTGGCCCAAGAGCTGAAGGAAGTGTCTTGCTGGTCAAGACACCTGAAGGCTGAAGGAAGAAGCCAGTTCCACAAGAACTCTTGCCCTTTCCAGGGGAAGAAAGGCTCTTGCTTTGACAGTATCTAGCTCTGCCCCTATAAAGGTAAGTATGGCAGGATGAGAATGTCAACATAAAATTAAAAAAAAAAATGTATTCTTTTCACTCTGTCCTATTCTCTTAAACTTTTCTGTCTATCCCTTAATTTCTTGTCAGGTTGGCCAACCTGACAATTCTGTTCTCCTATCTGTGCTATACCTTTAATCTGTTGTCATTCTAGCCATCAAAACTGCCACATGAAGTTAAAAGCATATCCCCTTTAAAGCCTCCTGCTATGTTAATTCTGTGGAAGATTTTGAATCCCCCAAGAAACAAGAGTGTTTCCAACACCAGAGCAGATTGCCATATAGCCCCATTTTAAAGCGAGTCTCTGCAAGACTGGAAGATGAGCAAGCAGGCTGTTGCAAGGGAGAAAGTAAACTCTACCTGCAGCCACTTGCTGTAGATCTCGCTCTGCTGCCTGAAAAACAAAGAGATTAAATAAAAAGTTAAAATAAGTACTGCAGCATTAGTGCAGACTGTTCCTGTGTATAAAAACATGATTTGGGGTGTGTGACTTGTTATTGTGTTGTTTAAAGCTACCAAGAAGTGAAGTACAGTATGGGGAGTGAAATAGTGCAATGTTTGCCGACTGCTGAAATGGCAGAGCTGTCGTGGGTGGGGGTGGAGAAATGTAAAACATAAAAATATGTTTAAATACAGTTCTAGCACAGTAAATTAATGATAATAATAATAATACTAGGCTCTTTTTGGAAGGTGTGCAGATAATAAAAATGTGTTCAAATGAAGTAAAGGTATAAGTAGAAAAACTAAGCCAAGTAAAAAATTTAAGGGATAAATAAACAAGGCTGAATAGTGATAGAGCTACTCTGGCTTCCCAGAATAAACAGAGGGGGAGCGCGCCCCTACCCTGTTTTTATCTGGGAAGGTTAGAGTCCTCTATAAACAAGTTTGATTTTCTTGGTTTCTTTACCTGAAATGGTGGCAGGTAGCAAGAGATGGCTTCTATAGAGCTGGCAGCCCAGAAAACGGCTGCTAATGTAGAAGTGGTGTGGTGATGTCATTGAAAGGGGAGGGGCTAAAAAGGTCCTTGATGATGCTTTCACCACCAATTAAGGTTCCTCTAAGTTAAAATGAGTTATTATAGAGTATTACTAATATTATGCTGAAAAAAGACATAAGCTTTAGATTTAGAGAATTTGAAGTCTTATCTTAAGTTCCAGAGTAGAGGAATAAGGTTTTTTGGTATAATTGATAGTCACATGTCAATGATGTCATGATTTTTGTACTATATTAACCTCCCCACCAGGAGGCTAATTCAGGTGTGCTGGTCAGTTTCTTCTGACCAAGCAAGGGAGAGGAAGTGTGAGTGCCTACACACCAGAGTGGAGAAAACTATTGAATATACAGAGAAGAGCAGGGAGTCTGAGGAAAGACTAGCCCGATTATTTTTTTGCTTGTTGTTATGAAAGTTTAAACACCCATTTCTTTTCTGTAAATATTTTTTGAACAGTTAATTTTTGTTATGTTTGGAAAATAAAATGATAAACGCTACACCAGCATTTTTTATGCACTTGATTTAAGGACTGGTGTCTGTTATTGAACCCACACGCTTACAGTAAGGAGCTGCACTGGTTTGAGGACTGACTTGGGAAGGTTGAGAAGAAACCCCAGGGAAGATAGCACTTTCTGGGTCACTTGCAGGTCTGACTTGACTTGGCCTGGAGACTGACCCACTATGAGCCAGTCGTCCAGATATGGAAAGTTGGAAATCTTCTGCCTTCTTAAAAAGGCTACTACTATTGCCAGGCACTTTGTAAAAACCCTTGAAGCTGATGTTAGGCCGAAGGGCATTGCTTTGAACTGATAATGGCCTGAGGGTAACTTGAACCTGAGATACTTTCTGTGGGAGCACCTGATGGGAATCTGAAAGTAGGCATCTTTGAGGTACAGGGAGGCTAGCCAGTCCCCTGGCCTTAGAGAGGGAAGAATTATTCCCAGAGTCACCATCTTGAACCTTGGTTTTAAAAGATGTTTGTTCAAGTATCTTAGATCTAGGATGGGTCGCCACTCCCCTGTCTTTTTTGGGGTAAGGAAGTACCTGGAGTACAGACCTTTGCCCCAGTGTAGGGTAGAAACTCTCTCTCTCTCTCTCTCTCTCTATGGCTCCTAGGGCCAGAAGAGATTAAACCTCTGCCTCTAGGGCAAGGGTTTCGGAGAGACTTGCAGGTGGAAAAGATCTGGCTCTCATCTTCGGAAATTTTTTGAAGCTGAGAACCAGTCCCTGGCTTACCACTTCCAGGACCCACTTGTCTGAAGTAACAGACACCCAGTCCTGGATGAAGTAAGCCAGCCCGCCCCCTACAGGGATAGGAGAGTCGACCTGGGCAGACCCATCAGAGTGTCTGCTTGGCAGGGGCCTTAGGCTGAGGAGTGGATGCAGCCCTGCTCATTCCCCTTCTGTCTCTCCCTCTGAAGAACCCCCCTGAGAAAAGGGAGAAGAGGCATGTGCTTGGTAGAACGGCCTATGAAAAGGCCTGCCCCTGCCCCTAAAATGCTACCTTTGAGGAGTTGCCTGCCTCTCCTTGGCCTGTGCACTCCTATAAGTGGTCCTATATTCCTCCATTTTCTTCATGTAATTCTCTGTCTGCTCCCCAAACAGAGAATTACCTTCCACAGGGAAATCCATGGCCTTAGCCTGGGTGTCCTGAGAGAGGCTAGTACATCTGAGCCAAGCCATTCTCCGAAGAGCAACAGATGTAGCCATGACTCTTGATGACACATCATTGGAGTCCACAGCAGCATGGAACTGTACCTTAGATGCCTCAATCCCATCTGCAGCCACCTCCTCCAGCTTCTTGGCCAGCTGGGGGGAGGCCTGTTTAGCCAGTGCCAGTACAGTGTCCCACCTGGACTTCTGGTACCTGGCTGTATAGGCCATATAACTAGCCTGCCTGAGTCCCAAAGAGGATGCCATGTACTGCTTCTTTGCCAAGGCATCCATCCTCCTGAAGTCTTTATCTGGGGGGGGTGAAGCCAAGGGGACATTAGCCCTGTCACAGGCTACAGCCTGCATGATCCCAACATGGCTGCATTGTTGGTAGAAAACTCCGTGTCTGAGCCTGATAGGGTGTACCACTTATCCATCCTTCTATCAACAGGAGGTACAGAATTAGGAGACTAACATTTTTTAATGTCTGTTTCCCAAAAGATTTGTGCAAGGGAATAGACAGCCTCCTGGACTCTGGGATGCCCATCATCTCTACAAAATCAGGCTCCTCCTGATCCTCTTTAGCTTCCTCCATAGGAAACTGAAGAGCTTCAGCCACTTTCCTGTAAAACAAATAGTGAGGAGGGGACTCAGAGAGCCTAGGAGGGGAAACACCCGAAGGTCTGTGTGGGGAGATCTCCAGTTCAATGGGCACATCCAGACTTTCTGCTCCATCATAATTATCATCTTGTTCAAAATACCCCTCCTCCTCAAATTCTGGTTCATAAAAATCTTCAGGGGGCATACTCCTGAACCGGTGGAACCGACTGAACCGAGACCCTAGCCAACGGAGCCGGATCGGACGGAACCGGGTGAAGCGATTCAACAATCTGAATCGCTCGAGCAATCTCATCAGCGGTCAGAACATGAACCTCTGGATCCGAACCAGCTGACTTGTATTTTCTTTTTGTAGGAACTGATCCCTCAGGATCGGCTCACCTCTTGCCCGAATAAGTATCACCCTGGTCAGAGGGCACTGCTTCTGGTTCGGTCGGAACCAAACCGGGCTGGCCATCCGGGTCAGCGGACTTCTCAGCTTCCTTTTCCCTAAGTCTACCTCATCTCTTTTCTAAGGCAGTTTTAGGAAAATTTTTTACAAATTTGGCAGTCTGTATCGAGGTGTACAAACCCCAGACAATAAACACAGGTGGTGTTAGAGTCGGCCTTGGCAAAGACTTTCCCACACTCACTGCAGTGTTGAAACAGGCTCGGTTTTTTTCTTGCGTTTCTCAGACATGGCCAACCTACTCAAACTTACCCTTTTTTCAGCAACTGCCTCACAAGACTCCCTTATTGATTCCTAACTGTGTCACGGGTGTTGGAAAAAAACGTCTAAAATACTTTTTTTTTTAGAACCGATAAGGACCGGTAACCACACGTTAAGTAAAGCACAGAAAATCAATATAAGGGATCGATTCAGCCGAACCAATCAAACAAACTTACAATTTCCACACAATAATCAGAAACAACTATCTAGTACTCACGGTACCACAGACAGAGCCTGAACTGACTATGCGGATTAAATTCGGACTAATTTCGGCTTAAAACTGACACTTTAACAGATTTTTGAACCGAGCTGAAGGAGAAAGCTCCGGAGCGACTGTTCAGTGAGGCGGAGTAAAGAATCTGACAGTTGAGTTTCAAAGGGCTGCAGACAGAGACCTCAACCGAGCTCAGCATTCTATGCACTGCATAGAAAGTTAACCCTTTGTTCTCCAGGGCAGTTTAAAGGCTGGAGCTAACTGCAGATAGTCAGAATACAGTAAGACTTCATGTTGTTTGAAACCAACCATATAAAGCCAGACCAAAGTCCATGGGACTATGGTCCTTATCAAATAGAAGAAAGAGGGGTGATCTGTTGCTCTTTTATAAAGCTTTGCACCAGGATAAATTAAGAAATGAGCTGGGTTTGTTATTTAGGGAAAACATGACCAGCAGTATATGAGTGAAAGGAGTAATACCAATACAAGAAAATATGGTTTTGTATGTAGGGCAATTGAATATTGGAATAAGTTGCCAACATATGTTGTGCAGGCAGATTCATTCTCTACTTTTAAGACTAGGTTGGATAAACATTTGACAGTTGGTGATGATTGTTACCTCCTCTGAATTGTGGGGGCAGCCTATAATGGGCTATTAGCCTTCTTGACTGTCTTTCATAACTTTAGTATGCTTTATGCTGCCTGTTGTCTCACTATTGGCTGTCCCAGGAGCAACAGAAGCATATTTGTCTTGACAGAGTTTCTTTTTAGCCACTTCATCAGAGGCTTGATCAAGCTTCCTTTTTTTGTCACTCTTTATTATTTTTTAATTTGTGAGGAACTTCATCTTTGGAAGCTTTATTTTTTGGCTGGGATCTGGAGGGTTCCTCGGCACCTCTGCTTTTGGTATTAGTATTTTTGAATGGCCCCTCGTCAGAAGCCTTTGATTTATCCTCAGCCATAATAATCAAAGATTTGTTTGCTATGTTTGCCAATTTAAGCAAAGCAAACCAGTCCTGGGCCTACAAACTGAGTACAGCTTTCTGTGAAAATGCTCCTGCCCCAGTTAATAAACTCTGTCTATTACTAGTGCCTTTTTTGTATTTTGGTTGTAGAACTGTGATCTATACCAGTGCCAATTTTAATAGAAACCCAGCAATACAACTGTGCACAGGTGGCTGCTGGACCCTTTCGGACAGTCCTGACACAAATGATACCAAGGTCCAGTAATATAACAAAAAAGGTTTCCTCGTAATTGCCAATCTAGAGAGAAAACCTCCAAGCACTGTTTAAATTTGAAATGCACTGCCGGTGCCTCACGGTAAACCCAGCAAGGCCTGAGGTACAAAACAAGGCAACTGTCTCTAATTCGACGGTCTCCACAAGAATTTGCCCAAAAATGAAGGAAACTGTCTAAAATAAGCACCCACGATAAAACTGGGCTTTAAACTAAATAGTCGCGGTAAAAATCAAAATAGCGCGGTCACGCTAAAAATAAACAATTTGTGCAGCGCTAATGAAAAAGTAAAACTTTTCCTCAGCACACTAAAGGAAATAATTTATGAGGAAAACTTTACCCAGATAAGCACTAGGAGTTGTCAACAAGGAAAGTATGGACACACCTTAGAGGGAATATTGCTCAGTCCAGCAGAGAAAAAATTCTAAAGCCTTCAACAACTCTCACTCAGCTCACACCCTCTCCTGTCTTGTGATTGGCTTGGCCCTAAGCTCATTTAAATATCTGTTAAAAGGCACACCTCCAGGGCAGTTGCACCAAGGCAGCTAAGTGCAAGAAAGTTACTGATGCTAAAGGACTCCTGGGGTAAGAAAGTATTTCTTAATCTTATATTGTGTGATTCATTAGTGTAACATTAAAATAAAGTAGACAACACATTGGTATAACAAGATTTTATTACTAAAACACACACCGCACGTGGTCAAAATAACTATTTGTGCACCATCAAATGGCCTCGCGACCAAAAAACAGGGTGTTCCACATTTGGGTCATTTGCCACACATTGCTATGGTCTCTGTTCCGCACTGGCAGGTTTACGGGTTAAGAGGTATGAATCTACCCCCTGGACTGTTGGTAGTCTGGCATTGCTTGGGCTTGAAAAGGGCCTGGAGTAGGATCCCTTCCCTGTACTGGGACCTGTAAGAAGTAGATGGGATTATCTTTAGCAGAATTGCTTTTATAGGTGGCTTTTATTCCTCTGCCTTTTTCATATTTGCTTCTGTCTTGTCCCCAAAGAGGGAGTCACCCTCACAGGGGAAATCCACTGCTTTGGCCTGTATGTATTGGGTCAAGTTTGTGGCCCTAAGCCACGCAAACCACCTCATTGAGGGTGAGGTCCATAAGCCTGGCTGCGGTGTCATTTGTATCCATAGCCATGTGGAACTGTACTTGGTGGTGTCCAATGCTGTCCTGGCCATTTTTGCCAGCCACCTCACCTATAATTTTGTCTGTCAGTGCTAGAACAGTGTTCCACAAAGCCTTCTGATATTGGGCCACATAAGCCATGTAGTTAGCCTGCTTCACAAGGAGGGAAGCTGCCATGTACCTCTTCGCCCCCATCCCATCTATTTTCCTGGAATTTGTGTCAGGTGGATGGAATGACAAGGGTATCCTGGTCTTGTCACAAGCTGCTGCTTGAACCACCCCCTCATGATCAGGGTGTTAAACAGAAATGCAGCATTAGATCTATCAAGTTGATATTTATCAACTTTTTTTTTTTTTTTTTTACCCCTGGGATGGCATTAGGGGTCTGTAAAATTAACAACACTCCTTTTCTTAGTGACGTATGTATAGGAAGCATAAGTCTTCTTGTGGGAGCTAGCCCCATCATCTCATGGCTGTTTGCTTCCTCTTCATCCTCCATGGTTCCCTGTATTGGGAGGTATAAGGTGTCTACCATTTGCTTCACACATTCCTAACATGAAGTATAATCGTTGGGACCCCTGGGTGGGGAACCGAATTCCTGTTTTGGGGATACCTCAGGTTTAAATGGGTTCCCCTTCCTCCTCACTCAGGGTTCCCATATACATACACTGGTTCCTGAGCTGCTGGGATAGAAGCTGGAACAGGTGGAACCAGTGGGGTCACTGGAACCACAGCTTGCAGTGCCTGCAAAATGTGCAGGGCCTTTGCAATTTCCTCAGCAGAGGGCATAGCTGGTGTGTCTGCCGAGAGCTTCTTAGCCTTCTCAGCCGGAGCTACAGTACATGCTTTTCTTTTAGCTGGAACCAGCTCACTAGCTGATTCCACAGGCATCTCTTAGCTTTTGAGGAGTCAGCTTTCTCCATAGATTCTGAATTCACTGACTCTGGCCTGTCTTTATCTGTTTTTTTTAGAGGTAAAAGATGAAGCAGCCTCTTCAGAAAATTCTGGAGGAGGTGATGATGTGGCAATTTCCTCCAATTTCTTGGCCCTTTACTGTCTTAGGGCAAAACATTTTACAAATAGCACAATTTGCAAAAATATGACTGGGTCCTAGACAACAAACACACACACACACACACACACACACACACACACACACCACGTCGTGTCTATCTGCTTTAGCATCTATATGGCCACAGCTAAGGAAGTTCTAAAACGCAGTTGGTCCTGTCTTTTTTCTTGTTTTTGGGTACTTCTGACATTGATGTCAGAGATTAAATAAAAAGCACCAAATCAACAAACGGTCAGTTCCCGTAACAGACAAAAGTATTAAATCAACCCGACAAATCGGTTCCCTGAAATGAAGCGGAACCACTAACCGCTCAGTTCCTGACAGGAAAAGGAACCACAGTTAAAATAAAAATAAACAAAAACTAAATAACATTACAGATCTGACTAGGAACCGGAACGTTTAAGTTTGAGGTAAAAACCTCACAAACAGCGGTTCCTTACAGTTTCACAGAATCAATGAACCGAACCAATAAAAACAAACTAAATTACCCAAATAAATAAATAACTATACCTGAAAGGGGCAGCAAATCAAAATTATAAAATAAGTGTTACTTATTGAAAAATAAAGCTCTTAAGTACAGGAGAGCTCTCCGAGGCATCTGAACTGGCAGGTGGAATGAAGAATCTGAAGCACTTCAGAGTGCAGCAGTTACTAAGGGGAGCAGTTTGAAATTGGCATGAGCCAATGAAGAGTTCCATCATTAGCATACATTCTGTCTCTCCATGGCAGTTCGACACTGAAGACTGACTGCATTAGTTTAATCATACTGTGTGATTCCTGGGGTTAGAAGACAGCACAGGTTACTCACCTGTAACAGTAGTTCTAGGAGTGGTATATGATGTTCATCCACACAGTCTGGCATTGTCCTCTCCCCATTAAATATTGCTGGAAGTGTTCAAGCTAGCTCCTCCCACACACCCAGGTGATATAACCCTCAGCTCTGCCCAATGATGCCAGATCTTTGCCCACTGGCAGCAGAGGTTGTGCGCCTGAGCCTGGGGAGGTCGGGTGGGTCCGTGTGGATGAACATCATATACCACTCCTAGAACTACTGTTACAGGTGAGTAACCTGTGTTTCTAGGGACGTGGATAAACAGGTTACTCACCTGCAACAGTAGTTCTAGGAGTCGTATATGTTGTTCAACTACACTGTTTGGCATATCCCTTTCCCTTTCTGTGCTGAGGCTGGGTGGGTTCATGTGGATGAACATATAACACTCCTAGAAAGTACAGTTGCATACATACCGTAACAGTAGATCTTCGAGAGAATCTCTTGCAGCAGGTAATACACTTGCGTTATAGCCTGAGTGCGCTGTTCTGCATGGCAGGCTTTCCCATCAGTCATTGCCTAGGGGCCGCCCACAGAGTGACTTCATCACTGTGTGACTATATAAGAGTGGGCAGCCCCAGGCATCCTCAGTTCATTTTATTATACTTATCCCCCCTTCTGATATTGATCCTTCTGGCTGATGTGATAGCCACCAGGAAGGTGGTCTTTCATGACAGGTGAGACATGTCACACCTGTGCATTGATTCAAATGCCTTGCCCATGAGCTTTGCCAAAACCAGTAACAAGTCCCACGGTGGTGGTGGTTCATGCACTGGAGGAGAAATGTGATCTAGGCCTTTGAAAAAGCACCAGACCACCTACTTCTGTGCCGACTGCTGACCGGCCCGTGCCCGGTAAGCAGAGATGGCTATCAGGTGCACCTAAGTCCCCCTTGGGAGAGGGACAACAGGTGGTCCAAAATGATAGCCACAGGACAGGTCGAAGGGTCCAAGTCCTTGCCCTGACACAAAATGGAGAATCTCTTTCCATTTGAAGGCACAGCATTTTCTGGTTGATTCCTTTCTAGAGGCCTCCACGACAGTGAGGACATCTTCAGAGAGACCCAAAGCCTGGAATTCTAGCTGCCCAGGAACCAGGCTGTCAGGTGCAGGGATTGAAGGTCTGGGTGGAGTACCTTCCCCTGATCAACTGAGAGCAGGCCCGGGCATACGGGAAGATGCCTCAGGAGCCTGTTGCTGGGGCTGAGAAGATCGGGGTATCAAAACTGGCAGGGCCAGTCTGAAGCCACTAGTATCACCTGTGCCTTGTCCCTCCTGACCTTGAGCAGTACCTTGTGGATCAAGGAAAGTGGAGGGAAGGCACAGAAGAGGTCTGTGGTCCAAGACCTTGAGAAGGCATCCCCTGCAGCATTCCCTACTATGGGGGAGTGGGCACAATATAGCCTCAGCTTTGCTTTCTCCCTGGAGGTGAACAGATCCACCTGAGGGGTGCCCCACTGGGAGAACAGACCATGAACAACCTCTGGCTGGAGAGACCACTTGTGAGATGCCTCACCCACTGGGCAGAGGGCACCCACCAGCTGATTGGAGGCTCCTGCCACATGGATGGCTAGGAGATCCACCTCTAGGCTGCGCACAAGAGTACAAATGCAGAGAGCTTCCTTGCACAGGGGCAGGGAGTGCATTGTGTCTTGTTTGTTGAGGTAGTATATGATTTATGGTATTGTCCATCTGGACTTGGACTACTTGACCCCGAACAAACTGATGAAGGCAGCCAGGGCCAGCCGGACTGCTCTGAGCTCTAGCAGGTTGATGTGGCATCAGGACTCCAGAACAAATGGACTCTGTGCTCCCCCAGATGGGCACCCCAGCCCGTGAGAGAGGAGTCGGTCGCCAGGAAGACTGTCAGCCCGGGGCAGACAAATGGGATCCCTTCCTGCAGATGCTCTGGGACTAACCACTGCTGAAAGGCATCCCACATCCTCTGGGTCACAGTGACCAGCTGATCGAAGTGACCTTTGCGCTGAGACCACTGGCTGGCCAGCTCCCATTGCAGGGAGCGCATATGCCAACGAGCCCATCGGATCACGCTGATGCAGGCCACCATGTAACCTAGAAGGCGCAGGAAGTCCCAGGCAGGGCACAAGTGCCCAACCAGAAATGACTGGGCAAAGGAGGAGAGAACCTCTGCCCTGTCCACTGGGAGCCAAGCTCTATCTTGGCAAGAGAGTCGAGCTCTGCCCCAATGAAGCTGATCACCTGCAATGGCATGAGTTCTGACTTGGTCTCATTGACCAGGAGGCCAAGGTTGATGCAGGTCTGGAGGGCCAGGTCCCTGGACCACTCCACCTCCTGCTTGGTGGGACCAGTTATCAGCCAGTCATCCAGGCAGAGGTACACCTAGAGCCCTTGGTGCCTCAGGTAAGCTGCCACCACTGCTATGCATTTGGTGAAGACCCTTGGGGCTGAGCTGAGGCAGAAAGGTACGGCTTGGAACTTGTAAAGTGCTCCCTTGGCTCAGAAGTGGAGGAACCTTCGGTGGGATGGACAGATTTGGATGTGAAAAAATGCGTCCTGAAGCTCCAAAGAGCAAAACCACATGTTTTGCTCCAAAGATGGTATGATCTGGGACAGAGCTACCAACTGGAAGGTGTGGGACCTGAGGAATTTGTTCAGGTAGTGCAGATCTAGAATGGGGTGCCAGCCCCCCCCGTCCACTTTGGCACCAGGAAGTACCTGGAGACAAGCCCTGGGTGTTCCAGAGGATCTGCAACTCTGACCACGACCTCCTTGTGGAGGAGTTGGGCTATGTCATCTCAGAGAGCTGACCGAGTGTCTATGGATACCAAGTCCTCCAGTGGGGCACGGGCTCAGCTAGGAGGGTACTGCTTGAACTCTAGAGGCAAACCCTGACAGACCACTTCCAGAACCCACCTGTCCGTGGTGACAGTGGACCAGATGGAATGAAAGTGGCAAAGCTGGCCCCCCACAGGAGGACCCAGCGGAGGCATGGCGGGCAACCCCCATCCAGTCACTGAGCAGGCTTGGAGGAGGATCTGGCTGAGGAGCCACCTGGTCCCTTCCCTCCAGATTTTTGGACTGCTGAGGCCACAGACTTGGGCCTTGATCACCAGGACTGAGCCTTCTGGCCAGACTGATGCTGGGCTGGTTTCATCACCGGAGTGGAGGGCCAAAAGGGCTTATGCTTATACTGCCTGCGCCCTTGGGATCCTTATGGGCAGACATCAAGGAGTCCAAGGTAGCAATGGACTTCTTGATATGCTGGAGATGGCCCTCCACACCAGGCCCAAACAAGTTGGTGCCCAAAAAAGGGACATTCACCAGCTTGTGCTGAGTGTCTTCTGTAAAGGGTGAGATCCTCAGGCAAGCCTACGGCACATGGTGACTGCAGCCGCCACCGAGCGGGCACAGGAATCTCCAATGTCCAGAGCCATCTGAAGTTGCTGTTTGGCCACAGCACAACCCTGATCCCGGACATGCTTGATAGTAGTCTGGAGGTCCACAGGCAGATGAGGAATCGCCTCATACAGACAGTCCAAAAGGGCATGGGAGAAGTGTGCTATCATGATGGCCGCGCTCGCCTGGTGGAGGCCGACCGAAGAGGCAGCACAGACCTTTTTGGCTGAGTGGTCCAATTTCTTGGCCTCCTTATCCAGTGGTCTATTGACATCCTCTTAATTGCCTATGCACCGAAACACTGAGTCGGTTATCAACCCTTCGGCCGAAGGGTGTTCCATGAACCCCAAGAGGGTACCGCATACTTGTGGGCCCTCTCAGTCGAGGGTGCAGGGCAAGAGGCAGGGCTCTGCCAGAGCTCCAGGGCAGGGACTGTGCTAACAGGCTTTAAAAACCATGCAATCACATGAACAATAAGAAGACTATCATAAAATATTAGCTATGCTCTAAAAACAATCCAAAAACCTTAACACATTTGGTAAAAAGTATTAGAAGCAGAGTCCTCATGAAGTAGGTGCCTGGGGAGGCAGGGTGGGAGGTTACCGATGCTAAAGGACCCCTTGGAAGAAACAGAATTACTACAGTGAGTAATTTTTTCTTCTCTCCCCAGGAATCATTTGGCATCAGTAATACTAGCAGACTACAAAGCAATACAGTGGGGAGGCGGGTACAGAATCCTACTTTGGAAAGAGGCTCTACATGACCTCCCTGCCAAATCTGGCATCAAACCTTGACTGTACATCCAGACAGTAATGCTTTGTGAATGTGTACAGGCTTCCAGGTAGCTGCTTTGCGGACATCTAGCAAGGGGATGTCCCTTGCAGCTGCCACAGAGGCAGCAGTGCCCCTAGTAGAGTGGGCCCTGAGGGGGCTATTTGCCAGCCTTACTATAACAAAACTGAATGCAGGAAACTATCAGAGATAGTTGTCTTGGTGGTTTGTTTTCCTTTCCCCACCTCACCATAGGTGAGAAAGAGCTGAGTAGTGGAGCCTCTGAACAGTTTAGTATGATCCAGATAATAGGACAGAGCTCTCCTGACATCCAGGCTGTGAAGCCTTCGTTCCCCTGGAGTGGAACTGTCAGTGAAAAATGACAGGGAAAGTAATAGACTGCTTAAGGTGAAATTCGGAGACCACCTTAGGAAGGAGTTTCCTATTTGTTCTGAGCTCAGCCTTATCCTTGTGAAGGATAATGTAGTTTGGCTCAATGCAGAGTGCTTGCAGTTCTGAAATCCTTCTTGCAGAAGTGATGGTCACTAAATATCCTGTTTTCCGGGTGATATATTTTAGGTGGGCTGTAGCCATGGGCTCAAAAAGAGGCCCCATGAGCTTAGCAATGCAGAGAGATTCTGGTCCCAAGGAGGAACAGGTTCTCTAATTGGGGGTTGCAGGTGAAGGAGGCCCTTGAAAAACTTTCTGAAAATGAGCATGGGAATGATGGACTTCTCTTTCCCAGTGGAGAGGTAAGCTGAGACTGCAGCTAAGTGGAGCTTCAGGGATTAGGCTTTAAGATCTGATGACATAGAAACATAGAAGTTGACGGCAGATAATGATCGCAAGGCCCATCCAGTCTGCCCATTTTTTTCTACTTTATGAATGTGCCATAGGCCTTTACTCTGTCAATGGCCTATCCATTCATACCCATCTGTATTGCTCCCTTATGTCTATCCCATACCTGTCTGAAGCCCTGCACTGTATTCATATCCACCACTTCCTGAGGTAGGCCGTTCCACGCATTCACCACCCTTTTTCTGTGAAAAAGAACTTCCTCACATTACCCCTTAAATCGGCCTCCCTCTAATCTCATGCTGTGTCCCCTTGTCCTATTTTTCTTATATTGAAATGTTAGACTCTTTCACCTTGTTAATGCCCTTAAGATGTTGAATGTTTCAATCATATCACCTCTCTCCTCCTTTGCTCTAGGGTATACAAATTGAGCTCCATTAAAGAGGACCTTCCCCAGTCACTTTGACTTTCATGCATTAATTACCCCCTCTTGCATTGATTCTGGAATTGTATTTCATTAATGTCTGCTGCAGTTAGTTTTTGTATTCTGAGCTGCTAGAAACTGCAGGGTGTACTAGAGCTTCTATAGCAAGCCTGGTGTTGCTGTGGGCCCAGGGTTGTACTGCTGACATCATTGTGGGGCAAAGTCAATTTCACAAAAAAAAAAAAACATACAGATGAGGCATTTAGATTTTTGGCATAATGCATTGCTAACAGGGTGTCTTGGGGAAGGGGGAACACCATATGTACACTGAGTACTGGTAGGTATTGTTGCAACTGCATGGTACTGCACAGTGTGAGTCACTCCTCTATCCTACAGTGATGTCATCAGGAGTAAGCAGCCCAGCAAGATGAACAGCAAAGGCAAGTGCAGCAGGGCTCAAAAACAAATCCAGATTATGGAAGGCAGAGTAAACCTTGGCCAGAAATAACAAATGCACACACCTTTTCAGGTCTAGTACTGCATATAATGACTACAAGCTGTAATGTTTTGGACCATCAGGGAAGGACCTCTTTAATCTGTCCTGATATGTTTTCTGATGCAGTCCCTGCACCATTTTGATTGCCCTTCTCTGGACTGCTTCCATTTTGTTAATGTCCTTGTGCAGGTGTGGCATCCAGAACTGCTTGCAGTACTCCAGATGGGGCCTAACCAGTGTCTTGTAAAGAGGAATTATTCCCTCCCACTGTAAATGAACTAGGTAATCCAAAAGGGAGGGGGATAGAGGCCTTCAAAGGGTCTATATTATTTTCCCTTGCACCAAATTGAAAATATTTTCCACATAGCTACATAGGTTTTCTTTGTGCTTGGCTTTTTAGCCATATGTGAAGTACGTTCAGAACTTGTTCTGAGTACTGGGAATCTTAACTCCTCAAGAACCAGGCTTTGAGGTGAAGAGATTCCAGGTCTGGATAGGTCACTCCTACTTGAGGTAGAGTAAGGAGATAGTGACTTAGAGAAAGTCCATGGCTATCAGGAGAGGGTATCAGGACTGCCTTGGCCAGTCCAGTGCTATGAGGATTATAGTTGCTGGATGATCTCTGTGTTTCAGCAGAACTCTGTAGTTTTTGCATTTTTCCCATTTTTTTCTGCTCCCTGGACCCCAGGACCCTGGCCGACATGTGTGTGCACATGGAGGCAGACACGTACACCGGGTATGGACTCTGCCAATTCTGCCCCACCCCTTGCAACTGCTGATGCCCCCTTCCCACCTACATTTCCCATCGGACCTCCACCTCATGGGAGCGGAACTACAGGGGGGCAGACAACCACCCCGGGAAGGGAAAGCCACCTTCTGGCTGCTCAATCCTGCTCCCTTCCCCCCCCCCCAGCTCCCCGAGGTCATTCCCAAACCCGGGTTACCAGCACAGTGTGAGGCAAGGCATCCAGCACCTCAGTCCTTAGCACCACCAGGCTGGCCACAGAACTCTTTGTAGCAGGGGAAAAGGAAGGAAGGAAGGCATAAAGACACTTCTCTGTCCAGTTCAGTGTTAAGGCATCTGTTGGGAGAGTTTCCACTGCTGGGAGCCTGCAGCAGTACAGAGGAATCTGATAGTTGAGGTGGGATGCAAATAGATCCACTTCTGGTGTGCCCCACCTCCTGAAAACTGTGGCAAGGACTTGTCTGTTCAGAGTCCATTCGTTGTGGCCTTGGCTGATGCGACTCAAAGCATCTGCCAGGGTGTTGTCCTTGCCCAGAAGGTGTATGGCAGAGAAGTTCACATCCAGGGAATAGGCCAGGGACCAGATTCTCATGGCTTCTGTGCACAGCACAGTCAATCTTGTGCCACCCTGCTTGTTTATATAGAACATGGCAGTGGTGTTGTCTGTTCTGATCTGAACAGTGTGTCCCTTGAGCTGAGGGACGAAAGCTTTCAGTGCCACGTGCTCCGAGTTCCAAAAGATTTATGTGGCTTATGGATTCCTTTGGAGTCCAAGTGCCACTTACTGAGGGAGCTGTCCAGATTCGCTCCCCACCCCAGATGGGATGCATCTGTAGTAATGATCTTTGAGAGACAAGACAACTGGAAGGGAATACCCAGAGAGGTTTTATTTTTCCTTCCACCAGTCTAGCACCTGGAGCAGTGATTTTGTCACAGACAAGCTTGGAACAGAGTTTCTCTTTTGTGACCAATGTGCTTGCAGGAGGTACTGAATGTCCCTCATCTGAGGTCTTACTCTTGTAACCACAGCAGTCATGGAGGCCATGTGGCCCAGGAGCTTTAGAAAATGTCTGGCATGCCTTGGGTGGCCTAGAAGGAAGGAATTTGCTAGAGACACAACATTCTGAATCCTGTCCTGAGGAAGAAAGACTTCTACCTGCTGGGTATCTAAATCTGCTCCTATAAAGTTGAGGAGCTGAGAGAGTTCCAGATGGGATTTCTTTTCATTGATTAGAAACCCCAGGGAGAACAGTCTTTTGTATAGCTTAAAGCCTCTCTGACCCTTTGAGGGGTTTTGCTACAGATAGACTGAAATGCCTTGTTTTCTTAAGTGGGCTGCTGATACAGACAGGCATTTGGTAAACACTCTGGGAGCCGAAGTTAGGCCAAAAGGTATGGCTGCAAACTGGTAGTGACCTGAATGCAGTTTGAACTTCAGAGACTTTCTGTGGGACTACCTTATTGGAATATGAAAATAGGCATCCTTGAGATCCAGGGAGGCTAGCCAGTCTCCCTGCTGCATAAAGTGTATTATCATTTGGAAGGTTACCATCTTGAATTTTGGTTTCATTCAATGCCTGTTTAAGTACCTGAGGTCTAAAATAGGTCACTATACTACTTTTTTCTTTAATGTCAGGAAATATCTGCAGTAGAGACCTCTTCCATACTGTGAAAGGGGAACTCTCTCCACCACTTTGGCTGACAAAGTTTTTACCTCCAGCTCCAAAATATATCTCTCTGTTGGGGTTAGGAAGGTTGACATTGATGGCCCACGAAGGGGAGGAAATTTTCTGAACTGTAGGATCAGATGTTTTTTCCACCATCTCCAAGACCCACTTGTCTATGGTAATGTGGGTCCAAGCTTGGAGATAGTGGGAGAGCCTGCCCCCTACTGGGAGAGGGGAGGCGACTCATTTGCTGAAGTCAGGGCTTAGGTTATGTGGCAGGAGCAGGAGTGGTAGCAGCTCTCCTCTGACCTCTCCTGCCTCTTCCCCTGAAATAGCCTCTCATTTGAGAGAAGTCCATGGGCATAGGATAGTATGCCCTGGGAAATTAGCCCCTGCCTCTATTTCCCCTAGGCTGTGACTTCTGGGAGGTAGAGACTATCGCAAACACACTCAGCAGGTCAGGCCCTCTGCTCCCACAGTGCCAACCTCTAAGCACAATAATGTGAACAGGTAACAGACAGGGTAACCATCCTGTCTGCTTTTGGGTCCGAATCACCTTTAGTCTCAAGTTCTGTGGGGATTAAAACTGTGAACCTTATGCTAGCATACTCAATGTACAGGCTCAGATATGTACCCTCTTCAGAGATTGCAGTACACTCTTTCGCCAGGGATACCAAACCAGGCTTCCAAAATGAACCCTTAAAACTCTATAAAAGACCTTAGGTATATTCTTACCTTTTCCCAATTTAGTAACACCATGAAGCTGTTGAACAATTGTCAGACTTAACCCTCTATACGTCACATGCAAAAAGAACTGGCAGACACCCAGGCAGTCGTTCAAATAATAGGTACTTTACTAAAAGATAATAAAAAAATGAAAAACGTAAACACAGAACAATATATCAAAGAGCATAAAATCACTTAAAAGAACAAGGACAAAGTGCAACACAAAAACACCTACCACAATATATTTAGATTTTTTTCTATCTAATGTATTACCTCTAAGTGCCTTGAAAGTTAGAGAACTGTGTCTCTCTCTAGAGTCCCAAAATAATATGTCATATTCCCTAGTTACAAGGATACATTTCAACTCCATCTCCCCATCCCCTTGGTGAGTCATCTAGCTCCTCCTTTTAGAATATAAAATTACAAAAAAAATGATTTCCTGTCAGGATATATTTTAAATAATGTGACTTCAGAAGAAAAAAGACATTTCCTAAATGATGACAGTCTTTAATCAAGCCTTTCCTTTGAACTGGTGGCTGATTCCTGTTCCCAAGGCATATCAAAGGGTTTTACAACTTTTAACACCAGAATGGCATAAAATGTTCTTCCTATAGGAATCATAAAACTTTACAAGCCCTATATCCTGGCAGATGGGTCGGTTCTAATTAAGGCAAAAAAACAGGATACCCTTAATTCTCTCTGGTCTTTTGATTACCTCCTGGTTTCAGGTCACTTGTCACTGTAGCTTTGCTGAAACATGGGGGGCACCTATAAGCACAGGCTGTCTTATGTGAGACAGTCACCTACTATATTTTTTATACTACAAATATCATACAATAATCATAACCAGCTGGCCAAGCATCACAGAGGCTTTCTGCTTTGCTGCATTAATTTCATAGGTGGGCTTGTATTCTTTCACCTTTTTTATGTATGCCTCAGTTTTGTCCCCAAAAAGGAAATTATTTTCACAGGGGGAATTCCATAGCTTTGGACTGGGTGTCCTGTGATAAGTTTGTAGTTCGTTACTATGCAAATCATCTAGGAGAGATAGACAGCCTGAACCATGGCTCTGGTGGCTGTGTCATTAGTGTCTGCAGCCATGTGAAAATGGTATTTGGTTGCTTCCAGTCCAGTCTTCACTGTCTCAACTATTTCCTGGGCCACCTTATCTGTTTTCTGGGTAAGGATGGCCTGGATAGAACTCCACAGTGCCTTCTGGTACTTGGCAGAGTATGCCAAGTATGAGGACAGACACAATAAAAGACAGGCTGTGGTACATGTTTTTTTTTAGCCATGGAGTCCAGTTTTCTGGACTCCCTCTCTGGAGGTTGAGAGGTGAGAGGGACCTTAGCCTTGTCACAGGCTGCAGTCTGAACTACACCTTCATGACTATGATGAATATAAGGAAAGTAAGCATCATTTTTGGCCAGCTGATACTTTCTATTCACTTTTTTATCCACTCCATGCAGGGAAGTAGGGGCCTATAGGAGCTTCATAGTGAATTTATAAATAGGGAGCACAATCCCATCATATTTCTATAGTCTCTGTTCTTGTCCTCATCCTCTGTGGACTCCTGGGTGGGCACGCCCAGAGCGTCTGCCATAAGTTGCAAGAAGGTGAGGAGGGAAGGAAGATCCTCCTGACCACCTGGAGAGGTGCCAAAGCCTGGGTCAGGTGAAATATCTGGCTCCAAGGGCTGGCACTCTGACTCATCATCCCCCATGAGCATAACAGGGTGGCCAAAGGTTGGGACAGAGCTGCTTTGATTAACAGGAGAGGAGAGGCAGAGAAAAAGACATCCATAGTCTGTAATGTTTGATATAGGTGCCATGCCTTGGCCATCTCTTCTACAGGGGGTAAATCTTTGTCAGAGTCAGAGACCTTTTCTTTATCTTTAGGTGACTGGCTTTCCTTATTCTTTTATCTTTATGCTTTTTTGCCACTGGTGTCTCCCTATGCCTTGATGCAGGAGGGGCAGTGGTATGTTTTTCTTTAGAAAGTTTTTTTTTTAGCAGGCATGGAATCTTTAACCTGCTCTCCATGTCTCTTTTTAGGCAGGTCACCATGAGAATTTTACCGTTTTGGTTATCTGACTTATTCCTCAAGGGGTCCTTGTCTTTAGGTTTAGCTAGGGCAGGGAACCTCTCTTTAATAGAAGAAGCAGACAGAGGCCATCTCTACCAATCTTTGGGCCCTCTTTTTAACTATTTCTGAACAGAATTTAGAGCAAATCGCTCAATAATGATCTGGACCCAACCACTGTAAACACAAGTCATGGTTGTCTGCTTTAGCTATGATTTTACCACACTTGAAGCAATTTTTAAAACCTGTAGGTCTGGTCCTTTTCTTTGGCTTTTTTGACATGCAGATTTGTCAGAGAAAGCCTTTTAAATATGGTTCCCAAAAGGGAAAGAGAATGCAGTCAGTTCCCTTGCAGTAAAGAACCATGTTTAAATTAAATAAAAAGCAGTTGAAAGGTTAAGACTATAGCAGTTCCTGCTAAAATAAGGGAACCACTAGTAAAATATGAAGAAAAAATGCTGAAAACACCAAACGTGGTAAAGAAAAAGAGAAAAAAGGAACCACGGAAAATAGGGGGAAAATAAAGTTCCCTGGAACCGGTAGGGAACCATTAAAAACAGTAAAAGTAAGTAAAATACTCAAACTCAGCACAAAAGTCAAAGTTTTTAAGAAAAAAGTTTTCTCAAGCAAAGAGAGAGCACCTCAGAGGCAGTTTTTCAGCCAGTCGGAGAAAACATTCTGGTGCCCTCTGGGCAAGCTCCACTCAGCACACCCTCCTGCTCTATTCTAATTGACCAATTCATTATATTCATTATTCATGGATCCACCTCAGAGGCAGCTTAACCTGGTCAACTTTCTGCTATTCTTACTGGTGCTAAAGGACTCCTGAGGTGAGAACACCAGACTATCCAAATTAAATAATTGTAACTTAACCACAAGAATAATACCCTCCCCAGTAGTAAAGAGGACAGGTTCCATACAGGAAAAAGAAACACTAAAAGGAGAGCTATAGTAGGTGCCCTAATCATTTCAGTGTGAATCAAAAACATTAAGTCAAGCCAATGAGTAATGGCAACATTAAAAGCATCCCTAAAAGTATTGCTGAACCTGATTCAGGTTATGTAAGGGGAGGTAGGGATGGGAGGTCTAATCCTACTGAGAGATCCCTTGGAAGAAACAATATACTATGGTAATTAGTTTTTCTTCAAACCCCAGGTATCTCCAGTGAGTATCAGACATATGTAGACTACCAAGCAGTGCCTTGGGAGGTAGGTTCAGAACCTATTTAGGGAAAAGATTCTGCAATACTGCAGTGCCAAACCTAGCATCACTCCCAGACTGGACGTCCAGGCAATATTGCTTTGTGAAGGTGTGGACTTTACTCCAGGTAGCCGCTTTACAGATTTCCAGCAAGGGAATGTTCCTTTCAGCTGCCACAGAGGCAGCAGTTCCACAAGTGGAATGTGCCCTGAGGACCTGTGGTGGCTGTTTGTCAGCCTTACTGTAGCAACATAGGATGCAGGATACTATCCAACATGCAGTTGATCTCTTTGAGGCAGGTCTGACCTTTCCCACTTCACCATAGGTAATGAACACCTGTTAGTGGGAATCCCTGAGGTCCTTAGTACAAGTAATGTATTAGCTGAGAGACCTTTATACGTCCAAGCTATGAAGCTTTGATTCACCTGAATTGGACTTGGCTGTGAAAAATGCAGAAAGAGTGATGGTCTGGTTCAAGTGAAACTCATATACTACCTTTGGAAGGAACTTCCTGTTAGTCCTAAGGACCACCTTGTCCTTATGCAGTAATGTAATTAGGATCAGTGCAAAGAGCTTGGAGCTCACACACTCTTCTTGCTGAAGTGATTGCCACTAGGAAAAAAGATTTCCATGTGACATATTCCAGGTCAGCAGTAGCCACTGGCTCAAAGGGAGGTTCCTTGAGTTTGGCTATGCACAAATTCAGATCCCAAGGATGGATTGATTCCCTAAAAGAAGGGAAAGTATAGTCACATAGGAACTTACCGTAACAGTAGATATTCAAGACAGGTTCCTTCAGTAGGTCATCACATATTGGACTAGTGCCACCTGGAATCTGGCCGCACGACAAACTTTTTCTAGCAACACCTGATGGGGAACCGCCCAACCATCATGTGACCGACAGCGTGATGCTATATAGTGAACGGTCCCCAAGCCCACCCTCCAGTTCTCCAGCCAGAGCCTAGAATAGGCCTGACAGCAGGAGGAAACAGAGTCTGGAGTCCCAAAATAAAAGGGGGAAGGAGGGAGGGAGGGAAAAATATGACCTCCTGAAGGAACCTCTCTTGAAGATAGTACAGTTTCGTAAGAACTTACCATAACAGTAGATCTTCGAGAGAGGCTCTTGCAGTAGGTAATTACATATAGGACTGAAGCCGGCAGGTGTCAGGACCCCACAGAAAAATTTCTAGCTAGCAGTCTCTGGCGAGGGACCACCCCCATGTCAGGAGACCGACATCAGGAGACATCGGTATAAAGGGGCGGTCCCTCACGCCCACCTTCCAGTTCTTTCCTGCCACGGGCCAAACAGGCCGGACGACAGAGAAGCGAATATTTCCCTCATTGGAAAAGGAGCTGAAAAAGCTTAGGGAGATGGAGGGCAGGAAGGTATTACCTACTGCAAGAGCCTCTCTCTCGAAGATCTACTGTTATGGTAAGTTCTTATGTAACTGTACTATCTTTCTTCGAGAGGGCTCTTGGAGTAGGTAATTACATATAGGACTGTGTCCCAAGCAGTCTGGAACAAGAAGAAGCACACGGGAGGAGGAGGAAAGCTACTCAAAGTAGATCCTCTAGCTGTGAATGCCTTAAGAAAGGAGGCCTTTCAGAACAGCAAGCCCAAAGCCTGTTCTATGGCGAGAGGCAATATCCAAACTGTAATGTTTTGTAAAGGTATGGACAGAAGTCCAAGTGGCGGCAGCACAGATGTCTGCCGTTGACACATTCTTGAAACAAGCTGCAGAGGCAGCGACTCCTCTGGCAGAGTGTCCTCTCACTTGACCCAGAAGGGTCTTGTTGTACTTGTCATAACAGAAGGTGATGCAATGAGCCAACCATTTGGATAGGCATTGCTTAGAAACAGCATTGCCTTCTCTTTTGTGGGCAAAAGAGACAAACAGTTGATCAGTCTTTCTGAGATCTTTTGATCTGTTAGTGTAGTATCTCAGAATCCGGTGAACATCCATAGTGTGTAATAGATACTCCCCCTGATTGAAGTATTGCGTAAAGAAAGCGGGTAACTCTATGGACTGGTTCAGTGTAGATTCTGCTACCACCCTGGGGAGAAACTTAGGATTGGTGCGCAGAGCCACATGTTCCTTGTGAAAAATCAAGTACGGGATTTTACACATCAGGGCCTGGAGCTTGGAAATCCTCCGAGCAGATGTAATGGCCACCAGGAAGAGTGTCTTCCATGAAAGGAATTTCAAGTCTGCTGAGGCCGCCGGTTCAAAAGGAGACAAAGTAGGCTTCTCAAGAATGAAATTCAAATCCCAAGGAGAGGCGGGGACTCGGATAGGGGGTCTCAAATAAAGAACCCCTCTGAGAAAAGTCTTAAAGACCTCCAGTTGAGCAAATGTTCCGTCTGCAAAGGGAACGTGGTAGGCTGAAATGGCCACCATGTGAACTTTCAGAGATGAGTGACTAAGACCCAGATCAAAAAGATGGCACAGGTACTCCAGCAGCTGCCCAACAGAGCATGAGAAAGGCTTGAAGTCTTTTGAAGCGGCCCAGATTATGAACCATTTCCACTTCATGGCATAGGTAGACCTAGTGGAGGGTTTTCTAGCCTCCACCAAAATCTCAGCCACCTGGGGTGAAACCCCAAATCGGGCTTGAGCTATGTCTGCAGGAGCCATGTATGCAGTTGAAGGGACTTGAGACCTGGATGGACCAGGGTCCCTTGATCCTGGGTCAGTAAAAGTCATGACAGAGGAAGAGGAAGAGGAGGTTCCTCTGAGTATTGTTGCATAAGAGAGAACCAAACTTGCCTGCACCAGAAAGGAGCGATCAGAATCATTCGTGCTCCTTCTGAACTGAGTTTCTGCAAGACTTGTGGGATCAGAGGAATTGGGGAAAAGGCACAGACAAATCTGTCCTTCCAATTTAGAGACAGAGCGTTTCTCCAAAAAATGCCTCACTCTTGAACAAGCGAGCAAAAGTCAGGAAGCTTTGCATTTAGAGGTGAAGCAAACAGGTCCACCTGTGGTGTTCCCCAATGCAGGAAGATATTGTCTAGGACCCCCTGATCCAGTTCCCACTCATGAGCTTGAGCAGACGAGCAACTTAGTTTGTCTGCTAGGGTGTTCTCGACCCCCGGGACATGAATTGTCGTGAGGTGAAGGTTGTGTTGTGCTACCCAATCCCAAACTCTCATTGCTTCCCTGCAAAGAGGGTAGGAATGAGTCCCTCCCTGTTTGTTGATGTACCATACCACACACATATTGTCCGTCTGTACGGCTAAGTGGCCGGGAAGAAGATGCAGATGTAGAGCCTGGAGAGCATAAAGCACTGCCTGAAGCTTGAGCACATTGATGTGGAGAGTTTTTTCCAGCTTGGACCAAAAGCCCTGGGTCCTGTGAGGACCGAGATGGGCTCCCCAACCTTCGCCCGAGGTGTCTGTGGTCAGAATCTGGGAGGCGGGAGGAAGGAAGAATGGAACTCCCCACAGAAGGTTCTCTCGAACCATCCACCACTGCAAGTCTCAAACCATGGGGGAGGAGACTAGGACTAACTGGTCCAAGTCGTCCACCATCTGATCCCATTGAGAGTGAAGCATCCACCGAGAGAACCTCATGTGGAGCCGAGCGCGAGGGACAGTTGGGATAGCTGATCTTGCACTGACCTGCCTGCGGCCGGACAACAGGCTTACCTGAGTCTGGAGTGTGGTCGCCCTGTCTGGTGGCAGGAAGGCCCTGCCCAGGGTCGTGTCCAGGATCGCCCTGATAAACTGGAGCCTCTGGGATGGGATCAAGTGAGACTTGGAATGGTTGATGGTAATACCCAGACAGGTAAAGACCTGCTAGGTAAGGGAGAGGAAGCGCAGGAGTTCCTCCCTGGATGAGGCCGCCAGGAGCCAATTATCCAGGTACGGGAAAACCTGCACCCCGGTATGCAGGTAGGCCGCTACCACTGCAAGGCATTTGGTGAATACTCTGGGAGCCGAGGAAAGGCCAAATGGGAGTGCCTTGAACTGGTAGTGGGCCCCCTGAAAAGCAAAATGGAGATATTTGCGGTGAGACAGGCAGACAGATATGTGCAAGTAAGCATCCTGCATATCCAGGGCACACATCCACTTACCCGAGTGGAGGAGGGGCAGGAGACTCTGCAGCGAGAGCATAGATACATCGATACATAGATAGTGTCGGTAGATAAGGACCTATGGCCCACCTAGTCTGCCCATTTGAGTTTGTAACTTCAGTTTATGTTTTCCTAGAACTCTGTTGCCCCTTACCCCTGACCTCCAGAATTCCTTTATGTCTATCCCATGCATTCTTAAATCCCGTGATTGTTTCAGCCCCCACCACTTCCTCATGCAGGGTGTTCCACTTGTCCACCACCCATTCTGTGAAGAAATTCTTCCTCACATTTCCTCTGAATCGTCCTCCCTCCAACTTCATCCCATGCCCTCTAGTCCTGGAACATCTTTTTCACTTAAAAATAGTGTATTCTTGCACCTTGTTCCTCTCTGTAAGATACTTATATGTCTCTATCATGTCCCCTCTCTCCCTCCTCTCCTCCAGGGAGTACATATTCAATTCCTTCAACCTGTCCTCATAGGACTTGTGATGCAATCCATGTACCATCTTTGTTGCCCTCCTTTGAACCTTCTCTACCCTGTCTATGTCCTTATATAGGTAAGGTCTCCAGAACTGTACACTGTACTCCAGGTGGGGCCTCACTAGTGTCTTGTGTAGTGGAATCACGATGACCTCCCCTTTTCCTGCTGGCGATGCCCCTGCCTAAGCATCCCAGCATCCTATTTGATTTACCTGCTGCCATGTCACACTGTTTCCCTACCTTGAGGTCATCAGAGATGATAACCCCAAGATCCCTTTCCTGCTTGGTGCATGCTATATCCTCGCCCCCCAACAACCACAACCGTCAACCTTCAACAACAACCTTCCACAAATAAGATCAGGTAACTGAGATCTAGAATAGGCCTTACATCTCCTGTCTTCTTTGGGACCTGGAAGAAGTGGGAATAGTAACCTGTTCCCTGTAGAGGAAGGGGGACAGGCTCTATCGCCTATTTCAGCAAAAGTGCTGAAATCTCTTCCTGGACCAGAAGATGATGTTCCCGAGAGTACAACAATCTTGGGGGAGGGTGACAAGGTGGTTTCTGTAGAAACTCTATTGAATGTCCTTCTGCGATTAGCTGGAGCACCCATGAATCTGATGTTATCTCTCCCAGCCTGGGAGGTGGAGGGAAAACCTCCCTCCTACTGGTTCCTCTGGGAAGCCCAGAGGCTGTGGGAGAGGGAAGGAGTCAGGTGGTGTGGGGCAGCACCACAGCTGAAGCACCCGCTGCTTTTTTGGGTGGGGGGGCTTGGCAGCTGGGGGGGCCTGATGTTTAGTGGCCCGCTTTCCCTGGGGTTTCACTTTAGGCCGATTCCGTCTGCGAAAGGGACAGCGCTGCATTTGATGGGGATGATACATAGAGTCAACAGACTTTAGTGCCATCCCCTTCTCCTGCAGGTCGGTGATGATGTCCTTGACATCACCCCTGAACAGCACCGAACCCCGGAAGGGCGCTTCCTGAATGGCGGACTGCACTTCCGGGACCAACCCTGACACACAGAGCCAAGCATGATATCGTAAGCCTACGGTGAAAGCTGAGCTCCTACCAGCAGTGTCCACTGCATTGTAAGTCACACGAAGCATGTGCCGACTGACCGAACGTGCAGAGCGGACAAGGTCAGCCACTTCCTGCTTGACTTGAGAGTCCAGAAGGGAGTACAATTTGGATTCCACCTCACTAAGAATCGCCTTCTGGTAATCCCCCATGTGGCCGACATAATTCAGAGCTCTAATACCCAGAGTGGAAGAAGCGAAAATCTTCTTGCCATACTGGTCCAGAAGACGGGATTCTTTGTCAGGTGGAGACGAGCTGAGATGTTTTGGGTGAGCTAACCGGCCATGAGCAGCGCTAATCACAACCGAGTCAGCTCAAGGGTGAGAATCTAAATAGTCAACACCCTCGGGAGCCTTATATAGCCTTTCGACTTCCTAGGAAGTGGGGCTAAAGCCGACGACTGTTTCCATATGGTGGTAATAAGGTCGGCATGAGGCTCAATCCAGGGTGGCACCAAGGTGGGAGCTGTCATGGGCAGATACAGATGCTCAGCGAGTTTTTTACGCTGGGGGTCTGGCTCCAAGGATTGGCACTTATGGACCTCCTGGATTTTACGTAGCAACTCCGTAAAGGAAGGATCCTCTGGAGTCCTTGGCCTGGGCTTAGATGGAGAGCGTGGCTCATTGTCTTGCTCGGAACAACCGTCGGAAGTGTCCGAGATGTCCAAGGAAGAAGAAGATGAAGCTGAAGAAAACTCCCTCTCCCAGCGAGGGGAAGGAACGGACCCCTTGGGAAGCTCTCGGGGAAGCAATGTCCTGCCCCTCTCTGGACCCAGAGGGTTTAGCCCTGGTGTCCCGAGGTGAGGAGGGAGTTTGTCATCGTGGACATATGGGAACCAGGACTGGCACCATTATCGGAAGGTGACTCTCCACCTCCCTGGTGAGCTGAGCCTTGGTCTCAGCCCGCCAGGAGGCCAGAGTCTCCTGCAAGTCCACTGGCAGCTGGGGGGGCAGTGGAGGAGGAGGGGGGGGATATGGGTATGGATTATACCCATAATGGATTGACCGAGGTAGAAAGGTCAGTGGGGGATGCTGCAAAAGAAGGTAAAGCCATAAAAAAATGGAGAGCAATGAGTAGCAATGCCCGTAGTCTGAGTAACAAGCTTTCTGAATTAGTGGCCTTGATGGAGGAGGAACATCTGGATATCGTGGCAGTCACAGAAACATGGTACACACAAAACCATGACTGGGATGTAAACATACCAGAATACACTATCTACAGGAGGGACAGGTAGGGTAAAAGAGGAGGAGGAGGAGTAGCTCTTTACATAAGGGAAGGAATCAAAGCAACAGAACAAAAAGGAAAACAGGGAGGAGAAGAAGCACTGTGGGTAAATTTGGAGACAGGCAATGGCACCACAATCCGCTGAGGGGTTGTATACAGACCCCTTCTCAGGGGGAAATAGACAAGGAAATGATAGAAAGTATACTTAGAATGGTAGAAAGGAGATATTGCTGATGGGTGATCTGAATATGCCAAATGTTAACTGGAGTGCAGTTGCAGCAGCCACGAAGAGTGGGGTTATTCTAGATGCCCTACAGGGGGCATGCCTTAGACAACTAGTATTGGAGCCCACTCAAGAGGGAGCAATCTTAGACCTGGTTCTCTCAAATGGAGATGAAGAGAGGATCACAGATGCAGAAGTGGGTAGCCATCTGGGAACTAGCGACCATCGAACAGTATGGTTCACAATAAACACAGCAATAGAGTCAAGCCATACAAAGGCAAAAGTACTGGACTTCAGGAGGGCTGACTTTGCCAAAATGGGTGAGTGCCTAAGGAATGCACTAGCAAATGGGCAGGAAGGATGGGTGGAAGAACAAAGGAGAATAATAAAAACTGCCATCACAGAGGTAACAAACCTTTGTGTGAAGCAAATAAACAAAATGAAATGAAGTAAGAAACCACTATGGTTCTCAAAGGAAGTGGCAGTGAAGGTTCAAGAGAAAAAGAAAGCATTCAAGAAGTACAAGGAATCACAGAAGGAGCAGGACAGAGAACTGTACCAGTTAAAGCAAAAGGAAGCTGGAAAGGCAGTCAGAACAGCAAAGCCCAAACCGGAAAAAGATAGCCAACTCAGTTAAGAAGGGGATAAACCTTTTATACATACATCGGGAGGCGAAGGAAGACCAAGGAGGGATAGTGAGGTTAATAAAGGGAGGAAGGTGGGCAGAGGGTGACTGTGAAAAGGCAGAGATACTAAACAAATATTTTTGCTCAGTATTTACAAAGGAAGAGGGGAGGTACCTAAAACAAACAGTAGAAACACTCTGGATACAGAAGTTGATACTAGCCCATTTACAGAAGAAAGGGTTCTGAAAGAACTCTTAAAACTGAAGGTGGACAAAGCAATGGAGCCTGATGGGATTCATCCCAGAATTCTAAAAGAACTAAGGGTAGAACTATTGACACCACTGACTACCCTGTTTAACAAATCATGGGAGGATGGGGTGGTACTCAAGGACTGGAGGAGGGCAGATGTGATTCCCCTTCACAAAAGTGGGAGCAAGGCAGAAGCAGGAAACTACAGACCTGTTAGTTTAACCTCAGTGGTAGGGAAAATGATGGAATCACTTCTGAAGGAAAGAATTGTCGAGTATCTAGAGGCCAGAGGGGCACAGGACCCAAGGCAGCATGGATTCACAGTGGGAAGGTCATGCCAGACAAATCTGATAGATTTCTTTGACTGGGTGACCAAAGTAGTAGATCAGGGAGGGGCTGTGGACATGGCCTACCCAGACTTTAGCAAGGCATTTGACACAGTCCACACACAAAGATTAATATACAAGTTAGCCAGCCTGGGAGTGGGTCCCAAGATGACAGCCTGGGTAAAGAATTGGCTGGAGAATAGGACACAGAGGTAATAGTAAATGGAGTCACTCTGAAGAAGAAGGGTTACTAGTGGGGTACGCAGGGTTCAGTATTAGGACCGGTCCTCTTCAATGTCTTTATAAGCAACATTGCAGAGGGACTGGAAGAAAAGTATGTCTCTTTGCAGATTACACAAAGATCTGCAACAGAGTTGATGCACAGGGTGGGGTGGAAAGGATGAGAAGGGACTTGGCAAGGTTAGAGGAATGGTCAAATGTATGGCAGCTTAGATTCAATGCTAAGAAGTGCAAGGTAATGCACCTGGGAAACAAAAACCCAGGGGAAGAGTACACAATGGGGGGTGAGATACTAACAACAAAAATGGAAAGGGACCTGGGGGTAGTCATATCAGATGACCTAAAGGTGGGCAAGCAATGTGAGAGGGCAGCAAGGAGGGCTGGGGGATACTGGGATGCACAGGGAGAGGCATCACCAGTAGGAAACAGGAAGTTATTATCCCTCTGTACAGACAGCTGGTGAGACCCCATCTGGAGTACTGCATGCAGTTCTGGAGGCCCAGTCTCCACAAAGACATAGACAGGATGGAAGCTGTCCAGAGGAGGGCAACTAAAATGGTGCAGGGTCTGCACCAGAAGACATATGAAGAGAGACTTAAGGAGCTTAATATGCATAGCCTCGAGGAAAGGAGGGGAAGGTGGGGACATGATAGAAACTTTCAAGTACCTCAAGGGAATCAACAAAGTCCAAGAGGGTAGCATCTTTCAAAAAAAGAGATGTGCAAGAACAAGGGGGCACAATTTGAAGATAGAGGTAATTTAAGAAAGTATTTTTTCACAGAGAGGGTTGTGGATGCATGGAACGGCCTTCCGGAGGAGGTTGTGGAGTCAAAAACAGTGGTGGAATTCAAGCATGCATGGGACAGTCATAAGGCAATTCTAGGGGGTGGGGGTAGGAAGAAGTATTCTGCTGGTTAACTAGGATCTGCAGCTTATCCACTAGGTAAGGAAATGGGCAGACTGGGTGGGCCAAGCGGTCCTTATCTGCCGTCAAATTCTATGTTTCTATAAGGCGCGTATCCGTAACCCAATGGCGGGAATCCTGGCGTCGGGTAATGAGGCGCCAGGTACTGCGGCGTCAGATAGGCCGGCACCGGGTACTGAGGCGTCGGATACTTTGGCCCCGGGTAAGACGGTATCGGATATGATGGGGTCAGATACCCAGGAAGGCTGCCGGAGCAGAAGGCCCAGCCAGAGGCCTCACGGGTAGGTCTGGAGCAGAAGGCCCAGAGGGCAGAGGGACTGGTGTTGGGGCGGCATCCAGGAGCAGGATGTCACTCGGAGTCGGCAATACCGGTGTCAGAGCCGGCGGCCGAGGAGCCGGCGTCCGGAGAGCCGACATCAGATCAGCAGGTGGACGGTCTGACGGAGGTGGAACAGAAACCTCAGCGTCGCCCGGGGATGGGGGGAAAGAAATCCGCGGGGTCAGGCTGAGGAGACCCAGGGTCCCTGGAGGGCAGTGAAGGCTGCGGAGAGCCAGAGACGACGGATGTGGCAGGGTCCGGCGTCGGCCCTGCCGCTGTGTGGATGTCAGGCGAACTGACGTTCGGCTTATCAGCGGGATCCAGGCGGGCGCCAGAGGAGCCAGCATCCGACTTAACAGACCTATCGCCGGAGGCAGGCCGCAATGGATGGGCGGCCTGGTCGGGCGGAATAGGAGCCGTGCGCCGCCCTGAAGGGTCGGGTGACTTACCGACTTTCACCGGCGGGCGTTGGAGAAACTGACGTCCAGCATAACGGAGCTGCTCACACCAGTAGGCCATGCAATTACAGCTTTACCAGGAGCGGAGGCCTCCAAAAGCCCAGAGGTGCCTGAAGGGCCCAAGCGTGAGCCAGATGGGCGGGCCGACGCCACCTTAGAAGCCTCTAAGGCGGCCGTCGTGGAGGGGTTACCTGCAACACGGCGATTCCCGCAGAAGTCGCGGTGGATGAGAAGCCCTTGTCACGGTGCTTCTCCTTATCTTTTTTCTTGCGATGGCCTTCAGGGGAAGTGGAAGTCTGCTGGAGTTTTTTCAATTCCTTCTCCATGGAGTTCATTTTCTTTTTCAAAATATGGGCCTCCAGGGACTGCTGCCGCCTTCTTCGGGTGGCCGCGTTGAAGCTGAGGCAGTGCTGGCACTTCTCCACCAGATGGTCGGGGCCTAGGCAAAAGAGGCACATGGAATGGCCGTCCTTGTGCGGGAGTTGGAAGCCACACGAGTCGCACTTGTTTTTGTGCTCGGAGGGTGTAGGGGACGACATACACCGACGAATACCTGACGAATGATGAAAAAAATAGAAAAATACTCGGTAAAAAAATGACGATAGAGGCTGACGAGCAAGGCACTTTACCGTGAGGCGCTGGCATGAGCTAAAGGCAGGAAAGAACTGGAAGGTGGGCATGAGGGACTGTCCCTTTATACCGACATCTCCTGACGTCGGTCACTTGACGTGGGGGCGGTCCCTCACCAGAGACTGCTAGCTAGAAATTTTTCAGTGGGGTCCTGACGCCTGCCGGTGTCTGTCCTATATGTAATTACCTACTGCAAGAGCCCTCTCGAAGTAAGATCTACTGTTACAGTAAGCTCCTATGTAACTGTACTATCTTACTCTCGAGAGAGGCTCTGCAGTAGGTCATCACATATAGGACTGAATCCCAAGCAGTCCCTCTGCAGAGAGACCAAGAGAAACAAGGGAGGAGGAAAAACTTCAACAACTAAAGAAAACACAGAGTGGAACAAGCCTAGGATAGAAGGCCCTGCAAGACAGCTTGGCCAAAACCTGCCCTCCACCTAGAAGCAACATCCAGACTGTAGTGTTTGGTAAAGGTATGGACAGAACTCTATGTTGCTGCTGTTCTGATATCGGCTGTTGAAACGTTGCACAGAAAAGCAGCAGAAGCAGCCATGCCCCTTGTAGAATGACCTCTGACTGGTCCCAGCAGAGGCTTGTCATACTTTTGGTAGCAGAAGTGAATACAATTGCCCAACCAATTGGACAAGCACTGCTCAGAAACAGCTTTGCCCAAAGATCTGGGGGCAAAAGAGACAAACAGTTGATCATCCTTACGGAACTCTTTTGTACGATGAGTATAGCAACGGACAGCATGATGCACGTCCATGGTGCACAGGAGTGCCTCACCTCTATTTGAAGGGGATGGAAAATAAACAGGGAGCTCCACTGATTGATTCAGTGTGACTTCCAAAACCACCTTAGGCAAAAACTTAGGATTTGTCCTGAGGACCGCCTGGTCCTTATGGAAAATGAAATAAGGTTCCTTGCAAACCAGAGCCTAAAGCTCCAAAATTCTTTGAGATGAGGTAACTGCAACTAAAAATATCTTCCAGGACAGGAAGTGTAAATCACAGCTCATCGCTGGTTCAAAAGGTGGGAGAGTGAGCTTCTCCAACACAAAGTTTAAATCCCAAGGTGGTGTGGGGCTGCAGATGGAGGGTTTCAGATGGAGAATCCCTTTCAGAAATGTTTTTGAGACTTCCAACTGAGCTACGGGTTTACCATCCACCAGCTCGTGGTACACCAAAATAGCCGCAAGATGGACCTTCAAGGAGGAATAGGATTAGGCCCAAATCTGAAAGATGAAGGAGATATTCCATGACTTGTGGGGAAGAACAAGAGAAAGGGTTCTAAGCTTTGGAAGCTGCAAAAAACGGAAAAACGTTTCCACTTCATAGCACAGGTGGAACGAGTAGATGGCTTTATAGCCTAAACAATAATCTGGGAAACCAGAGAGGAGACCCCAAAGCGGGAGACCGCTATGTCTGCAGGAACCACGCATGACGATGCAGGGTCCTGAGTCCCAGATGGATGAGTCAGCCTTGATTCTGTGTCAAGAGGTCGTGAGTCACAGGAAGTAGAACCAGAGGTTCCTCCGTTAACTGTTGCAGAAGTGGGAACCAAATCTGTCTGGCCCAGAGGGGGCGATAAGGATCAGCCACACCTTCTATGCCTAAAGTTTGAGAAGAACCCTCTGGAGAATGGGAAACTGAGGGAAGGTGTACAAAAGGAAAAAATTACTCATCATCGTGATGTTGTTTCTTTTAATGGAGTCTTGCTGTATTCTGACTATATGCAGTTAGACCCAGCACTTGAACTGCTCCAGAGAGGAAAGAGTTAACTCTATGCAGAAGCATAGAATGTTGAGCTTGAGCTCAGTTTTCAAACCTCTGCCTCTGGTACTCTGCAGTGTAACCGTCAGGTTCTTACAAGCACTAAATTAACTAATTCAATAGGTAGAAATTGTTTCTAAAATGTTTGTGCCAAATGGCAATAAGATTTTTAGGGTCAAAAGACTCAAGTTGAGAACCCCAAAAACAAAATAAGTAGATAGTGAAACAAGCAAAAACATTCATAATAAAACCCTTAATAAGATAAAGGGCATGTCGGGTACACCTCTGTGGTGCAGCACTGTGCCTGCCCACCCACATCCCAAAACTACTAGGTTCTAGGAGGGGAGGCAGGGAGGTCAGAATACAGCAAGACTCCATTAGAAGAAACATTACTATGGTGAGTAATTTTTTTCTTCAAACAACATGAAGTCTTGTTGTCTTCTGACTATATGCAGACTACCAAGCAGTACCCCCCAGGAAGAGGGAATCACTGAACCTATTTTGGGAATAGGCTCTGCAGCACAGCTGTGCCAAACCTTGCATCACTTCTAGACTGAATTTCCAAAGAGTAATGCTTGGTAAATGTGTGAACAGTTTTCCAGGTGGCTGCTTTACAGATTTCCACTAAAGGTATATCTCTAGCTGCTGCGACCGAAGCAGCTGTACCTCTGGTAGAATGAGCCCTCAGGCCTGGGGAAGGCTCCTTCCCAAACTTCGAATAGCAGAACTGGATACAGGAGACAATCCACCTGGCAAGTTCTCTTGGTGGCTGGTTTGCCCTTTCCCACTTCTCCATAGGTGAGAAACAACTGAGAACAGTCATTCCTATGGGCCTTAGTATGCTCCACATAGTAACTAAGAGCCCTCTTTACATCAAGACTGTGTAATCTTCTCTCCCCAGAAGAAGACTGGTCAGTGAAAAATACAGGCAATGACAGATTGATTCAGATGCAAGTCTGATACCACCTTGGGAAGAAACTTTATGTTGGTTTGAAGGACCACCTTATCTCTCTGAAATGAAATGAAATCAGGTTCCACTGATAAAGCCTGTAATTCACTGATTCTCCTGGCAGAGGTAATGGCTACCAGGAATACAGTTTTCCAAGTCAAGTATTTCAGCTCTCCTGAAGATAAAGGCTCAAAGGGGGTCTGCATAAGCTGTGCTATTCAGATCCCAAGAAGGGGTGGGCTTCCTAAAGGGAGGATTAACATGTACTAAACCTTTGAAAAACTTCTTGAAAACTGGATGAGAAGCTAGGGAAGTGCCCTTACCAGCAGAAAGAAAGAAAGGCAGACACAGCTGCCAAATGTACCTTGACAGCAGTAGGCCCCTAAACTATTAAGATGCACCAGATAGTCAAGTACACTGACAATATTGGACAATTCTGGCTGAACCTGTTTCTGGGAACACCAAAACCCAAATCTTTTCCATTTGGAGTTGTAGGTCTTTCTGGTAGCAGGTTTTCTGCTAACTTTTAAAATGTCCAAGACCGACTGAGAAACAGGAAGGCTTGCATATTCTAGCTCTTCAAGAGCAAGGCCTTGAGCCTGACAGTCCGAAGACTGGGGTAAAGGATCCTCCCCTGAGAGGAGGTAAGAAGATTGAACTGTCTGGGAAGACACAGAGGCATTGTTACTGACAGTGACAACAGAAGAGGATACCAAGGCTGCCTGGCCCAGTCTGGAACCACTAGAATCACCCTGCAGGGCTGAGACCTGATCTTGATCAGGACCCTGAATATCAGAGGAAAAGGAGGAAATGCATACAGAAACCTGCTTGTCCAATTCAACAATAGAGCATCCTGATGGACAGAGCCCAGAAGAGAAGGCCTGCAACAAAAGAGAGGAAGTTGGTGATTGTCTGGGGCTGCGACGAGATCCATCTCTGGAGTACCCCACCTCTTGAAAATGACCTGAAGAATCAGAGGATTCAGGGTCCATTCGTGATGACCCTGAGAAATCCTACTGAGAGCATCTGCTAAAATGTTGTCCTTCCCTGGAAGATGCACAGCCATTAGATAAGCCTGAAGGGAATAAGCCAGAAACCATAACTTCATTACCTCTGTGCACAAGGCCGAGGACTGAGTGCCTCCCTGCTTGTTGATGTACCACATGGTTGTGGTACTGTCTGTCCTGATTTGCACTCCTTTCCCTTGTACCTGGCTGGCTTTGGGAAGTGGAGTCTGAAAGACTGCCAGCTGCACCAGGCTTTCCACCCTGTCTGGTTGGAGTTTTGCTCTTTCCAGAATTGTGTCCAGCTCTGCACCTATGAACTGCAGGTGCTGGGCTGGCTCCAGAACCGACTTCTTTGTATTTATTAAGAAGCCCAATGAACGAAGAATATTCTGAGTGACTGCTAGGGCTTTTAGTACCTGCTGTTGAGACTCACCCAACAACAGCCACTCGTCCAGGTAGGGAAAAATTGAAACTCCTACGTGCCTTAAGTGTGCTACTACCACTTGCCAGGCATTCTGTAAACACTCTGGGAGCTGAGGTCAGACCGAAGGGAAGGGACCTGACTTGGTAGTGACCTAATGGCAGCCTGAATCTTAGGTATTTTCTGTGCGACTGCCTGACAGGAATATGGAAATAAGCATCTTTGAGGCCTATGGATGCTAGCCAGTCTCCATGCCTGAGAGTGGGCAGTATCATTTCCAAAGTGACCATCTTGAATTCTGGTTTTGTTAAGAGTTTGTTCAGGAAATGAAAATTACTCACCTTAGTAATTATGTTTCATCTAGTGGAGTCTTGCTGTATTCTGACAAGCGCAGTTAGCCCCAGCCTTTAAACTGCCCCAGAGAACAATGGGTTAACTTTTCTATGCATGGCATAAAATGTTCATCTCAAGCTCGGTTGAAGCCTCTGCCTGTTGTTATTCGAACTGCAACCGTCAGATCTTTACGAGCAAAACTCACTAGGTGTTCTGTGTGGAAACTGTAAAATTTTTAACTAGCCAACTGGCAGAAAATAATGTTTTGGGTTCTCAAGGAAGACTCAAGTCAGGAAACCCAAAAACAAAAACCAATCAAATGAAATAACATTTCACCCAAAGAGAACAGAGGGTGTAAAAGGGGGCACCTCCAGGGTGCCTACACTGCGCCTGCCCACCCACATCCCAAAAATCTAGATTCTGAGATGGGGGGGGGGGAGGTCAGAATACAGCAAGACTCCACTAGAAGACACAATTACTAAGGTGAGTAATTTTTCTTCAAACAACATGAAGTCTTGCTGTATTCTGACAAGTGCACACTACCAAGCAGTACCTCGATGGAGGAGGGACAGAACCTACTTTGGGAATAGGCTCTGAAGTACTGCTGTGCCAAACCGAGTATCACTCCTAGCCTGGATATCCAGAGAGTAATGTTTGGTAAAAGTATGGACTGTTTTCCAGGTGGCTGCTTGACAAATCTCTAACAGAGGGATATCTCTGGCAGCAGCCAGGGAAGCCGCTGTACCTCTTGTGGAAAGAGCCCTCAGGCCTGAGGGTGGAGTTTTTACACAGTTTTTCATAGCAGAATTGTATACAAGAAACAATCCACCTGGCAATAGATCTCTTGGTGGCAGGTTTGCCCTTCCCAACTTCTCCATAAGTGAGGAACAACTGGAGGGAGTCAAACCTGTGACCCTTGGTACACTTTACACTTTATGTAGTAGCTAAGGGCTCTTTTAACATCCAAACAGTGTAGCCTCCTCTCTCCCGAGGAAGAATGATCAGTGAAAAAAATAGGGAGAGATATAGACTGATTCAAATGGAAATCTGAAACCACTTTAGGCAAGAACTTTCTGTTAGTTCTAAGGACCACTTTATCTCTGTGAAAAGAGATGAAATCAGGTTCCACTGGCAGGGCTTGCAATTCATTGATACGTCTAGCAGAAGTAATGGCTACCAAAAACACAGTTTTCCACGTTAAGTACTTAAGCTCTGCTGAGGACAAAGGTTCAAAAGGGGGTTGCATAAGCTGAGCAATGCAAACATTAAGATCCCAAGCAGGAGCAGGATCCCTAAAGGGGGGGATTGGTGTGAAGCAATCCCTTGAAAAACTTACAGAATACAGGATGGGATGACAGTGAGGAAGACTTGCCTACTGACAGGAAAGCAGAAACAGCTGCCAAGTGTACCTTGAGAGTAGCTGGTCTGAGACCTAGGCCATTGAGATGGACCATATAATCCAGAACCGTGGGCAATTCAGCAGTGTCTGGAGAAATATTCTTCTTAGAACACCAAATGCTGAATCTTTTCCATTTGGAGTTGTAAGTTTTTCTGGTGGAGGGCTTTTGAGAAGCCTTGAGGATATCCAGAACCCCTTGGGAAAGATGCAGATCTGCAAACTCTAACTCTTCAAGAGCCAAGCCTTGAGATTGAGAGACTGAAGATTGGGGTACCAAATCCTCCCCTGAGAGGATGTTAACAGGTTGTAATTCCTGGGAAGAGACAGGGGAAGATGGACTGCTAGTGACAGCAACAAGGGATACTATGGCTGCCTGGCCCAGTCTGGAGCAATCAGAATCACTTTGCAAAGTTGTGACCTTATCTTGACTAACACTTTGAACAGGAGAGGGAAGGGGGGGGGAGGCATACAGAAATGTCCCTTTCCAGTTCAGAATCAGAGCATCCAGGGGGACTGAGCCCAAGACTGGGGGTCTGCAACAAAAAAGAGGAAGTTGGTGATTGCCTGGGGCTGCAAAAAGATCTATCTCTGGGGTGCCCCATCTTGAGAAAATCACCTTCAACACCAGAGGATCTAGGGCCCATTCGGGATGGCCCTGAGATATTCTGCTCAGTGCATCTGCTAGAACATTGTCCTTCCCTGGAAGGTGAACTGCTATCAGAGAGGTTTGCAGGGAATAAGACAGGGACCACAACTTCATTGCTTCTGTGCACAAGGCCATAGACCGAGTGCCTCCTTGCTTGTTGATGTACCACATGGTGGTGGTATTGTCTGTTCTGACCTGAACCACCTTGTTCTGTACTGATTTGGAAAAATCTTGCAGTGCTAGAAACACTGCCCTGAGTTCCAAGAGATTGATGTGTAGAAGAGATTCCTGAGGCGACCACAGTTCCTGGGTGGTGAGTTCCCCCCAAATGGGCTCCCCAGCCCAGCAGGGAAGTATCTGTGGTAAGGACCACTGAATGAGACTGAGTGGCAAATGGAACCCCTTGCCTCCCAATTGTCCTGATCCTGCCATTGCAGGGCTTGGATCAGAGTTTGAGTCACTGGAACTAGTTTGGTAAGGGAATCCTTTCTTTGGGCCCAAAAAGCTCTTAAGTGGAACTGAATGGCCCTCATTTGGAATCTTGTGCCTTGGACCACTGCTGTAGAAGCTGCCATGTGGCCCAATAGCTGAAGGAAATGCCATGCTGGTCGAGACACCTGAAGGCTGAATGAAGAGGCCAGCTCCATGAGAGCCCTTGCCCTGTCCAGGGGAAGGAAGGCTCTTGCTTTTACCGTATCCAGTTCTGCCCCATGAAGGTGAGGAGCTGCACTGGTTCAAGAACTGACTTTGGTAGGTTAAGAAGAAATCCTAAAAAAGTGAGCACTTGCTGGGTGACTTGCAGGTGTGACTTGACTTGGTCTGGGGACTGGCCCACTATGAGCCAGTCGTCCAAATACGGAAAAATGGAAATCTTTTGTCTTCTTAGGAAGGCAACAACTACTGCCAGGCACTTTGTGAAGACCCTTGGGGCTGATGTTAGGCCAAAGGGCATTGCTCTGAACTGATAGTGACCTGAGGGCAACTTGAACCTGAGGTACTTTCTGTGGGAGCACCTGATGGGAATGTTAAAGTAGGCATCTTTGAGGTCCAGGGAGGCTAGCCAGTTCCCTGGCCTTACAGAGGGAAGGATAATTCCCAGAGTTATCATCTTGAACTTTGGCTTTAAAAGATGTTTGTTCAGGTATCTTAGGTCCAGGATGGGTCGCCACTCTCCTGTCTTTTTGGGGGTTAGAAAGTACCTGGAGTACAGTCTTTTGCCCCAGTGTAGGGTAGGTACTCTTTCTATAGCTCTGAGAGCTAGGAGAGAAGAAACCTCTGCCTCTTGGGCAAGGTTTTCTGAGAGATTTGCAGGTGGAAAAGATCTGGCTCTTATCTTGGGAAATTTTTTGAAACTGAGAACCAGTCCCTGGCTTACTACTTCCAGGACCCACTTGTCTGATGTAACAGACATCCAGTCCTGGACAAAGTAAGCCAGCCTGCCCCCTACTGAGATAGGAGGATTGACCCGGGCAGACCCATCAGGGTGTCTGCTTGGCAGAGGCTTTAGGCTGAGGGGTGGATGCAGGCCTGATCATCCCCCTTCTGCCTCTCCCTCTGAAGAACCCCCTCTGTGAAAAAGAAGAACAGGCCTATGCTTGGTAAAAAGGCCTTTGGAAAGGCCTGCCCCTGCCCCTGGACTGCTGCCTTTGAGGAGCTGCCTGCCTTTCCTTGGCCTGAGCACTTCTGTAAGTGGTCCTGTATTCGTCCATTTTCTTCACGTAATTCTCTGTCTGCTCCCCAAACAGAGAATTACCAACTACAGGAAAATCCATGGCCTTAGCCTGGGTATCCTGAGAGAGGCTAGTACATCTGAGCCAAGCCATTCTCCGAAGAGCCACAGATGTAGCCATGACTCTTAATGATACACCACTGGAGTCCACAGTAGCGTGAAACTGAACGTTTGATGCCTCAATCCCATCTGCAGCCACCTCCTCCAGCTCCTTGGCAAGCTGGGGGGAAGCCTGTTTAGCCAGTGCCAGTACAGTGCCCCACCTGGACTTCTGGTACCTGGCTGCATAGGCCATATAATTAGCCTGCCTGAGTCCTAAGGATGATGCCATATACTGCTTCTTTGCCATGGCATCAATCTTCCTGGAGTCCTTGTCTGGGGGGTGTGATGCCAAGGGAATGCTTGCCTTATCACAGGCAACAGCCTGTACAACCCCAACATGGCTGCATTGCTGATAAAGGAACTCCGTATCTGAGCCTGAAAGAGTATACCTCTTGTCCATTCTTCTATCCACAGGAGGTATGGAATTGGGAGACTTAAGAATTTTTTTGTGTCTGTTTCCCAAAAGATTTGTGGAGGGGAATAGACAGTCTCCCGGACTCTGGGATGTCCATCATCTCTACATAGTCAGGCTCCTCCTGATCCTCTGCTGTCTCCTCCACAGGAAGCTGGAGGGTATCAGCCACCTTTCTGTAAAACATGAAGTGTGAAGGGGACTCAGAATGCCTAGGAGGAGAAACACCTGAAGGTCTGTCTGGGGAGATGTCCGGGTCAATAGGCACATCCAGACTTTCACCATCAACATAATCATCTTCCAACTCTCCTTCCTCCTCAAACTCTGGTTCATAAAATTCTTCCAGGGTATAATCCTGAACCGGGGGAACTGACCAAACCGAGCCCCTGCCAGAAGGTGCCGGATCAGTCAGAACCGGCTGAATTCTGTCTGAATCGCTTTGGCTACTTTATCGGCAGTCGGATGTGAATTCTGGATCCAAACCGGTTGACTTGTCTTTGCGTTTTCTTTTTGTCGGAACCGATTCCTCGGAATTGGCTCTCCTTTTGCCCAAAAAAGTATCGCCCTGGTCAGAGGGCACTCCTTCTGGTTCGGTTGGAACCGAACCGGGCTGGCCATCCGGGTCAGCGGACTTCTCAGCCTGCCTTTCCCTCAATCTACCTAATCTCTTTTCCAGGGTAGATTTGGGAAATTTTACAAATTTGGCAGTCTGAATCGAGGTGGTCAAACCCCAGACAATAAACACAGGTGGTGTGGGGATCGGCCTTAGCAAAGACCTCCCCACACACACACTGCAGTGTTGAAACCCAATGGGCCCGTTATTTTTCTTGGGTTTCTCAGACATGGCCAACCTAACCAAACTTACCCTTTTTTCAGCAACTGCCAGGCAAGACTCCCCTATCGGTTCCTGACCATGTCACAGGTCTTGGAAAAAAACGTACTAAAACCCGTTTTTTTTAGAACCGATACGGACTGGTAACCACACACTAAAGTAAAGTACAAATTTACCTGAATGATCGGTTCAGCGAACCGATCCACACTTACAAGTTCCACACAAAAACAGAACAAAACCTACTCAGTACTCACGGTACACGACAGAACTTGAACCGACTATGCGGAAACAAAATTTTGGTAGAAAACCGACCGAAAACCAACACTTCAACCGACTTTGAACCGAGCAGCAGGAGAAATCTCCGGAGCGACTGTTCAGTGAGGCGGAGTAAAGAATCTGACGGTTGTAGTTCAAATAACAACAGGCAGAGACATCAGCCGAGCGCGAGATGAACATTCTATGCCATGCATAGAAAAGTTAACCCATTGTTCTCCGGGGCAGTTTAATGGCTGTGGCTAACTGCACTTGTCAGAATACAGCAAGACTTCATGTTGTTTGAACTTCTAATCCAGAATGGGTCGGTACCTTGAATACAACCCCTTTCCCCTTTGGGACAGAGGGGCAAGTTCTACTGCCCTGTCCTGGAGTAGGGTTGTAAAGTACAGTTACGTAAGAACTTACTGTAACAGTAGATCTTCGAGAGAGGCTCTTGCAGTAAGTAATTACATATAGGACTGACGTTGGCAGGCGGCAGGACCCCATGGAAAAATTTCTAGCTAGCAGTCTCTGGCGGGGACCGCCCCCACGTCAGGTGACTGGCGTCAGATGACGTCGGTATAAAGGGGCAGTCCCGGACGCCCGCCTTACAGTTCTTTCCTGCCACAGGCCCGGAAGGCCCGGATGAGAGAGAAGCAGATATTTCCCTCAATGGAAAAGGAGCTGAAAAAGCCTAGGGGGATGGAGGGCAGGAAGGTATTATCTACTGCAAGAGCCTCTCTTGAAGATCTACTGTTACGGTAAGTTCTTACGTAACTGTACTATCTTACTTCGAGAGGGCTCTTGCAGTAGGTAATTACATATAGGACAGAATCCCAAGCAGTCTGGAACAAATGAAAGGCACCTGGAGGAGGAACTACTCCAAGAAGTAGCAAACAACCTTGCAAACCTCAAGATAGGAGGCCTTGCAAGACAGCTAACCCGAAGCTTGCTCTATGGCGAGAGGCAATTTCCAAACTGTAATGTTTCGTAAAGGTATGGACGGAAGTCCAAGTGGCGGCAACACAGATGTCTCCGCAGACACATTCTTGAAACAAGCTGCAGAGGCTGCTACTCCACGAATGGAGTGACCTCTGACTTGACCCAGTAGGGTCTTGTTGTACTTGTCATAACAGAAAGTGATGGAATGAGCCAACCACTTTGATAGGCGTTGCTTGGAGACAGCATTGCCTTCCCTTTTGTGAGCAAAAGAGACGAACAACTGATCAGTCTTTCTGAGATCCTTCGTTCTATCGGTGTAGTATCTCAGAATCCTGTGGACATCCATAGTATGGAGCAAGTATTCTCATTGGTTGGAGTACTGCATGAAAAGGCAGGTAACTCAATAGACTGATTTAAGGTAGACTCGCTACCACTTTGGGAGAAACTTAGGATTAGATGAAGAGCTACTCATTCTTTGTGAAAAATCAGATAAAGTTTACAAAAGGGCCTGGAGCTCGGGAAATTCTGCGGAGCAGAGTAATGGCCACCAAGAAGAGCGTCTTCCACGATAAGAACTTCAAGTCTGCGGAGCTTGAGCTCAAAAGGAAGGAAGGGGTAAAGTTTCCTGGGGACAAAGTTCAAGTCCCAAGGGGGCAGCTCCGAACAGGGGCCTGAGATGAAGGACCCTCTAAGAAAGGTCTTGGATACCTCCAATTGGGCAAATGCTTTATCAGTGAAGGGAACATGGTAGGCTGAAATAGCAGCCATGTGAACCTTCAAAGAGGAGTGACTGAGACCCAGGTCGAAAAGATGACGCAAATAATCAAGCAGAATGGCCACAGGACAGGAGAAAGGCTCCACGTTCCTGGAGGCAGCCCAAATGGAAAATCTCTTCCATTTCATAGCGCAGGTGGACCTAGTGGAGGGTTTTCTAGACTCCACCAGAATCTCAGCCACCTTAGGAGAGACGCCAAAACGGGATTGGGCTAGGTCTGCAGGAGCCATGCATGAAGTTGAAGAGACTTGAGTCCCGGATGGACCAGGGTCCCCTGATCCTGGGTCAGCAATCCTCGAGATAAAGGAAGAGGAAGAGGAGGAACCTCTGAGTATTGTTGTAGAAGAGAGAACCAGATTTGCCTGGGCCAGAAAGGAGCGATCAGAATCATTATTGCTCCTTCCAATGCAAGTTCTTGCAGCTCACGAGGGACCAGAGGAATTGGGGGAAAAGCATAGACGAATCTGTCCTTCCAGCTTAGAGATAGAGCATTGCTCCAGAAAGCGCCTCGCTCTGGAGCGAGCGAGCAAAAGGTTGGAAGCTTTGCATTTTGGGAGGAGGCGAGCAGGTCTATCTGTGGAGTCCCCCAAATCTGGAAGATGCTTTTTAGAACTTTTTGGTCCAGTTCCCACTCATGTGGCAGAGCCAAAGAACGACTTAACTTGTCTGCCAGGACATTGTCGACTCCCGGAACATGGATCGCCATGAGGTGAAGGTTGTGAAGCGTTGCCCATTCCCAAACCCTCATCGCTTCCCTGCACAGCGGGTAGGACCGAGTCCCTCCCTGCTTGTTGATGTACCACACCATGCACATGTTGTCTGTTTGGACAGTTAGGTGACCGGGAAGGATGTATTGGTGAAGGGCCTGGAGAGCATACAGCACTGCTCGTAGCTCGAGCACATTGATGTGGAGAGCTAACTCCAATCTGTACCATAACCCCTGGGTTCGGTGAGGACCCAGATGGGCTCCCCAACCTTCGCCTGATGCGTCCATGGTCAGAGTTTGGACGGGAGGAGGATGAAAGAAGGGGACCCCCAGAACAGGTTCTTTCGAACCATCCACCATTGCAAGTCTCTTGTCATCGGCGAGGAGATTAGCACCAGATGATCTAGGTCATCTACAAGTTCATCCCACTGAGAGCGGAGAGTCCACTGAGAGATCCTCATGTGGAGACGCGCATGCGGAACCATCAGGATGGCAGACGCCATAAGCCCCAGAAGACGGAGCACCGACCTCACCGGAACCTTCCTGCATTCTGAAAGAAGGGAAATCTGGGACTGGAGGGAGGCCCCCCTGTCCGAAGGCAGGAAGGCCCTGCACACTGTCGTATCGAGGATTGCCCCAATGAACTGGAGTCTCTGGGAAGGGTCCAGATAAGACTTGGAATGGTTGATGGTGATACCCAGACCAGTGAAAACCTGCTGGGTGAGGGAAAGAAAATGCAGGAGTTCCTCCCTGGATGAGGCCGCCAGGAGCCAGTCATCCAGGCAGGGAAAAACCTGAACTCCCAAAGTACGCAGGTGGGCAGCTACCACTGCCAGGCATTTGGTAAAAACTTGGGGAGCCGAGGAAAGACCAAAAGGGAGCACCCAGAATTGGTAATGGTCCCCCTGGAATGCAAACCTGAGGTACTTTCGATGCGAGAGGCGAATGGGAATGTGCAGGTATGCATCCTGCATATCCAGTGCACAAAGCCATTGGCCCGGCCGGAGAAGGGGCAAGAGGGTTTGAAGGGAGAGCATCCTGAACTTTTTGTATTCCACATAGAAGTTCAGGGAGCTGAGATCAAGAACAGGTCTGAGATCTCCCGTCTTCTTTGGTACAAGAAAGAAATGGGAATAGTAACCCGTCCCGTGAAGGTGAGGGGGGACGGGTTCTATGGCCTGCTTCGCGAGGAGAGCAGATATTTCTTCCTGACCAAAGGAAGATGGTCCCTTGAGTAAGAGGAGTTCAGAGGGGGGTGGCCTGGAGGTTTCTGCAGAAACTCTATAGAGTGCCCCCTGCTATGATCTGAAGCACCCATGAATCCGATGTTATCCTCTCCCAACCAGGAAGGTGGACGGAGAATCTCCCTCCTACCGGTTCCTCTGGGGAGTCCAGAGGTGGTGGGAGAGGGAAGGAGTCAGGTGGTGTGAGGCAGCGCCGCAGCTGGGGCACCCTCTGCTTTTTTGGGCGGCGGGGGCCTGGTAGCTGTGGGGGCCCGACGTTTAGTGGCCCGCCTTCCCTGAGGTTTCCCTTGAGGCCAGCTGTGTCTGCGAAAAGGACAGCACTGCGGGGGATGGGGACGGTACATGGAATCCACAGATTTGAGGGCCATCCCCTTCTCCTGCAAGTCGGTGATGATGTCCTCGACATCACCACCGAAAAGCACCGAACCTCTGAAAGGTGCTTCTTGAACTGCTGACTGCACCTCCCGGACCAGACCTGACACACGGAGCCATGCGTGACGCCGAAGACTTACGGTGAATGCGGAGCTCCATCCTGCGGTGTCCACTGCATCGTAGGTCATCCTCAGAATGTGACGACTGGCCGAACGAGCAGAACGGACAAGGTCAGTTAACTCCTGCTTGATTTGGGAGTCAGGCAAGGAGTCAATCTTAGATTCCGCCTGGGTAAGGACAGCCTTCTGGTAATCCCCCATATGTGCTACATAATTTAGGGCCCTGATGCCCAGTGTGGAAGAAGCATAGATCTTCCTTCCATACTGATCCAGAAGGCGAGATTCCTTATCCGGGGGAGACGAGCTCAAATGTTTTGGGTGTGCTGACCGGCCGTGAGCGGTGCTAATCACAACCGAGTCTGCATGGGGGTGAGAGTCTAGAAGGTCTACACCTTCCAGAGCCTGGTATAGCCTGTTGGACTTCCAAGGAAGTGGGGCTAAAGCCGACAGTTGTTTCCAAATGGTGGAAACAAGGTGGGCATGAGGCTCGATCCAGGGTGGCACTAGAGTAGGAGCCGTAAGGGGCAAGTCCAGATGTTCAGCGAGTTTAACCCGCTGAGGATCTGGCTCTAAAGAACGCCACTGATGGACTTCCTGGATCTTCCTGAGCAACTCCGTGAAGGAAGGATCCTCCGGAGGAGACTTCGGAGGAGTCCTCGGCCGGGGCTTGGATGGAGAGCGAGGCTCGTCGTCTTTCTCGGAGCATCCATTGGAGGAATCCGAGGAGTCTGAGAGAGAAGAAGAAGAACTTAAAGCAGAGTAAGACTCCTAGCTCGTCTAGGGAGGAGAGCAGGTTCATTGGGGATCCTGGGCGTGTCCTGCCCTCTCTGGATCCCAAGGGGAGAGCTCAGAAATCCGGAGGCAGAGAGGGAGTGTACCGTCTGGGGCGTACGGGAGCCGGAGATGGCACCATCGCTGTGAGGTGGCTCTCGACTTCCTTGGTGAGCTGAGCCTTGGCCTCAGCCCACCAGGAGGCCAGAGTCTCTTGAAGATCCACCGGTGGCCTGGGGGACGGTGGAGGAGGAGGAGGAGGGGGATAGTTGTATGGATTATATCCGTAAGGTGAGTATCCGTAACCCGGCTGTGGGAATACTGGAGCTGGGTATTGCGGCGTCGGGTACTGCGTCGTTGGTGGAGTTGGCACCGGGTACTGTGGCACAGGATACTGTGGACCCGGGTAAACCAGCGTCGGATAGGATGGCGGATACCGAGCTGCCGGAGCAGATGGCCCAGTAGGGAACTCCGCGGGCGGATCAACTGTGATAGGCCCGTGGGGTGGAGGGCCCGATGGGAGAGGAATATCCCCCGCCGGCATCGGAACCAGTGTTGGCGGGGCCGGCGTCAGATCCAGTTCTGTAGGAGGAGGAGGATCTTACGGCGGAAAGGCATCCCGAGCATCGCCTGGGGACAGAGGAGAGAAGTCCCCGGGGTCAGGCAGGGGGGACTCGGGCTCCCTGGACGGCAGCGAAGGCTGCGGGGAAACTGGAACGACAGATGATGGAGGGTCTGTCGTGGGCTCCGATGCCCGGCGCACGTCGGAGGAGCCGACGTGCGACTTAGGGGCCAAATCCCGGCGGACGCCAGAGGAGCCAGCGTCTGACTTAGGGGTTCCCTCGTCGGAGGAGGGCCGAGGGAGGGAAGCGGCCCAGTCTGAGGGGGACACTGCCGTGCGCCGCCCTGGAGGGTCGGGCATCTTAGCGGCCTTCTCCCGGCGGATGTCAGAGGAACCAACATCCGGCTTATGGGAGGCACCCGCACCAGTGGGCCGCAAGCCTGCGGCAGTACTGGGGGCAGAAGCCTCCTTTTGCCCGGAGGCACCCGGCGGGCTCGGGCGCGGCGGCGCTAACCTGACAGGCGGCCGACACCTCCTCCAAAGCCTTGGAGGCTGCCATCGGGCGATCCCCCGGAGGGGACGTTACCTTAGCCACGGCTCCAGCCGGAGTCGTGGAAGAGGAGGTCTTCTCCCGGTGCCTTTCTTCATCCGCTTCTTGTGTACTTCTGGGGAGGTCGACGACTGCCTAAGCTTCTTCAACTCCTTCTCCATTGCGGACATCTTCTTTTTAAGGAGATGGGCTTCCAAAGACTGCTGGCGTCGTCTGCCGGTGGCCGTGTTGAAATGCAGGCAATGAGACATGGGCAGCGTGGGGCCTAAACAAAAAGGCAGAGGAGTGACCGTCTTTGTGAGGCAATTGGCGCCGCCACGAGTTGCACTTATTTTTGAAGGATGACATAAACCGGCGTTCACTTGGCGAATAAATTGTAAAATACTGATACTTTCTGTGAAAAAACGACGAAGCAACAGGGCTGAGCACGAACTTCACTGCGGGCGCTGCACGAGCTGTGGCGGAAAGAACTGGAAAGCGGGCGTCCGGGACCGCCCCTTTATACCGGCGATAAGTCGACACGGTCACCTGGCGGTAAGAGGCGGTCACCACCAGGGACTGCTAGCTAGAAATTTTTCCGTGGGTTCCTGCTGCCTGCCGACGTCAGTCCTATATGTAATTACCTACTGCAAGAGTCCTCTCGAAGTAAGATCTTCTGATTCCAGCAGGGAGATTTCTACTGTGGGAGCAGATTTGAACAGCCTTGCTCTTAATCTGGGAAAATATTTGAAATGCAGAGTAAGGCCTTTGCCCACTACCTCCAGAACCCATTTGTCTGATGTTATAGACTGCCAGTTCTGGAGGTAGTGGGCAAGCCTTCCCCCTACTGGAAGAGAGGAGGCTTCCCAAGACTCCTCAGGGAGTCTGTTTAGCTGGAGTCCTGAGCTGGGATGAGTGGCACCTCTCCTGCCCCTTCCCCTGAAATAACCATGCTGCTGCTGGTAAACAGGGAAGGCCTGAGCCTAGTAGAAGGGTCTCTGGTAAGGCCCACCTCTGCCTCCCCTACCTTGCTGTTTCTGAGGGATGGCAGCTTTTTCTTTGGCTGCAGCGCTCCTGTTTGAGGTTCTATACTCATCCATTTTTTTTTTTTTAGTCTTTGGTAACCAGGTAAGGTCCACTAGGCACAAGTGTCTATTTTCAGGGGCAACCTGACAGCACTGGGTGGTTAAGTGACTTGCTCAGAGTCACACAGTATGCAAGTGGAGGTTGTGAGAATCAAACTCAGGTCTGGTCTGCTGGATGTACCAAACTCGTTCACACCTTGTTCCTCTAACCTCTAGGCTATACTGCCAGGCCATTTTTCCTTATATAGGCCTCAGTCTGCTCCCCAGAAAGGGAGTTCTGGATCAGAGGAAAATCTAATGCCTTGGTTTGTGTGTCCTGAGAGAGGTTTGTGGTTCTAAGCCAGGAAAACCTTCTCAGGGAAATGGAGGTAGCCAAAATCCTGGATGCCGAATCACTGGCATCCACTGCCATGTGGAATTGCTGTTTGGAAGCCTCTATTCCACTCTTTGCCATCTCTCCCAGATCAGCAGCTGCTTCAGCTGGAAGTTTGGCTGCCAGAGAGGAAACTGCCTCCCACAGTTTCTTTTGATATCTCGCACATAGGCCATGTAAGAGGCCTGCTGGCAATGGCCGAAGACCCCAGGTAAGACTTTTAGCCATTGAGTCAATCCTCTTAGAATCTCTTTTTCAGGAGGGTGGGAAGCTAATGGGATGCTTGCCTTCTCACAGGCAGCAGCCTGAACCACCCCTTCATGGCTGGGGTGCCCTGACAGAAATTTTGTATCTTCTCTGGCCAATGGGCACTTCCTCTCTGTCCTTTTATTCATAGGAAGAACAGAGGTGGGGTTACTCAAGATTTTTAGAGTCTGCCTCTTCAGAGACTTGTGGACTGGTATCACCACCCTTTTAGAGGCAGGGACGTCATCATTTCTACATAATCTGGTTCGTCCTCTGAAGATTCATGAACTAGTAACTGAAGGGTTTTGGCCACCTTCTTCATAAATGAAAAATGAGTGAGAGCACCCTCCAACTGTTTAGGTGGGGAAATGCTTCCCTCATTTTTGGGAGAAACCTCCGGTTCAATTGGAACATAAGGGTCCTCCTCCTCTTTATCATTCTGCTCACATTCTGGATCCCAGGAATAATCACATTCTGAGGGGTGTGAAGGGATCGGAACCAGTTGAGGAGTTACCAGAGGAATCACCGGTTCGGGTGCTTGCAGGGATTGTATAGTGCGAATAGCATTAGCAATCTCCTCTGCGGTCGGAACCACAACCGGACTCGACTTAGGAGTCAGTTTGGTGTGTTTCTCTTTCTTTTTTCTCTTAGCGGAAGCCGGTTCAAGGGCTGAATCCATGGTTCATTTAGGAAGAAGGCTATCACCTTTGTTAGACGGGCCCCCCCTCCGGTTTGTTAGAACCTGAACTGGTTTGACCATACAGGTTAGCAGATTTTTCAGCCAATTTCTCATTCAGTCGCTTAAGGTGTCTGACAAGCATCAACTGAGGGACATTTTTGCATATCAATCAATCAATCAATACCTTTATTTATCCAGGCGGGTACCATTGAGCAAGCTCATTTACAAGGTTGACATGCGGTCCTACAGTAATAATACAGAAAGACAAGTTACAATAATACAAAGAGTAAAAATAGCTGCTATTATAGTAAAAATGCACATTTACAGGTAATATACATTGAACATAGAACTACAAGGAGTCGTGCATAATGAACTTGTGCTGGATCCAAGCCCAAAAACTGTGCATTTTGTAGTGGGAAATGTTGGGAAGAGGGTAGGCATACCAGATAGAAGATATCAAGTGCATAATGTAGGAAGAGGTGGGGAATAGGGGCGCAAGTGAAGAGGACTCAATTGCTAGAGCAAAGTGAGGGATTGGGAGGGCGGAGGAGTGTACAAAAGGCAATGAAGTGATTTTTGCCCCAAAACGTGACGATATATGGAGGAGAAAAGCTGCCGTTGTACTAAGTGCAAGAGGAGGAATATAGTAGCAGGAGCATAACTGGGAGGGTACTAGAGGTTGGGGCGGAGGGAGGTGTTGGATGGATGAGGGACCGAATATTTTCGGGGGCGAAAGATGATAATTATCCCCAAGTGCGGTAGCATGTGCTAGAATCAGGCTGCAGCTGTTCAGAGCATCAAAGAATAAGATATGGGAGTTTGGCAATAAATCCTATGGATCTGTTGGTGGGCATGCTAGAGGCAGAGGCACGCATTTCAGCTGGGGGGGGCTGCTGTTTGAGGGAGGGAGGTTAGTTAGTGTCTAGTAAAGCAGTTGCAAATTTCTGTAATGCCATCAAGGTAAAGCCTTTTGAACAAAAGGGTACTTACTGGGGTTTTCAGCTTAAGTATTTTGGGGGTTTTATTCCATATTGATGGGAGTGAGAATCCAAAGGCGGCTTTCCTGACTCGTGTGAGTGCCCTGGGAATATTTAGCAGGAGTTGTGAGCAGCTTCTAAGAGAATAATTCCTGGGCACAATCAGAGACAGACAGTCGATGATGTATTGAGGGAGTTTGCCACTGAGGGCTCTAAGTGTCCAAAGTGCTGCATTAAAGTTGCGCCTATAGTGAAGTGAGGTCCAGCCCGTGGCGGCATATAGTGCACAATGATGGGTAGAGAAGGGGAGGTCAGTGATGAAGCGTATAGCTCTGTGGTAGAGTGTATCCAATTTTCCAAGATAGGAAGCTGCACAGCTACTGTATATGAAGTCTGCGTAGTCAATTAAGGACAGGAACGTGGCTTGGACTTGTCATTTCTTTGCATCTGCTGTAAGAAGTCTTCTTATCCTGTAAAAAAGGCCAAGTCTTTGCCTTAATTTTTACAGCAAGTCTTCCAGGTGGTCAGTGAAAGAGAGTTTACAGTCGATCCAGACCCCAGGATATCTGAATTTCGGAACATACTCTAAGCACTCTCCCAGCACCGTGGTTATTGGGGAGAGGGAGTCAGTAGCGCTTGTGTAGTTTGCGGGGGAAAATAACATGGCTTTAGTTTTCTTAGCATTTAATAGCAGTTTTTTATTGATTAGTTGGAGTTGCAGGAGGTTGAAATCTTTTTGTAGGTCAGTACAAGCTTCATTTGGTGTGGGACGACTCAGGTATAGCACTGTGTCACCCATGAATAAGTGAATACTTGCATCCTTGATTCCCTTATCAATGTTGTTGCGAAGAGGAGGGGACCTAATATGGATCCCTGAGGGACACTGCTTTGTAAGAGTTTTAGGGCAGATAGTTCACCATCCGCTTTCACCTGCTGGTATCTGTCTGTCAGATATTCAGAGAACCAGTTTAGAGAAGTAGCATCCAGTCCTAGTGTTTTTAGCAAGTCGAGGAGTAGGTCGTGGTCAACTGTGTCGAATGCTTTGCTGAGGTCAAGAAACACAGCACATACTGACTTTTTATGCTCCAACTCCAGTTGCCAGTCGTTGGTTACTTTAGCTAATGCAGAGACTGTACTGTGGTTGGCTCTGAATCCGGATTGAAGGGGGTTTAGTAATTTTCTCTGTCAATGAAGGATCTTAGTTGGTCATTTACTATTTTTTCCAGTAGCTCCGAGAGTGTGGGTAGGAGAGAAATTGGCCTACAGTTATTAATGTCGCAAGGGTCTCCAGATTTAAGTAGCGGGATAACGTGTGCGATCTTCCATATTTGAGGGAGGGTACCTTGTGTTAGGGACAGGTTGAATAAATGAGTAATAGGCACTGCCAATACGTGGCATGCTATCTTTAGGAAGTATGGTTCAAGTGCATCTGCACCGGCACTTTTCTTAGTATCCAGGTGGAGAATCAAGTCTTCCACTTTCTTGAGGGAAACCGATGAGAATGAGAAATATTGACTAACAGAGCCAACATTTGGTGGGGTCATGCCAAGTTGGGTGTGCAGGCTACATGCAGGTGAGTTATCGAAGGCTAAGCCTGCTGTGGCGAAGTGCATGTTGAATGCCTGCAGTATCTCTTTTTTGTCATTGATTACTGTATTATCAGAGTTAATTTTTGTAGGGAGCATATTTTGTGATGTGGCTCCCGCCAGTTCTTTCATTGTGGCCCAGAATTTGGAGGGACAGTTGGCTGTAGTATCTAGTCCTGCTTGGTAATAGCAGGCTTTAGCTTTCCTAATCAGTTTGGTGCAACGATTTCTGCCTGTTCTAAAGAGGCGCCAGTCTTCCTCTTTTTGGGATTTGCAGGCAGTTTTCCAGAGTTTATCCCTGGACAGTAGTACAGCCTTGAGATCTTGAGTGAACCAACGGCATTTCCTAGCCTTTATGTGTATTTTTGACAGGCGCATGTAGATTCATGGCATAGGTAATGATTTCATGTAGTATAGAATATGCAGTTTCCACTGATTTAGCTAGGTAAAAACTCTGCCACAAGGGGGAGTTTTTTAGGTCAAGTAGGTATGCCTTTGGGTCGAATGACCTGGTTGACCTTTTGGTGGAGAATTTGGCCATAGTTGGCACTTTGTTGGCTGCCCAAACTCCAGCTATTAGGCAATGGTCACTAATATCCACATCAAAGGTTTCAACGTGGGAGAAGGAATGGGGTTTATTCACAAGCAGGACATCCAGAAGGGGTACTTTTGGCTGTATTCTTTTTGTTAATTCGGTTGGGCTCTTCATTGAGTAGGCTGAAACCAAGGGAGTTGCAGAAAGATTTAAGGGAGTGACCGGCTTCCGACAGCCAATCGTAGTTTAGATCCCCGAGGATAATTGTTTCCAGGGGGCTAGTGTCCAAGATAGTTGTAAGATAGGACAAGAGCATCCTATGACTCGGAGTGCTAACGATGTGGACAGGTCAATTTTTATGTCCAGGCACTCAAATCCCGCTACCACCAAGTTAGAATTAGGTGTTGATGCCAAAAAATCCATCTTTGATGTAGATGGCGACCCCACCTCCTCTGGATTGCCTATCGCATCTAAAGATCTGGTAGTTAGGTATATTAATCACGCTATTTGGCGTAGAGGGCTGAAGCCAGGATTCTGAGCTAACAAGCACATCTGGCATTGTATGGGCGGTCCAAGCCTGGATAAGGGTGAATTTTTTCAGCAGGCTACACACGTTAATGTGCATAAAACCTTTAAGAGATAGTGACTCAGAAGCGGAGGTAAGTTTATTTATGGGCCCTGGATTAAGCTCGACATTTCCAGAGCACAGTAAGAGGCGAAGTAGCAATTTTTTCAGGGATTCAAGTGAAAGGCAATGAGCTTGAGGCTTTTTCTGGCTTGGCATGGAGGAGGAACCAGGGTGCCAAGCTTTGTTTTATAATTTATGCAAGCCTAAGGACACTGAGGCTAATACTCTGGCTGTGTAATGCCAGTGGGAGTAACTCGAATTAGAGATCAGGAAGGAGGCGTAGACAAACCTGCAATAGTTGCTCTTCGAGGAAGGTAGTCCACCTGGATCAGTTGGCAAGGAACCTTGGCATAACATGTGATGTGAAGAGTCAGATTGAGCGAGCATTCTTCAGGATGAGGATGTGGTGTACCCCCAGTCTCAAATTTTTTGGATAATAAGCCAGTAAGGGGTATGATACACAGTGCAGTCAGGAGAAGGAATTGCCACGAGGCTGCCATAATTGCAGTTGTTGGGTAAATGAGGGAATTTTGATAACAAGAGTAGCTCGCTGGCTGCAGGATTCCCCTGGTGGAACCCTGGCAGTAACAAATTGTTTTAGTAAGAAAGAGAAGGCAGGAGATTTATCAGGGATGGGAGTGGGCGGTGCTACGGGTCTATATAATAGCACACAGGAGGGGATGAAGCGGGTGGGTGAAAATTGCGAGCTTTGCATTACCTCTCAAGCGGTGAGAGTCCGATGAGGAGGTCTCGGTAGCTTGAAAGTGCTGACTGCCAGTGTCCGTGGTCCGCACGGAGGGCATCTGAGCTGGGATCTCTAGCGGGTTCTCGCCTAGAGAAAGGAGAGAGGAGCTCGAATTCAAAGTGGGGCAACACAAAGGCCAGCAGTCTGAGTGAAAACTGCTCAATTAGCAACTGAAAAGCCTGCAATTTCCTTGGTGCCTTGCAGTCTGGAGAGAGCTACAAAGTCATGAAGGGGCTGTAACACTTGGTTGCTGGGAACATTTTTAGACAATAAACACAGTTTTTTGGCAAATCAGTCACAGTTCAGTAATTTGTAGTACAATTTTCAAGTAAAACAGTGCCTTAGCAAGACAGGATATGCTAGTCAGCAATAAGCAAACCTAAAGTACCAAAATGGTATGCCTCAGCAAGACAGAATGAGATAAAGTTGCTAGAAGGTTTAGTTGCAAAAAGGAGATGGGAGGAGTTGCAGTTGTTGACAGTAAGTAACTAAAATTGAAACATCAGATAGGAGTGGGCGGAGACTGTGTGCATTTAAAGGAGGCCTGAGAGGGGGAGGTGGTGGGACGAAAAATCAAGGGGAAGTTTGCAGAGCTAGCACTGAATCAATGCACATACAGTTGGAGAGAAACTGCAGCAGGGGGGAATGGTAAGTTACTTTACACAGGCCAAGCAGAGCAGGCTAAATTAAAATATATAAATTAGAAGCCGAGTACAGGGATGCAGGCTCACATAAAGCCACACGTCTCGGGTGCTCCTGTCTCAGGTGAGTGAGACCAGCCAATCAGGGAGCTCTACACAGGCATGGAGCCAACAGCGCTACCCTGAGAAGGCGCTGAAATTGAAAACAGCAAATTGCAAGTGATTATCCAGTTCAGCATTCACACAGCCAAGAGAAATCGTGGCAATTTTTCAAGCGTCGTACCTTATCTGTCTCTTTGGGGGGTAGGTGGATCAGGCTCCTTGCACCGTAGAGGTGCTATGGTTGGATCGTGACCGCTGCCCGAGGGGGCAATTGACACCTGTAAGGAAGAAGACAGCAGATTAAATAGCAGCAAATGGGACGGGGGTGTCTAAACAGAGACACACAAAGAGAGCTGAGCACCAACTTGAAAGACAAGTCAGGGGGCAGTCTCAGACAGAGGCAAGGTGGCAGCTAACTCGGGAATCCAAAACAAGCACAAAAGAACAGACTGACGGGGGAGGGTAGGAGGGACAGAACAGAGACAGAGGAGGACAGGGGGACAAGGGAAGGTGATTAAGAATGAAAGTCAAGGGCAGGAGCCTTAGGCTCATGACAGAGGCTACACAGATTTTACAATTCACTGAATTTTTGAAGTCCATAGCAGTAAGCATGTAAACCCAGTACAGTTTTAAATAGAATTAAAAAAATATGCATTAACAAAGCCAGTAAAACTTTTTTACAAACTCAGTTCAAGGCAGTGTACAGAGTGAAAGCTTAATAGGGGAAAAAGTCAAGTGGAAATTTGCAGAGCTAACACTGAATTAGTGCACATACAGTTGGAGAGAAACTGCAGCAGGGAGGAATGGTAAGTTACTTTACACAGGCCGAGCAGAACAGGCTAAATTAAAATATATAAATTAGAAGCCGAGTACAGGGATGCAGCCTTACATTAAGCCACACGTCTTGGGTGCTCCGGTCTCAGGTGAATGAGACCAGCCAATCAGGGAGCTCTAGACAGGCGTGGAGCCAATAGCGCTACCCTCAGAAGGCGCTGAAGTTGAAAACAGCAAATTGCAAGTGATGATCCGATTCAACGTTCACACAGCCCGGAGAAATTGTGGCAATTTTTCAAGCGTTGTACCTTATCTATCTCTTTGGGGGGGTAAGTGGATCAGGCTCCTTGCACCGTAGAGGTGCTATGGCTGGATCGTGACCACTGCCTGAGGGGGCAAGTGGCACCTGTAAGGAAGGAGACAGCAGATTAAATAGGAGCAGATGGGGGGGTGTCTAAACAGAGACACAAAGAGAGCTGAGCACCAACTTGAAAGACAAGTCAGAGGGCAGTCTCAGACAGAGGCAAGGTGCCGGGTAACTCGGGAATCCAAAACAAGTCTGCCTGTAAGTGTTCCAACTCAAGGCAGAAAACATAAGTAGTGTGGGGATCAACCTTGACAAAAAGTCTCCCCATACTCAATACACTGTTGAAAACTGGTAGGACCGGTTTTCTTCTTAGATTTCTGTGACTCCATCTAACTTATCCCGAAAGCGGTTAGGCCGGATAAGAACCCAAATAGTTCTGGTTAATAGACTGGTATTAGCAGTCCGGGGAAAAAATGACAAACTGTTTTTTCATTAACCTGAGCTAACCAGACTTAATTTTGAAAGAAAATGAAGGAAAAACACGTGGTACTCCAACAGTTGGGTGACAACCACTAAAGGACGGAGGACTTACCCACCAAAGGCAAACAACCTACGACAATTGTAACTGTACCAAGGGACAATCAAAAGAAACAAGATATACTAATATTTTTTAAAATCAGTGAAATAACCGAGGCGCAAAGGAAAAAATTACTTACCATAGTAATGTTGTTTCTTTTAATGGAGTCTTGCCGAATTATAACAATATGCAGTTAGACCAACCAGTTCAACTGCCCCGAAGAACAAAGAGTTAACCCTATGCAACTGCATAGAACGTTGAGCTCGAGCTCGGTTTTCAAAACATTGTCCTCGGTACGTTCTAGTAACTGATCAGATTCTATGAAGTGAAACCATAAGTAAAAAAACTAGCATAAACAGGGGGTCCCCAACAGAGGCAACATAAGCAAAAGACAAAAAGGCATGTAGAAGACTCACATCACAGATGCCCAAAGAAAACCAGTGCCCACTATTGGGTTAAGTCATATAGATGATGCAGAAGAGCCACCTTTCCCCAGGTTCTGAAGGGGAGGTAGGGTGGGAGGTCAGAATACAGCAAGACTCCATTAGAAAAAACAACATTACTATGGCAGATAATTTTTTCTTCAAACAACATGAAGTCTTGATGCATTTGGACAATATGCAGACTACAAAGCAGTGCCCTATGGAGGTGGGCACAGAACCTATTTGGGGAATAGGCTCTGCAGTACTGCTGTGCCAAACCTGGCATCACTCCTAGCCTGAATATCCAGGATGCAGTGCTTAGCGAATGGATGGACAGATTTCCAGGTGGCAGCCTTACATATCTCAAGCAAGGGGACTTCCCAAAATTCAAATACAGTGAGAGTGGTAGAGGGACAGCGGTAGACCCTGCCCAGAAAGGGGCTGGAATTAGGTACAGTTACAGTTTCGGGAAATGACCAAATGGTTATGGAGGGATGTTTTAAATGACCCAATCCTATGTTCAGATGTGATGCTAGGAGGAAGGGTGTTAAACCCAAGTGGGGGCTCTATACTGAAAGGACCTCTGTGCCAGGGACATCCAGACCCTGGGTACTAATAGTGAGGTTTTTGTGAAGCTACGGGTGGAGACAGTCGGAAGGGAGGTGCTGAGTATCTTAAGACAGGCCAGGTGGGGTTAGTCCTAGGAGAATTTTTTGGGTGAGCAAACAGGATTGATAGTGCAGTCACTCATCAAAGGAGAGGAGGTTTGATAAGGTGTATAGAGTACAGGTGTGGATGAGCCTATCAGCCTGTGAGTAGCCGACAGGCTTTGTTGATAGAGAGCTTGATTTATTTAGGGCCATGTCGTCTGCCGCACCGTATACCAGCAGTCCATAATCCACCAGGGATAGAACTGAGGTGTCAATAGCTAGCCTAAGCGCTTCCAGGGGAAAACAGACCCTATGGCGGTTTAGTAGACCTATGCGAGTGTTGATGGCTGAGCAGAGAATGTGGATATGATCATGAAAGGCGAGGGAAGAGTCAAAGACAATACCAAGGTATTTGTAGGTATTAACCTGATCAATGTTGTGGTGGGAGCGGGCCAGGACTGACAGTGTGCCACTTTTGTATTTGTTTTGGTTGTGGGTGAAAAGCATGTTTTTTTGGGGGGGGATTAATTACGAGTCTATGGTCAAGGAACCACTGTTTGGTTTGTGCGAAAGAGGTTTGTAGGGCATGCTGAAGTTGTACAGGGTCTGGGTGGGACGTGAAAAGGACCGAATCAGTCTGCATATAGGAGTATGTTATCAGGGCAGGAGTTTGGCAGTGTATTTAAGTACAGGCTAAATAGTAGAGGCCCAAGGATGGAGCCTTGGGGGACTCCGGAATGGACCTGACAAGGGCTTGAGAGCACATTGTTGATTCTTACGCATTGTGTTCCATCTGAGAGGTAGCTGGTGAGCCAGTTTATTGGGCCAGGGGCAAACCCCTGTTGTGCGAGGGTGTCTAAGAGAAGGGGGGTGGCAGACCGTGTCGAAAGCCTTCGACAGATCAATAAATACTGCTCTGGCAAAGTGACCCTTGTCAAGTGCAGAGTGAACAAATGTGGAAAGTTCTAGGAGGGTGGTGGTGGTGCTGAAACCATTGAGAAAGCCATGCTGTTCCATACAAAGGAGGTTGTGTGCGGTGAGGTAATCTGTTATTTGGACTGAGACTATTTTTTCCAGGGCTTTGGAGAGAGGATAGAGATTGGTCTAAAATTACCTGGGGAGGAACGATCACCTCCCTTGTATATTGGAGTAATGACTGCAATTTTCCAAACATGGGGGAACTGACCAAGGCAGAGGGAGCGATTGAGAAGATCAGTGAGGGGGGTGAGGACAATATCCAGTGTAGTGCGAAGGAGACAGAGATCAAGAGAGTAACTGCTGTGGTTGGCACTGTTCAGGGCTTTAAGCAGGTAGGGTTTTGCAGCAGACAGTGAGAAACTTTGGAAGCGGAATGGGGAGTATTGGAGGGTGGTTTGCGGAGGATCGGGAGTGGGGTCAAAGAAGTTTGCAGGTAGAGTAAAGGTCGGAAAAAGTGTCATTTATGCCATTGGCAATACTTTACGGGTCTGTGGTGATTGCACCACCAATACTGAGCTGGGATGGGGACTTTGTTTTACCATTTAGTTCCTTTAGGTTGTCCCAGAACTTACGTGCAGAGTCCCACATGGAGGCAAGGGTGTTCTTGTAGTAGGTTAATTCTGCACTACAGATAGCCAGGTGCACTTATTACGTGCAGCTCTATAGACTTGCCTATCTACGGGTTTCCCAGACTCAATGGCTCTGTGCCAGAGGCTGTCCCTGTCATGCATCTGTGTGATGAGGGTGGGACTGATCCAGGGGGAGTTGTGCTTCTTTACTAGCGATTTTGAGAGGGGTGCATAGGTGTTTGCAGGCTAAGTTTTTTTTTTCAACACTCTGTCACCCGGGCGGAACTCTCAGAGCCTCTCACTGTGATGTCACTCTACACGCCCACTGTGAGCCCCACCATCCTCAAGGCATTACTCCCTCTGAGCCCCCTAGGGACATAGAGCCCAGGAGATCGGCAAGGGTGGAAGGACCCAGTGTTGGGCGGTGGCGGCACGGGCTGTGGGAGGGCCATTGCCTATCTGGGCTGAAGGTTTTTTCATAGTGTTTCGCCCCTGATGTGGGAAGTGCAATGCCTCCCAGCCCAAGACGTGGGTGCTCCCACTCACGTCCGGAAGGCAGTGGCCCGACATCTACCCCTTGCTTGCTAGCAAGCCCCTGTGCATAGCAGTGCCGCCAGTCTCCACCAGGGGCCACTGCTGCACTGGGCTACCCCTGGATCCCTCCCCGAGAAGGGAGAGCAGTCCTATGGATGCTCGATCCCCTCTCTCCCCTGCCGCCCCCCGGCGGTCCGGGCTCATTCCCGAACCCGGGTCACCAGCGTAGCACGAGGTGTAGTGTCCAGCTCCTCAACCCTCAGTGCCACCAGGCTGGTCCAGGCCAAGTTGAAGGAATGTGTGAAGTAGCTGAGGGCCGCATCAATGTTGGTGACAAGTTTTATAGGGGACCAGTCCTAGTTGGTAAGGTGCTCACAAAGTAGTGCCAGTTTACCAGGGCACAGGCACCTTCTGGTGGTAAAGGCGGGTTTAGGTTTTTCCAGGTTACATGACCAGTCAAACAGGATTGGGCAGTGATCACTAAGGGCATTTGGCAGCACTGTCATGTTGATGATTTTATGTGGCTTGTTAGAGCGGGTAAGGTCCAGTACAGTGGCATTACCATTGGTTGGGTGGGGGAGGTGACCAGCTGGGTGAGGTCAAGGGCAGAAAAGGCATCTTTGGTTTGGGTCACTGAGCTGGCAAGCCAGTTAATGTTCAAGTCACCCATTATAATTTGTTCAGTTTTGCTTGGTTGGTTGGAGATGCGATCTAGTAGTGATTGTAAGGTGAGATTCTTGTGGCACGGGGAATGTAGGTGGTTTATGACATGGCTCAGGCCTGCCACGGCCAACAAAGATATAAATTTGCCCAACTATCAACTATTCAGAGCTGACCATCAATCCAGGGAAGGGGGTGCAGCTATATATGTAAAGGACAGCCTAACTGCAACCTGCCACGCCTCATCTTCTATGGCAAAATAATTTGAATGCCTATCCCTCAAAGCGTCTGTCTCCCATACTGCATCGCTGCAGTTAATCGGCTGCTATAGGCCTCCTTCTGCTGGTCTCAAGCTACTATTCCATCTGGGTGACTTAGTCAAAAAGGGGACTGAAGAAAGAAAAAATTACTCACCTTAGTAATGTTGTTTCTTCTAATGGAGTCTTGCTATATTATGACACTTGCAGTATGACCGCAGGTTAGAACTGCTCCGTAGGTGAAATAGTTAACTTTCTATGCAGGCATGGAACTTAGAGCGCAAGCTCGGTTGAAAACTCTGTCTGTTGTGCTTCAAACGCAAACTGTCAGATCTTAACAAGCTAAAACTCACTAAGGTTCTGTGTGGAAGCTGTAAACCTACACTAGCCAACTGGCTACTAACATAAACACTCATTTTTGGCCTAAATCAAAGACTCAAGTCAGGAGACCCAAAAATGCAAAAACACAACACCAATTCACCCAAAAAGGTAGGTGAAAAACAACAAGGTGGGCATCAAAAAAGTGCACCTGTACTGCCCACCCACATCCCCAAAACAGAGGTTCTGAGAGGGGCAGGCAGGGAGGGAGGTCATAATATAGCAAGACTCCATTAGAAGAAACAACATTACTAAGGTGAGTAATTTTTTCTTCAAACAACATGAAGTCTTGCTATATTATGACAATTGCAGACTACACAGCAGTACTCCCATGGAGGAGGGACAGAACCTACCTAGGAAATAGGCTCTGAAGCACGGCTGTGCCAAACCGAGCATCACTCCTAGCCTGGATGTCCAGGGAGTAATTTTGGTAAAAGTGTGAACTGTTTTCCAGGTAGCTGCTTGACATATTTCTAGAATAGGAATGTTCTCTGGCAGCCAGAGAAGCAGCTGTACCTCTGGTAGAGTGAGCCCTCAGGCCTGAGAGGGGAACTTCACCCAACTTCTCATAGCAGAATTGGATACAAGAGACAATCCACCTAGCAATGGATCTTTAGTGGCTGGCTTCCTTTACCAACTTCGCCATAGGTGAGGAACAGTTGAAGGAGTCAAACCTATGACCCTTGGTACGCTTATGTAGTAACTAAGGGCTCTTCACATCTAGGTTGTGCAGCATCCTCTCCCAGAGGAGGAGTGGTCAGTGAAGTACACTGGAAGTGAAATAGATTGATTAAGGTGGAAATCTGAAACCACCTTAGGCAAGAACTTTCTGTTAGTCCGAAGGACCACCTTATCTCTGTGAAAAGAGATAAACTCCTGCTCTACTGACAACACTTGTAATTCACTTATGCATCTGGCAGAGGTGATGGCTACCAAAAACACAGTTTTCCAAGTCAAGTACTTGAGCTCAGCTGAAGACAAGGGCTCAAAGGGGGGTTGCATAAGCTGAGCAATGCAAACATTAAGATCTCAGGCAGGGGCAGGATCCCTGAATGGAGGGTTGGTGTGAAACAACCCCTTAAAAAACTTGGAAAATACAGGATGAGCTGAAAGTGAAGAGGATTTACCTGCTGAAATAAAAGCAGACACAGCTGCCAAGTGCACCTTCAGGGTAGCTGGTCTCAGCCCCAAAGAATTCAGGTGGACCATATAATCCAGGACTGTGGGTAGATCAGCAGAGACTGGGGAAATATGTTTTCCGAGCACCATATGGAAAACCTTTCCATTTGGCATTGTAAAGTAGCCCTGGTGGGAAGGCTTCTTGAGGCCTTCAATATAACCATTACACCTTGGGAAGGTGTAAATCAACAAACTCTAACTCTTCAAGAACCAAGCCTTGAGATTGAGAGATTTGAGATTTGAGTACCAGACCCTTCCCTGCGCACAGGTTAACAGATTGTGATTCCTGGGAAGGGACAGGGGAGGATGGACTGCTAAGGACAGCAGGAGTGGATACCAGGGCTGTCTGACCCAATCCGGAGCTATCAGAATGACTTTGCATGACTGGGATCTGATTTTGACTAGCACTTTGAACAGGAGAGGAAAGGGAGGGAAGGCATAGAGAAACTTCCCCTCCCAACTGAGGGCTAAGGCATCCAGTGGGAGTGAGCCCAACACTGGGGGCCTGCAGCAAAAAAGAGGAAGTTGGTGATTGTCTGGTGCTGCAAAAAGATCTATCTGCGGGGTGCCCCATCTGGCAAATACTACTCCCAAGACCAGGGGATCCAGTGACCATTCGTGGTGGCCCTGGGAAATCCTGCTGAGCATCTGCCAGGACATTGTCCTTGCCTGGGAGATGAACTGCCGTAAGGGAGGTGTTCAGGGAGTAAGCCAGAGACCACAACTTCATCGCTCCGGTGCACAAGGCCGTAGACTGAGTGCCCCCTTGCTTGTTGATGTACCACATTGTAGTGGTATTGTCTATTCTGACCCGAATACTCTTGTTCTGAACAGATTTGGAAAAGCTTGAAGTGCTAGAAAAACTGTTCTGAGCTCCAACAGGTTGATGTGGAGCAGAGATTCCTGGAGAGACCACAGACCCTGGGTGGTGAGGTCGCCCATGTGAGCTCCCCAGCCCAAGAGGGACGCATCTGTAGTAAGGATTAGAGAATGAGACTGAGTGACAAAAGGAACCCCTTGTCTCAGGTTGCTCTGATCCTGCTACCACTGTAGGCTTGGATCAGGATTCGAGTTACTGGGATCAGCTTGGTAAGAGGATCCTTTCTTTGAGACCAAAAGCTCTCAAATGGAACTGGATGTCCCTCATCTGAAATCTTGCTCCTTGCACAACTGCTGTGGAAGCAGCCATGTGTCCTAGGAGCTGCAGAAAATGCCTTGCTGGCCGGGAGACCTGCAGGGTAATGAGGAGGCCAGGGAGACTAGGGTCTTTGCCCTGTCCAGGGAGGAAGGCCCTGGCTTCCTGTGTGTCTGCCTTCTGTGCCTATGAAGGTAAGAAGCTGGACCGCTCTAGAACTGACTTTGAGAGATTCAGAAGGAACCTAGAAAGGTAAGCAGTTGCCATGCTATCTGAAGGTGTAAATTGACCTGGTCTGGGGACTGGCCTACTAAGAGCCAATCGTCCAGGTAAGGAAAGATGGCAATCTTTGCCTTCTTAGGTAGGCAACTGCTACAGCCAGGCATTTGGTGAATACCCTTGGGGCAGAAGTGAGGTCAAGGGCATTGCTCTGAACTGGTAGTGGCCCGAGGGCAGCTCGAACCTGAGGTACTTTATGGGAGCTTCTGATGGGAATATGGAAGTAGGCATCCTTGAGGTCCAAGGAAGCTAGCCAGTCCCTGGCCTTAGAGAGGGTAGGATAATTCTCAGAGTCACCATTTTGAACTTTGGCTTTAAAGGTGCTTGTTTAAATATCTGAGATCCAGGATGGGCCGCCATTCTCCTGTCTTTTTGGGGTAAGGAAGTACCTGAGTACAAACCTTGCCCTGGTGTAGGGAGGAACCCTTCCACAGCTCTGAGAGCCAGGAGGGTAGAGACCTCTGCCTCTAGGGTGAGTGCCTCTGATGGAGTTGCAGGTGAAAGATCTGGTTCTCAGCTTTGGAAATTTTTGAAGCTGAGAACCAGTCCTGGCTTACTACTTCCAGGACCCACTTGTCTGATGTTAAAGACTTCCAGTCCTGGACAAAGTAAGCCAGCCTGCCCCCTACAGGTAGAGGAGAATCGGCCCTGGCAATCCCATCAGGGTGCCTGCTTGGCAGGGGCTTTGGGCTGAGGGGTGGAAGCAGACCTGCTTGTACCCTGTCTGCCTCACCTCTAAAGAACCCCCTCTGAGCATAGGCAGAGGAGGAAGCTTGGGCTTGGTAAAAAGGCCTATGAAAAGGCCTGCCCCTGCCTCTAGGAAGCTGCTTTTGAGGAGTGGCCTGCCTTTCCTTGGCCTGTGCACTCCTATATGTGGTCCTATATTCATCCATTTTCTTCATGTAATTCTCTGTTTGCTCCCCAAATAGAGAATTTCCCACAACAGGAAAATCCATGGCCTTAGACTGGATATCCTGAGACAGGGTAGTACATCTGAGCAAAGTCATCCTGCAAAGTGCCACAGATGTAGCCATGACTCTTGATGAAACATCATTAGAGTCCACTGCAGCATGAAATTGCACCTTGAATGCCTCAATACCATCCATAGCCACCTGTTCCAGCTCCCTGGCAAGCTGGTCAGGGACTTGTTTCGCTAGGGCCAGCACAGTATCCCATCTGGATTTCTGGTACCTAGCAGGATGCTCATATAATTTGCTTGTCTGAGTCCCAAAGATGCCGCCATGTACTGTTTTTTCATAGCATCAGTCTTCCTGGAGTCCTTCTCAGGGGTGTGAAGCTAGGGAATATTAGCTCTTGTCACAGGCTGCAGCCTGACTACCCCACATGGCTGCATTGTTGAGTGAGGAAATCAGTGTCGGAGCCTGATAAGGTATACCTCTTGTCCATCCTTTTATCCACAGGAGGTATAGTGTGAGGAGTTTTAAAACTTTTACTGTCTGTTTCCGAAAAGATTTATGCAAAGGAATAGACAGTCTCTAGACTCTGGAATATCCATCATTTCTACATAGTCTGGCTCCTCTTGGTCATCAACAGCTTCCTCAACAGGGAGCTGAGAGTTTCAGCAACTTTTATAAAACATGAAATGAGAAGGGACTCAGAAAGCCTTGGAGGAGAAACCTTAGGGGTCTATCTGGAGAGATGTCCGGATCAATGGGCACATCCAGATCTTCAAAACCATATTCACTCTCCTCATATTCCTCTTCCCTCCTCCGGTTCATAAAAATCCTCAAAATCATAATCTTGAACTGGTGGAACCGGCCAATCAACGCTTACTTGAAGGTGTCGGTTCGGTGGGAACCGGAGAGAGACTGGACAATTTGAATTGCTTTAGCTATTTCCAGCAGTTGGGAGAGAACTTTGGCTCTACACTAGCTGACTTTCTAGTCCTTTTGCTGGAACCGCCCTCAGAACCGCTCTTCGCTTGCCCGAGGAAGTATCGCTCTGTTCAGGGGAGACCCTCCGGTTCGGGTTGAACAACCGGGCTGGCCATCCGGTCATGGACTTTTACCTTTCCTGAGCCTACCAACTCTTTATCTATGTGGCTGCAGGGAATTGTGACAAATCTGGCAGTCTGAATTGAGGTGGTCAAACCCCAGACAATAGATACGATGTGATGTGGGTCAGCCTTAGCAAAGCTTCCCACAAACACTACAGTGTTGAAACCCAGTGGGTCCGGTTTTCTTGGTTTCTAGACAGAATGCCAGCCTAACCAACTTGCCCGCTTATGGCAATCCACCAAGAAGACACCCTTTATCGGTTCCCAACCGTGTCACGGGTCGTGGAAAAACGAATGAAATCCGCTTTTAGAACCATAAGAACCGGAACTGCACTCTAAAAAGGACTACTAGATTTTAAATACAACCTGATCGGTTCAAACCGAATCGATAAAGAATTACAAGTTCCACACAGAAAAAATAAATGTAAAACCTATCTATTACTTACATTACCACAGACAGAGCTTGAACCGACCGGTTGCGGTTTAATTTCGGCCAAAAACCGAAAAATAATACTTTTAAATCGACAAAATAAACCGAGCAGAAGAAGAAATATCTGGAGCGACTGTTCAGTGAGGCGGAGTAAAGAATCTGACAGTTTGCGTTTGAAGCACAACAGACAGAGTTTTCAACCGAGCTCGCGCTCCAAGTTCCATGCCTGCATGGAAAGTTAACTATTTCACCTCCGGAGCAGTTCTAACCTGCGGTCATACTGCAATTGTCATAATATAGCAAGACTTCATGTTGTTTGAACTATAGTTATAGGAGACTTAAACCTAAACTGGCTCTCCAAGGCAGCTACCCCATTAATATCATTCTGTGACACATATGGGCTTACACAGCTCATAAATGAGCCTACCAGAATCAACAAAAAGACTACAAGTAACAGCACACTATTAGATGTTATTCTAGTGAGTAAACCTCACCTTTTCTCACACGTTGGAGTCCTGTTCAATGATATCAGCGACCACTGCCTTATTGCGGGAGTCAGAGCATCCTATAAGCCTACATCCTCCACTAAGTTCACAGTGAGGAGATCAAAACAAAAATCTAACATCAATGCATATCTGGAAGAGATAAAGTACTCCACATGATGGCAAGAGTTTTACTTGGCAAATACAGTGGAGATAGCATATGATGTTCTAAATGGCATTATCACAGGAGCCCTTAACGTCCATGCATCAGTATCTAAAGTGCGTATCAAAAATAAAACCTGTCATTGGTTCACATCAGACCTTAAATCTGCCCTCCTAGACAGAGACAAGCTATGGAAAAAGGCACGCAAAACTAAGACAACAGCATACTGGGAGCAGTTCAAAAAAGCCAGAAATATCTGTACCAGGGAAGTAAGAGATGCTAAGGCTGCTTACTATACGGCTGAACTAGACTCCTCTGGCCACAACCCCGCCAAATTCTGGAACACTATAAAAGACATAGCAGGACATGACCCAAGTAACTCACTCCCAGCCAAGATACACATTGGAACGAAAATCATCAATGATATACTGAAGTCTTGGAGTCCTTAACAATCACTTTATAACTGCAGGGCTAGCATTTGACACCTCTCCAGCTAACCAAATGCGCTCCCAACTAGGTATACAGAACACTGAAGCACTGGTAACCGGCTCTACCTTTCCTTCATACCAGCCACCTGAAGCAAGTGGAAGAACTAATATCACAACTGGACATCAAAAAGTGCAGGTGCAGACTCTCTCACCCCTTTTAAAATTGCCGACAAGTATTAGCAGTGCCAATAACACACCTATTTAACCCTCATTACAGCTAGGAACTATCCCATCAATCTGAAAACCGCTCAAGTTATTCCACTATTGAAAGCAGGGGACCCTTGGACCTCAACAACTACAGACCGATTTCCATTCTCCCGTGCTGTCCAAACTTCTGGAAAAAATTATGAGCACCCAACTAAGAGGATACCTTGAAGCGGCTAATCCTTTAAATCCAGCACAATCTGGATTTAGAGCCAAACACAGTACCATTACAGCCCTTGCAAAAGTAACCGATTGGCAACTCAGATGCGATAAAAAAAATTGTGTCTGCACTGTGTTTTTAGACCCGAGTAAAGCCTTCGATACGGTCAACCACAAACTGCTCCTCTCCTCCCCGAAATCCACAGGACTCGATTCAAACTCCCTCAGATGGTTTAACAACTATCTTACGGGAAGAACCCAGCAGGTGAAGGCCGAAGGACATCTATCCCCACTCAAACCACTGCAAAGAGGAGTACCCCAAGGATCCATCCTCGGTCCAATCCTCTTTGCCATCTATATCAATAGCATCGACAATAACCTCACCAAAGCCACTGTACACCTGTTTGCCGATGACACAGTACTGTATGTCAGCCACCCTTCTCCTGTGACAGCATGCATAGAACTACAAGCGGAATTCAACCTACTCCAACATCAACTACTGGGAAAAAACTTCTGCTAAATGCAAAATAAAAACGAAGGCAATGTTTTTCTCCCCCCAAACACAAGCAGGATACTCCAGCCCAAGCAATCTCCCTCACATATCCACTGTTCTTGCTGAAAACCTTGAATGTGTCACAAAATTCAAATACCTGGGTGTCTGGCTAGACAGCAGACTCGACTACATAGAACATCTGGAAGAATTGCTAAAAAAAACTTCAGAGACTTGGACCGTATTACAGAATAAAGCGTCTTCTCACAAGTGAATCTAAAAAGAAGATGGTCCAGGCCACATTTCTCAGTAATCGACTACGCTGACTTCTTGTACGGTCGTTGCCCCATCTCATATCTGAATAAACTGGATACACTCTACCATAGAGCCCTGAGGTTTATTACAGAAATGAAAATTACATACCTACTGTAATTCTTGATCTTCTCTTGTATCTTCACCATTCATTACTGCTTGGGTTAGTGCTGGAGGCGCGCACCCACTACAGGAGTGTTTTTTTTTTTTGGAGTCGGCTCCAACGGCGCCACCCTTGAGCGCAACGTACTGCGTCATGCGCGAGGGGCGGCCGCTAGGTGCTATAGACTCCTCCTCTATCTCAGTTCTGGTAGTCGGAGAGGCGAAAATAAAGGGTAAGAAAAAAGGAAAGCGAGGCAAGAGAGCCGAGGGACAGAAAAAGGAAAGGATATAAACTGAAAAAGGAATAAGCCGGTAGAGAATAGACAGAGGAGAGAGAATTCCTACCCTAAGGGACCGCAGGGCCTCCTTTCCAGGGCGGCTCTAGGGGAGGAACAGAGAGAAGGAAGAGAAAGTAGAAGAAGAAGAAGAAAAAGAGGCATGTTGAGAGGGAGAACAGTGCCCATCGAGCATTGGTTGAGAGGCTTATAGGCTCGAAACTGACAAGGGAGCAAGAATCCCAGTTGCTAGGACTGAGGGGAGGTTCAACCGAACCACCTGAACAGATCCAAATGAGGGCAGACTCTGAACTCTCCACATGCCAAGTCCCTTCATCCTAGCCGAGGGCTCCTAGACTGCCCGGGCAGAACCTGTTCCGGGTAGAGCGCCCACCCAGGAAGGGTACCAAGTCCCTTAGCACCTTGTTAAGTGCTAACACAGTAGTGTATGGGAAAGACTATGCCTTCTCGAAGGCAGTTTTGTATGAAAGATAGAGTGGAACTCAATCAGACTCCCTAAGGCAAGGCAAGGCAAGCGGACGCTCAGAGCTGACAAGTTCAATCAGCAGCTAGAAGAGCTCAAAATAATACCTGCCAGGAGGATTCTAGACTTGCCGAGGCCAAGACAGAGCATGGCCTCTTGGCTGTGAAACTGCATAACCTGAAGAAGGTATTTAGGAATCATACCCTAAGGGCGGCCAGAAAGAGTTCCTCAGAATTTAGAGAAAAGTATAACCGTGTTCGTCCTCTCTTACCTTGAGGAAAAAGGAACCATTCATTAAGAATGGAAAACAAAGTTTGTATTTTTTGGCATAAAGGCCAAGGGAAGGAAGAGGGAATGAGATGGGAGGGAAGACGCCTACAGAAGGAGGCCACTGAGGGAAGGTGGTGGGTATCAGTAATGAATGGTGAAGATACAAGAGAGATCAAGAATTACGGTAGGTACTGTAGTTTTCATATCTTCCTTGTCAATCTTCACCATTCATTACTGCTTGGGTGAGTATTTGAGCCCCCTTAGAAAAAGGGGGGTAGAACCCTGAGGGAACAAGACTCCAAGCCTCCTGCTGGTGAGAAACAGAAGGGGAAGACCCTGGGCTAATCAAAAGAGAAGCCTATGGGGGAGAAGAGATAGGAGGTGCCCCCCGAGGACGGGGAGATGGAGGAAGCCCCTGCAGTAATCTCCTAGCTCTGGAGGAAAAGAGACAGGTCCCCCGGAAAACGGAGCGAATCACCCTACGCCGGGCCAGGGGTGACAACCTTGATAGACGGAGCCATGCCGTCCGCCTAATGCAGATCGCTGTCCCCACAAGCCTGGAAGCCACCTCATTGGCGTCATAAGATGCCCTTGCTTGGTGTCTTGCCAGCTCCAGGCCTATAGCAGAGAGGGCAATAGCTTGTCTGGTTTGCTCCACATCAGGCATTGATGCTAAGAGCTGAGAGAGCATCGACCACAAATGCCTACTGTAGGCAGCGTGATGAGCCTGATGTGATGCAATGCAAGCCATCGCACGAGAGGAAGAGAACACTCTTCACCCCCACCGGTCGAATTGTAGGGAATCCGAATCCGGTGGACGGTCGTGCATCAGCGGTGGCGCCGAGGGAGTCTCCGGCAATACCAAACCCAAGGGAGAGTTGGGAGAGTACCCAGGATTCGGGCGGGCACACACCTTCGCCGACAGTCTGCCGGGGCTTGAGAAGGGGCGGCTGGTGACTGCCAGGAACAGATAGACGCCTCCTGGAAGGGGACAGGCCAGGAAGGTACCACCAGGTGCTGGGCACTGAATTCTCCAAGGAATTCATGCGTCTCCCGTTCGGTATTGTCTCGCCTAACGTAGGAGATTCGAAGATCCCTCACTATCCTCGAAAGGAATTGCTGATATTCAGTGAAATCAGCATCGGAGGAGATATGAGCAGAGGGTTCCTTTCCCTCAGAGGAGGGAGATGAGGATGATGGAGAGCTCGAGTGTCCAGAAGATTCTTGCGGCGGTGGGGATAGGGGAAAGACCCGCTCATTCATACACCTGACATATGAGGGGAAGGCCGCCGCAGAACCTCTGTACTGCTCCCAGGCCTGGAAGAACGGGGGGTGGCTGCAGAGGAACGGGAGATGGGCACCTACAAAGAGGCAACTGTCCTCTGCTAGGGCTCTGAAATCCGTAGAACGGAGCCTGAGCTGGCGGGATTCCGGACAACAGACCAGGCCGCAAAACGGAACCCTGGGAAAGCGAAACCTGGAAGAGCCCAGAAGGGGATCCTACCCTGTGACGAACCTGGGACTGCATGGATCCAGAAGGGCAGTCCGCATCAACGCCACGGGAGGGGACCCCGGGGTCCAAGAGGGAAAGGCGGGGCCCAACGCTATGGCTCCTAGCCACCCCCTGAGGGGTGGCCGGCAGAGACCGTGACGACTGCACCCTGCCCCTCGACCCCTCGGACTCCGAGAGCGCCCTCCTCCTCGATCCCAGCATTCTCCCACCCCGAGTGGCTGCAACAGCACCAGGGAGGGTAGCTGTCACGAGCCCCCCAGGAGGGAGAGCCCTTCCCTCTGCCCCCCAGGGACCCAGGACCACCCCAGCCCGAGGGCCTCAGGGGAGGACAGCAGCGGGGGCAGCAGGAGAGGCCCGCTGTGCCGCCTAGCACCACGTGCCACCGGGGACCCCGACTCCGAAGAGTCAGGTTGCCAGGATGGGTCCACGTCTGAGTCATCAACCTCCGAAGAGGAAGAGACCAGCTGGACCACAATACTAGCAACCCCAGGGGTCCCCGGAGAAACGACGCCAGTGCCAGAGGCGGCGCCGGATGACCTTGTCCCACCTGCACCCGCTAGGCCCGGCCCCGGCTCCCCAGTGGCGCCCGGGTAGCCCACAGCGCCGCCCGCATCGCGAACTCAACCCGCCACCACCGAGGAGCGAACCGGGCCCGCGGCACAGCCAGCGCGCCACTGCCAATGGGATCTGAAATGGCGCGAGGGGCATCAAGGTCCACGGTGCTGGGCCCAGCAGGCGAGGGCCTCGACACTGGGGGAGCCTGCACCTCTGAGGAGGTGACTGCCGAGGCGGTGTCCCCACCGCGGCCCCAGAAGGGACCACGACGTTCATCCGACTCCGCAAAAGAAGCTTCCTCTTCAGCAGGAGAAGAGGAGGAAGCCTCCTCCTCCACGGACCGTATAGGCCCGAAAGGGGACCCGGAGGAAGGGCGTAGAGACCTTACCTGGGAATCCCTGGAGTGACACCGTCCCCCGAAGGTCGGCGGGGCCTTGCCGATTTTGAACGCGCGGACTTCAAGGACACGACGGTTCATGGAGAAACAGGCATCGCACGCGTCCATATCGTGGTTGGGTCCCAGGCAACGGAGACAGACATCATGCCGGTCCGAGACGGAGAAATGCCGGCCACAGGAGCACCGACACATAGGGGCACGGCCCACCTTCGACTTACATTTTGCCCCCAAACCTGACATGATGCGAACTAAATAAGGCAAAAAACAGCAATAAAGTACTCTGCGCCGTCGACAGAAAATAAAGGAACGGTCTTACCGGGAGACGGCGTCGAGTGAGAGTCACTGGAGAAAAACGAGGAGTCTTGATGCAGAAACAGTTGAACTACCGTGCAGCAGGTGCAGCCTCAATGGCGGGAGAAACAGAACTAAGATAGAGGAGGAGTCTACGGCACCTAACGGCTGCCCCTCGCGCATGACGCAGTACGTCATGCTCGAAGGCGGCGCCGTTGGAGCCGACTCCCAAAAAAAAAACTCCTGTAGCGGGTGCGCGCCTCCAGCACTAACCCAAGCAGTAATGAATGGTGAAGATTGACAAGGGAAGATCTACCTTTCAGCACTCACCACTGTTCGCTCTATGCTGCAGTTGGATGGACCTCACTCCAATTTAGAAGAGACAGAAATGCCACATTATGGATTTACAGAGCCATATCCCAGATGTTACCAAAATATGTCTCAGATTGCTTCATACAAGCCACGTCAAGTAAATATGCCCAAAGAAGTTACAATTTCATCATGCTTAAAGTGCCCAAATTCAACTCTCGCTATGGTAGATCTGCCATTAGTTATGTGTTATCCTCCTTATGGAACACTATGCAGAAGTTACTGAAACTGAACAAACCCATATCAACTGCATCCTTCAAATCTCTGTACTCTAGGCTTATCAAAGAAAAATGTAATTGTTTCTGCCAACAGTAGAGTAATCCTATCCCTCTCCCTCCCCACCTAGCCATCTCATCTGTGGAGGCTACCCGCCATTCCCAAGATTCATCACCTTTTCAGTCCCCACATTTCTCCTTCCATCCTCTTCTCTTTATTCTTTTATTAAGCATCACCGCCCTATGCCCCCTGTTACTCCCTACCCCAGTACCAGCCTCCTTCCTCCTCCCTCACTACCCACCTACACCCCACCCCTCTCTCCTTCTCCTCACCCCTGCCTATAGCCGCTGATAAGGCCATAATTTGTCTATCTCCTCTGCCACCTGTCCCTTCTTGTAAATACCCCCCAACTTACCTCTCCTCGTAGAAACACCTTATCACCTGCCCAGACCGCGCATCCTCCTCTTTCCCAAACCTCCGGCAAATCCCCTGATACCTTACACTTTAAACCAAAATCCCCATATATTCTCTCTTCTACCAATTAAACGAGCTGTCTATTCCATAATCTTTATAAGTATGTAAATGGTGTTAATTGCTTCTTGGCTCATCTTTTTTTGTATTGTATTTTACCTATGTACTATTACCCTTGAAGCTATTGTATATTCTGAGTATGATGTTCCTCAAAGTGTGTGTACATTGAATTGTACTATATCCTTATGTAAACTGAACCTTGACCTTACCAGGTCCATCTTGCAAATGAGCTATGCTCAACGATGTTCGCCTGGATAAATAAAGATTTGATTGATTGGTTGATTGATTATGAGGTGCCCGGAGTGATTTTTAGAGAGATTGCCTGTCCACCAGGCTCCAACTGGGGTTTTGGGAGGGGGAGACCTAAGACGGAGTTCCGGAGATAAATGCACCCCCCCCATTTCCCAACTCTGTCTTCCCTGAAGAGAGCGTATCCAGGTAGGGCAATAAATGAGTCAGGGGTGGACCTGGGGAGCCACGTTTTGATTACTGCCAAGACATCTGGTTGGTTCTGTGCAACCCAGCCCTGCAGGTAAGCAAACTTTTTTTTAGCAGGCTACAAATATTAATGGAGGCAAGTTTGAGTACCTCCAACTCCAGCAGAATAGTCTCTGCAGGTGTTAAAGCAGCAGTACTGGATGATCAGGAAGTGACTATCAAAATTCTGCTTTTACGCTGGAAGCGTGCAGCCATAGTTCCAGTTTCCATGTCTGTAATTTTTTTTTCTAGTTTCTTTAGTTTTTAGTTAAAATTTATTTCTATTTTTGTGGAGCTACAGTAAATATGGCTGCTGCCAAACTTTTAGATGAGCTCTCCCCTCACATCACATCTTTTGTTTACTTCTACAGGACCCTGTGCTGCATATTCCCACTGTCCCTGTGTAGTACAGTGAGCCATGGACATGTGCAGATGGCCACAGAGGGTTCCAGTTCAACATGGTGGGTGGAAGAATTGCAAATAAAGACAAACAGAGCAACTTACAGGGTGATTGTACATTGAAAACAAGAAAGATTACCAGGGAAGTGTTCAACAGAGCACAGGGAACAAACTGTTGCAAAAGATCTGATTTTTGTTATTTAGTCCTGCTGCTTTAAAGGTCAGAAAACCCTTCGGCCCTGGAGTGTTGGAAACTGAACTGTAGGCAGAGACCCTGACTCACCACTTCCATAACCCAATTGTCTGTGGTAATGTTCTCCCAGTATTGGAAGTAGTGAGCCAGCCTGCCCCCTACTGGAAGAAGGGTGGCAGCTTGTTTTGTGCAGTCAGGGGTTCTGACCAGACTGTCGGCTAGGAGCTGGAGCGACTCACCTAGAAGACCTCCTGCCCCTGCCATAACCTCTGACCTGCGTATACTCTACAGGCAGTGTGTGTGGAGCATATGACCAGGGGAAGTAACCCCTACCCCCACTTCCTGTGGATCTAAAAGAAGTGGAGGCTCTTTCTCTAATGGAGTTACTCCTGTAGGTGGTCTTATACTCTTCCACCTTTTTCATGTACGCTTCAGTTTTGTCACCAAAAAGGGAATTATTTTTACATGGAAAATCCATAGCCTTTAACTAAGTGTCAAGGGCAAGATTGGTTGCTCTGAGCCAGGCAAACCTTTTAGTGACACTGACGAGGCAGTAATCTGGATGCAGTATCATTTGCATCCAGTCATGTAAAACTGGTACTTTGTGGCATCCAAAATCATCCCGGCAGTGTCTGCCATATCACATGCCACATCCCTCGAATTCTATCAGTTACAGCCAGCACAGAATTCCACAGAGCCTTCTGGTAGTGTGCGGCATAGGCCATGTAGGCTGTCCGTCTGAGGAGAAGGGAAGAGCTAAAGTAGCCCTTCTTCCCCATAGTGTCAATTTTTCTGGAATCTTTATCCGGAGAATGAGATGCCAGGGATACCTTAATCTTATCACAGGCAGCAGCCTGTATCGCATCCTCATGAGCTGGAGGGGTCTACAACTAATCCACAGAAGCCCAATCTAGCCAACACTTTTTCTCCACCTTCTTGTCCACTCCAGGGACAGAGGAAGGCATTAGTAGGATTTTTAAGGTGGCCTTTTTCAGTGAATTGTGGTGAGGAAGGACCACCTTTTTTGTGTGGGCCAACCCCATCATGTCCAAAACTCTTGTCTCCTCATCATCCATAGATTCCTGTAAGGGGAGGCCCAAGGTGTCAGCCATCTGCCTGATGAATCAGAAGTGGGATGAAAAATCTTCATGCCCGTGAGGAGGAGTACCAAACTCCTGATCTGGGGATACCTCGAGTTCAATGGGTTTCCCTAGATCTGGATCCTCCCTCTTTCTCCTCAATGTACAATTCATGGCCTTGGCCCAAGGGAACCGGTGGTGGGACTTGAACCGGTGAACCCAGTATGGAACCTGGATTCTGTAAAGCCTGAATAACTTGCAGGGCTTTGAAAATTTCCTGCACAGAGGGTATTTTATCTTGGTCTGCTAGGACCTCCTTGCTTTTTCAGCAGGGGGCATAGCGACATGCTTTTCTTTATATTTCTCTTTGGGAGGCAGATTCAGGAGCCTACTCAGCAGCTCTTTAATGTTTAGTACGTTCATACCTCTTCTCAGAAATGTTGGGGTTTGAAGTGTCTTTAGAGGGTCTCTTCTTTGATTTTGAGTGTGAGGAAGAAGAACCCTCTTCAAGATACTTTGGTAACACTGTGGGAGCAGAAGTCATTTCTTTTAATCTTTTGGCTCTTTTCTTACGAGTTTTAGAGTAAAAAGTACTGCACACTTCATAATTAGAGAAAATATGACTGGGACCCAGGCACTCCAAACACAAATCGTGGCGATCAGCCTTAGCAAATATTTGGAAGCACTTAATACAATTTTTTAAACCTGTGAGTCCCGTCCTCTTTTTAGGTCTTGTTGACATGCCAAAATGTCAGTAGACTAAGCACAAACGTCCCCAAAATGGGTAACAAAAACACAGATCATGGTCGGTTCTTGATTACAAAGGGAACTACGATTTAACAAAGATTTCTTACAGTTAAAACAAAATGTGCTTGTTTCCTAAAAATGGGAAACCGATTGCAAAAAATTACAAACGCCTTTAAAATATGCTAAAAAAAACACTAGCAAAATTTAAACAGAAAAGTTAGTAGTAAGAACCGTAACAAACAGCAGTTAAACGCTGAAATCTCGGTTCCCGGAAACCGCGGGGGAACTGCAAAGAATGAGATAAATATCCCAAATAAACTAAACTTTTATAAATACAGTACTAATGTCAGAGTATGAACAAAAAGAAAAAATTACTTACCATAGTAATGTTGTTTCTTCTAATGGAGTCTTGCTGTATTCAGACAAAGCAGTTAGCCCCAGCACTTCAACTGCCCCAGAGAGGAAAGAGTTAACTCTATGCAGAAGCATAGAACATTGAGCTTGAGCTCGGTTTTCAAACCTCTGTCTGTGGTACTTCCCAGTGTAACTGTCAGATTCTTACGAGCAAACTAACTAAGCACTATAGTGTGGAAATTGATCAAAACATATAGCCAAAGGGCAAAAGATTTTTTGGGGTCCAAAAAGACTCAAGTTGAGAACCCAAGAAGGAAAGGTAGTGACAATATTAAACTATAACAATGCAAGAAGAGTAACAACAACAGCTACCCCACCCAAGAGGGAGGGTACAAGGTACACCCCTGAGGTGCAACACTGTACCTGACAGCCACTTCCCAAAAACTAGGTTCTGAGAGGGAAGGCGGGGGGGTCAGAATACAACAAGACTCCATTAGAAAAAACATTACTATGGTGAGCAATTTTTTTCTTCAAACAACATGAAGTCTTGCTGTATTCTGACATATTGCAGACTACCAAGCAGTTCCCTATGGAGGAGGGAATGCAGAACCTACTTTGGAAACAGGCTCTGCAGTACTGCTGTGCCAAACCTAGCATCACTCCTAGCCTGGATGTCCAGGGAGTAATGCTTGGTGAATGTATGTATTGTTTTCCAGGTGGCTGCTTTACAGATCTCTAACAAGGGTATATCTTTGGCCGCAGCTAGAGTAGCAGCTGTACCCCTAGTCGAGCGAGTCCTCAGGCCTGAAGGGGATGTCTTACCCAATTTGTCATAGCAGAATTGTATACAAGAAACAATCCACCTGGCAATAGTCCTTTTAGTGGCAGGTTACTTTTACCCACTTCACCATAAGTGAGAAACAATTGAAGACAGTTATTTCTGTGTGCCTTAGTATGCTCTATGTAGTAGCTAAGAGCCCTTTCAACATCTAAACTGTGAAATCTTCTTTCTCCTGAAGAAGAATGGTCAGTGAAAAACACAGGGAGAGATATAGACTGGTTCAGATGAAAATCCGATACCACTTTGGGTAAGAACCTCCCATTGGTCCTTAGGACCACTTTATCCCTATGGAAGGATATGAGGTCAAGTTCAACAAATAGGGCCTGTAATTCACTAATCCATCTGGCAGAAGTAAAAGCTACCAGGAATACAGTTTTCCAGGTCAGGTACTTCAACTCAGCCGGAGCCAGAGGTTCAAAGGGTGGCTGCATAAGCTGAGCAATGCACACATTAAGATCCCAGGGCTGAGTAGGCTCCCTAAAGGGAGGGTTAATGTGAACCAGACCTTTGAAAAACTTCCAGAAAGCAGGATGAGATGCCAGGGAACAGCCCTTTCCTGCTGAAAGGAATACAGAGACAGCTGCTAGATGAACCTTCAGAGTGGCAGGCCTAAGGCCTAGACTATTCAGATGAACTAGATAATCTAAGGTTGTGGAAATGTCTGCTGAATCAGGCACAATGCCTTTCTGAGAACACCAAATACTGAACCTTTTCCATTTGGAATTGTAAGTTTTCCTAGTGGAAGGTTTCCTGGAGACCTTCAGAATATCCAGAACTCCCTGAGAGAGATGTAATGCTGCATATTCTAACTCTTCAAGAGCCAGGCCTTCAGATTGAGAGACTGGAGATTGGGGTACCAGATCCGCCCCTGGGAGGAGGAGGACAGGAGATTGTATTTCCTGGGAAGAGACAAGGGACGTGACACTGTCAAAGACAGCAATAGGGGATACCAAGGCTGTCAGGCCCAATCTGGAGCCACTAGTATCACTGTGCAGGGTTGAGTCCTGATCTTGATCAGAACTCTGAACAGCAGTGGAAAGGAAGGGAAGGCATAGAGAAACCCGCCCTCCCAGTCCAAAATGAGAGCATCCAGGGGCACCGTCCCCAGGACTGGAGGTCTGCAACAGAACAGAGGAAGTTGATGATTGTCCAGTGCTGCAAAGAGATCTATCTCTGGAGTGCCCCACCTGGAGAAGATGACCTTCAGGATGTGAGGATCCAGGGACCATTTGTGATGTCCCTGTGAAATTCTGCTCAGAGCATCTGCTAGTACATTGTCCTTTCCTGGAAGGTGAACTGTCACCAGGGAAGTCTGAAGAGAATAGGCCAGAGACCACAGCTTCATGGCGTCTGTGCACAAGGCCGTGGACCGAGTGCATCCCTGCTTGTTGAAGTACCACATTGTGGTGGTGTTGTCTGTTCTGACTTGGACCACCTTGCCCTTGTTTGCATCTGAGAAGCTCTGAAAGGCTAGGAAAACTGCCCTGAATTCCAGGAGGTTGATATGAAGGAGAGACTCCTGTGGAGACCAGACCCCTTGAGCTATCAGGGCTCCCAGGTGGGCTCCCCAACCTAAGAGAGAGAAGCATCCGTAGTTAGGACTACTGATGGAACTTGAGGGAGAAATGGAACCCCTTGTCTGAGGTTGTCCTGGTCCAGCCACCACTGGAGAGCTTGGACCAGAGTCTGGGTCACTGGAATCAGTTTGGTAAGAGAGTGCTTTCTCTGTGACCAAAAGGACCTTAGGTGGAACTGAATGCCCCTCATCTGAAATCTGGCTCCCTGTACCACTGCAGTGGAGGCTGCCATGTGGCCCAGGAGTTGGAGGAACTGTCTCGTTGGACGAGAAACCTGAGATCAAAAAGAGGAAGCAAGATCTACTATGGCCTTCACCCTTGCCAGAGGACTGAAGGCTTTTGCTTGGATAGTATCCAATTCTATCCCTATGAAGGTGAGAAGCTGTACTAGTTCGAAAACAGATTTTGGCAGATTGAGAAGAAACCCCAGAGAACTGAGCAAGTCCGGGGTGGTTTGCAGAGCTGACCTGGTCTGATGACTGACCTACGATTAGCCAGTCGTCCAGCTATGGAAAAAATGGTGATACCCTGTCTTCTGAGGTAAGCCACCACTACTGCAAGGCACTTTGTGAACACCCTTGGAGCTGATGTTAGGCTGAATGGCATGGCCCTGAACTGATAATGGCCTGAAGGCAACTCAAACCCGAGGTATTTTCTGTGGGAGCACCTGACAGGGATATGGAAGTAGGCATCTTTGAGGTCCAGGGATGCTAGCCAATCCCCTGGCCTTAAAGAGGGACAGTACAGTTACGCAAGAACTTACCACAACAGTAGATCTTCGAGAACAGCTCTTGCAGCAGGTTACACCATTAGGACTGAAGCCAGCAGGCGCCAGGACCCCACTGAAATTTTCTAGCTAGCAGTATTCAGTGGGGACCGCCCACAACGTCAGGCATAGTACATAAGGGGGCGGTCAGTCAGAGAGATGTTGACACACCTGATCCTAGGAGAAGGATGTTGGAACTAGAATCTACCTCCAGCGGGGATGGTGGGAGGGAAAGTACCTGCTGCAAGAGCTGTTCTCGAAGATCTACTGTTATGGTAAGTTCTTACATAACTGTACTATCTTACTTTGAGAAACAGCTCTTGCAGCAGGTTACAACATTAGGACTGATTCCCAAGCAATAATGGATATCCCACACCATTGGGAGGAGGGAAGGTAGAAATCCTTAATGAAACCAAAGCCTAGAACAGAAGTCCTTGAAGGACTGCTAGACCAAAACTTGCTCTTCGTCTCGATGCAATATCCAGGCTATAATGCCTGAAGAAAGTGTGCATGGAGCTCCAAGTAGCTGCAGCACAGATGGCTAAGGTGGACACATTCTTAAGGGCCGCAAAGGAGGTAGCCACTCCTCCCCTTGTGGAATGACCCTTAACCATGCCCGGTAAGGGTTTGTTGCGCTTCTGGTAACAGAACGTGATACACTGAATGAGCCACCTGGACAGCGACTGTTTGGAAACAGGAGCTCCCATCATCCTGTGGGCAAAAAGCTGGTCTGACTTTCGGTGGTGTTTGGTTCTGGTCAGATAGTATCGGAGACACCTCTGCACATCTAGGGTGTGCAACAGGGCCTCTCCTCGATTCGAATAATTAGGAAAGTACACTGGTAGATCGATGTCCTGATTAAGGGTGAGAGCTGAGACCACCTTAGGCAGAAACTTGGGATTAGTCCATAGGGATACCCTGTCTTGGTGAAAAACCAAATAAAGGCTCTCTGCACAAGTGCATGGAGTTCAGAAATTCTTCTGGCCGAGGTAACGGCAACTAAAAACAACGTCTTCCAAGTGAGAAGACATAGCTCGCAATCTGTGGCTGGTTCAAAGGGTGGCAGCATGAGCTGCTCCAGGACAAAGGGTAGATCCCATGGTGGAATTGGATCCTTAATCGGAGGTCTAAGGTGAAGAATACCTCTCAGGAAGGCTTGTGCCATGTCCAACTGGGATATGGTGCGTTGGCCTATAGGACAATGATAGGCTGATATGGCACAGAGGTGTACTTTGATCGAGGACTAGGCCAAGCCCATCTGAAAAAGAGACAGGAGGTAGTCCAAGACTGACTTTTCTGGACAGTCTAGAGGCAAAACCCCCCACGCTTGAGCCCATAGGCAAAAACGTTGTCATTTCATGGCATAAGTAGCATGAGTGGCCGGTTTTCTCACAGCCACCAGGATATCAGCTACCTCTTGTGAGACCCCGTGTCGCAAAATGACTATGTCTCTAGGAGTCAAGCATGCAGGCTCAACATACGAAGGTCCGGATGGACCAAGGAGCCCTCCTCCTGAGACAACATGTGACAGTTGATTGGCAGAGGCACTGGAGGTTCCTTGGATAGCTGATGTAGTAGAGGGATCCAGATCTGCCTGGGCCAGAACGGCACGATGAGTATCAGCGTCACTTGCTCTCTGCGAAGTTTCAGAAGAACCTTCTGGATCAACGGAAAGGGGGGAAAGGCATAGAGGAATCTGCCCACCCAAGAGAGGGACAACACATCTCGCCAGAAAACACCAGGCCCTGGATCTAGCGAGCAAAAATTGGGCAGTTTTGTGTAGGATGGGGACGCAAAGAGGTCTAACTCTGGTGTACCCCATCTGTGAAACAGATACTCTACTACCTCCTGGAGTAGTTCCCACTCGTGGACTCTGGCCTGAGAGCAGCTCAGGCCGTCTGCAATGACATTGTCCACTCCCGGGACATGAACAGCAATGAGGTTTCCGCTGTGTTGCAAAGCCCAATCCCACACCCTCATGGCCTCCCTGCAAAGCGGGCAGAAATGGGTGCCTCCCTGTTTGTTGAGGTAATACATCACCGCGGAATTGTCTGTTTGTAACAGAAGGGTACCCGGTGGAATCTCCGACAGAAAGCCTGCAGAGCGTAAAGAACTGCTCTCATTTCCAAGATGTTTATGTGGAGATGAGTCTCTTGGGTTGTCCACAGGCCCCGAGACCGGACATCATCGAGGTGTGCTCCCCATCCGAGCCCTGAGGCGTCTGTGGAGAGTGTCACAATCTGAGATGGCGCAATGAAGGGGACCCCTGCCGATAGATTCTTTGGATCTAGCCACCATTGCCAATCCCAGATTACGGTCTTCGTGATCCGGATTGGAAGCAGCAGATGGTCTTGCTTTTGATCCCATTGGACCCGTAACATCCACAGGGTGACCCGCATGTGGAGACGAGCAAGCAGGACTGTTGCAATGGCCGCAGCCATGTGTCCGAGCAGGCAAAGGACCAATCTGGCAGGAATGGTCTTCTTCGCCGAAATGTCCCTGATGAGGGATCTGATGTGTTCCACTCTGTCCTGGGGAAGAAAGGCCTTCCCTTGGACGGTGTACAGAACTGCGCCTATGAACTGCAGAGTCTGTGATGGAACCAGGTGTGACTTCTCTTGATTGATCATGCTGCCCAGCGACTCGAACAGACACTGAGTATAATGAATGGCGGACATCAAGGCCTCCCGAGAGGGCGCCATGAGAAGCTAGTTGTCCAGGTAGGGGAACATGTAGTGGCCTTGTCTTCTCAGAGTCACCGCTATGACTGCCATACACTTTGTGAATACTCGAGGTGCCGATGACAGTCCGAAGGGGAGGGCTCAGAACTGATAATGGTGGGACTTGAACTCGAAGTGCAGAAACTTCCGGTGCGCTTCAGCAATGGGTATATGCAAGTAAGTGTCCTGCATGTCCAAGGATGCTAGAAAGTTGCCCTGCTTGAGTACGGGAATCAGACCGGGAATGGTCACCATGCGGAAGCGTTTGTACAGGACCGACTCGTTGAGGTCGCCGAGGTCCAGTATCGGACTGAGCTACCCTGTTTTCTTGGGAACCAGAAAGAAGTGAGAATAATACCCTGCACCCCTCTGGTTCCGTGGTACATGCTCTATCGCTTCTTTTCGTAGGAGTGCGAGCACCTACTGCTGAATGAGAAAGCAGGGGAGGTCTTGCCGGTGGGTGGTCAAGAAATTCTATAAAATTACCTTTCTTGACCAACTGGAGAACTCACCAGTCGGTGGTAATCGACTGCCACCCTAAAAAGTGGCGAGCGATGCGACCCCCGACCTTTTGTGCCCATTGATCCAGAGGAGGGGTGGGGGCTGGGGAGGAGTCATGCTGTGGCAGCACTGGTCCCTGCAGGCTGGGCCGGTTTAGTGTAGCGTTGGGATCTGCCTGGGGACGACTTCGCCTGGGCTTTCCGCTGAAAAGTGCCCCTTTATTGCTGGCCGGAACATGGCTGCTGCCTTTGTTGCCGGCTGCGAAAGCGGCTCTGGTTCCTATGAAAGGAACCGGGCCTGGATCTGTAGATGGCCTGTACAGACCTGACTGCCTTCCCAGCATCCTGGAGTTTGGTGATCACCTTCTCTGAGGGTTCACCAAAGAGTACTTCGCCGTTGTTTGGGACGTCAAGAATGTTCTTCTGTACGTCTGGGGTGAAGCCGGAGACACGGAGGCAAGAGTGTCGCCAGAGACAGACACCTGAAGCTGCAGCTCTGGCAGACGAGTCTGCAGAATTGTATGTGGCTCGTAGTACTTGTGTACCCACATCAGACCCTGTGCGGAGAAGGTTTAGGAGCTCCGCCTTCTGATCGCCATCCGCAAGTTTATCGACCAGGTCCTGGCCCTGTTCCCATAGGGCATTCTGAAACTGTACCATGTGGGTTAGGTAGTTCAGGGACCTGATGGAGCATGTAGCAGCCGCATACATGAGTCTCCCCAGGGCATCCAATTGTTTGGATTCCTGGTCCGGTGGCTGTGTACTCATGTGTTGCAGTCTTTGAGACTGGTCATGTGAGGCCGCAATGACCAGGGAGTCTGCCAGAGGTTGTTCAACCAAGTACTGGTCCTCTCTCGGGGCCTTGTACAGGCGGTCAGCTTTCTTCGGCACCGCAGGAGTAGAGTGCGGACGCTTCCACGCAGCCTTGGAGATGTCCGCGAAGGTGTCCACCAAGGATGGCACTGCCACAGGCTTTGGGTCTTTCTGCCGAAGACAACGGGCAAAGCGCTGTCTTCCGGGGTCAGGGTCTTCAGCGTCCCATCCCATGTTGTCCTGGATGTGCCTCATTATCTCGGAGAAAGAGGGATCATCCAGAAGAGACCTGGGTAGGTCATGTGGGTCAGGTGATGGAATGCTGAGTGGAGAAGGGGATCAGGAGTAATCCAAAGTATCCGATCTGGAGTCCTCCCCTGACAGAGTATACCGCCAACGTCTGGGTCACTTGAGGCTGGGAGACCCTGATGGGGATCTTGAGGGAGGCCTTCTCTGACCCTTGGATCTACCCCTGGGAGGTGGAGTCTGCTCCTTAGGGGTTGGTGGTCATCCTGCTGGGCCCTGTGGTGGAGGAGAGGGCGTAGGAGGTGAAGAAGGTGGAGGAGGTTTTACAGGGACCACATCCTTTTGGATGGTGTCCCACCAGAAAGTAAAGAGGTCCTTTACTTCTTGCAGGTTCATGCCCGACAATGGGCCTGGCATCGGTGGTCTGGCGCTGGGGTTGGGCGTCGGTCTGTGGGTGTCTCCGGGTTGGGCGAAGGTTCCCTCAGGAGCCCAGCATCCTCAGTGTCACCCGTCTGGTCTTCAGCAGCATCGTGTCCTCTTCTGTTGAGCCCCTGTGACCGGTGTCCACCGGTGACTGGGGGGTGGTCTTCAACTCTGGTTAATGCGAGGCAGACATCGGTCACTTGACTGATGTCTTCGGGTCTGGCGAACACCCGGCTGGCGTCTGTGCCTGGCTGGTGTCTGCGGCTCTGGCGAATGCCTGGCCGGCGTCGGGTCCGATGTCCACTTTAGGGACGTCAGGTCCTTAGTCTACCTGGGTGGTGGATCCATACCTCTGGGAGGCTGGGAGACTGACCTGGAGTCGGGGTCCCGACGTCGGGTCGATGAGGAAGACTTGTGGCATTCTGAAGACTTGGAGGAGGTCCAAGAGGGAGTAGAGGAAGCCGAGGGTCTTGATGGGCTGGAAAGTTGAGCCACCTGAAGCCCGGATTTTGACCAGAGGGGGCTGAGAACGAGCCCTGGAGGGACAGTGGTCAGATCTGGTGGATCCTGAGCTACAGGAGTCAGAGGCCCGGTTTGGGGATCTGGACCTTACTTTCTCCCGCTGTTTATGGGCCTTGGAAGAAGAATCGCCCCTGGTGGAAAGTTCTTGGTCCATCCTACTAAGTCTTTCTTCCAGTAGGTAAGCCTGAAGTGCCTTCTGACGGCGGATCCTGGTGTGGCTGTTGAACCCTTGGCAGAAAGTGTAGGCCTTGGTGTCGTGGTCCGGGCCTAAGCACCGTACACAGGAGGAATGAGGATCCTTAAAAGGGATCTATTTTCCGCAGGCACACTTGGAAAAGTGACCCTCGATTGAAGGAGTTGGAGAGGACATCAGTTTAGAGAAACTTTTGAAGTTGTAAGTCGTTGTGCGCTAGATAGAGACCGAGAGGCCGATGCTGGCGAGTTGACGGCGGGAAAAGAACTGGAGAGTCTGGGGGACCACCCCCTTATGTACTATGCCTGACGTCGTGGGGTGGTCCCTGCTGAATACTGCTAGCTAGAAAATTTCCGTGGGGTCCTGGCGCCTGCCGGCTTCAGTTCTAATGGTGTAACCTGCTGCAAGAGCTGTTTCTCTAAGATGGATGGATTATTCCCAGAGTTACCATTCTGAATTTGGGTTTTGACATGTATTTGTTAAAATACCTTAGGTCCAGGATGGGTCGACACTCCATTTTCTTTGGGGTAAGGAAGTACCTGGAGTACAGACCTTTTCCCCTGTGTTGAGTAAGAACCTGCTCTATAGCTCTGAGAGCCAAGAGGGAGGAAGCCTCTGCCTCTAGCGCAAGGGTTTCTGAGATTGATGCAGGTGGAAAAGACCTGGCCCTCTTTTTTGGAAACCTTTTGAAGCGGAGGGCCAGTCCCTGGCTTACTACCTCCAGGACCCACTTGTCTGAGATCACAGACTTCCAGGCCTGAAAGTAGCAAGTCAGCCTGCCTCCTACTAGGATTGGGGAGTCGACCCAGGCTGACACCTCAGGGTGTCTGCTTGGCAGAAGCCTTAGACTGGGAGGAGGAAGCAATCCTGCTCACCCCCCCCCATGGGAAAGAAGAGGAGGCCTGGGCTTGGTAAAAAGGCCTGTGAAAAGGCCTGCCCCTGGACTGCTGCTTCTGTGGAGTGGCCTGCCTTTCCTTGGCCTGTGCACTCCTGTAAGTGGTCCTGTATTCATCCATTTTCTTCATGTAAGCCTCTGTCTGCTCCCCAGAGAGTTACCAACTACAGGAAAGAAAAAATTACTCATCTTAGTAATTATGTTTCTTCTAATGGAGTCTTGCTGTATTCTGACTATCGCAGTTAGCCCCAGCACTCAAACTGCCCCGAAGAGAAGAGGGTTAATTTTCTATGCAGAGCATAGAACGTTGAGCTCGAACTCAGTTCAAACCTCTGTCTGCTGCACTTAGAAGCACAACAGTCAGATTTTTATGAGCTAATACTAACTACTACGTAGAAATTGTAAAATTTTTACTAGCCAAATGGCAACCAAATATTTTGGATCCCAAGACTCAAGTCAAGAAATCCAAAATCCAAAACCAGGTAATGAACAACTTAAGACTGTTAAATTAATAATATAACCCACTCCTCCCCTCTAAAAGGAGGGAGTGCCCAAATGCACCCCTGGGGTGCAACACTGCACCTGCCAGCCCACTTCCCAAAAACAGGTTCTGAGAGGGGAGGCAGGGAGGGAGGTCAGAATACAGCAAGACTCCATTAGAAGAAACATAATTACTACCAAGCAGTACCTCCATGGAGGAGGGAATCGAACCTACCTTGGGAATAGGCTCTGCAGTACTGCTGTACCAAACCGAGTATCAGTCCTAGCCTGGATGTCCAGGGAGTAATGTTTGGTAAATGTATGGACTGTTTTCCAGATGGCTGCTTTACATATCTCTAGCAAAGAAATATCCCTGGCGGCAGCAAGGTAAGCAGCTGTACCTCTAGTCGAATGAGCTATCAGACCTGAGGGAGGTATTTTGCCTAGCTTCTCATAGCAGAATTGAATACAAGAGACAATCCACCTGGCAATAGTTCTCTTAGTGGCAGGTTTGCCCTTCCCCACTTCCCCATTAGTGAGAAACAACTGGAGGGAGTCAAACCTGTGAGCCTTAGTATGCTCAATGTAGTAACTAAGGGCTCTTTTAACATCCAAACTGTGTAAACTTCTTTCTCCTGAAGAAGAAAGATCAGTGAAAAACACAGGGAGAGACAGATTGGTTCAGATGAAAATCTGAAACCACTTTAGGTAAAAACTTCCTGTTAGTTCTAAGGCCCACCTTATCTCTATGGAATGAGATAAAATCAGGCTTCACTGACAAGAGCTTGCAATTCACTGATACGCCTGGCAGAGGTAATAGCTACCAGGAACATGGTTTTCCAAGTCAAGTACTTGAGCTCTGCTGAAGACAAAGGCTCAAAAAGGGGGTTGCATAAGCTGAGCAATGCAAACATTAAGATCCCAAGCAGGGGTAGGATCCCTAAAGGGGGGATTGGTATGAAGCAATCCCTTGAAAAATTTACAGAATACAGGGTGAGATGACAGTGAGGAAGGCTTTCCCACCTACAGAAAAGCAGAAACATCTGACAAATGTACTTTGAGAGTAGCTGGTCTGAGGCCTAGGCCATTAAGATGAATCATATAATCCAGAACTGTAGACAATTCAGCAGTGTCTTGGGATATATGCTTCTTGGAACATCAAATGCTGAATCTTTTCCATTTGGAGTTATAAGTTTTTCTGGTGGCAGGCTTTCGAGAGGCTTTGAGAATATTCAGAACCCCTTGGGACAGATGCAAATCTGCGTACTCTTAACTCTTCAAGAGCCATGCCTTGAGATGGAGACCCCGAAGATTGGGATACCAAATCCTCCCCTGAGAGGAGGTTAACAGGTTGTAACTCCTGGGAAGAGACGGGAAGATGGACTGCTAGGGACATCAACAGGGGGTACCAAGGCTGCCTGACCCAGTCTGGAGCAATCAGAATCACTTTGCAGGGTTGTGACCTTATCTTGACCACAACCTTGAACAGTAAAGGAAAAGGAGGGAAGGCATATAGAAATTTCCCCTCCCAGTTCAATATCAGAGCATCCAGAGGGACTGAGCCCAAGACTGGGGGTCTGCAACAAAACAGAGGAAGTTGGTGATTGTCTGGGGCTGCAAAGAGATCTATCTCTGGAGTGCCCCACCTTGAAAAAATCACTTTCAACACCAGAGGGTCCAGGGACCATTCATGATGGCCCTGGGAGATCCGGCTCAATGCATCTGCTAGCACATTGTCCTTCCCTGGAAGGTGGACTATCAGAGAGATCTGCAGAGAATAAGCTAGGGACCACAATTTCATGGCTTCTGTGCACAAGGCCATGGACCAAGTGCTTCCCTGCTTGTTGAGGTACAACATGGTGGTGGTGTTGTCTGTCCTGACCTGAACCACCTTGTTATGCACTGACAGAGAAAGCTTGCAAGGCCAGAAAGACCGCCCTGAGTTCCAAGAGATTGATATGAAGAAGGGATTCCTGAGGGGACCACAGTCCCTGGGCTGTGACAGCCCCCAAATGGGCTCCCCACCCCAACAGATAAGCATCCGCGGTTAAAACCACAGAGAGACTGAGTGACAAATGGGACTCGGTGTCTGATGCCCTGATTCTGCCACCATTGGAGAGCCTGGATCACAGTCCGAGTCACTGGAACTAGTTTGGTTAGAGAATCTTTCTTCTTCTGAGACCAAAAGGCCCTCAGGTGAAACAATGTCCCTCATCTGAAATCTGGCCCCTTGGACAACCACTGCAGAAGCTGCCATGTGGCCCAGTAGCTGAAGGAAGTGCCTTGCTGGCCGAGAGACCAGAAGGTGGAATGAAAAAGCCAGCTCTACAACAGCTCTTGCCCTTTCCAGGGGAGGAAAAGCTCTTGCTTTGACTGTATCCAACTCTGCACCTATGAAGGTGAGGAGCTGTACAGGCTCGAGAACTGACCTGGGAAGATTGAGAAGGAATCCTAGGGAAGTGAGCACTTGCTGAGTCACTAGTAGGTCTGACTTGACTTGGTCTGGGGACTGACCCACAATGAGCCAGTCGTCCAGGTATGGAAATATGGAAATATTCTTTCTTCTTAAAAAGGCTACTGCTAGACATTTTGTGAATAGCCTTGGAGCCGATGTCAGACCGAAGGGCATAGCTTTGAACCGATAATATCCTGAAGGCAATTCAAACCTGAGGTACTTTCTGTGAGAGCACTGATGGGAATGTGAAAGTAGGCATATTTTAAGTCCAGGGAGGCTAGCCAGTACCCTGGCCTTAGAGAGGGAAGGATTATTCCCAGAATCACCATTTTGAATTTTGGTTTTAAAAGATGTTTGTTTAGGTATCTGAAGTCTAGGATGGGTCGCCACTCCCCTGTCTTTTTTGGGGTAAGAAAGTACCTGGAGTACAGACCTTTGCCCCTGTGCAATGTAGGAACTCATACAGCCTTTAGAGCCAGTAGAGATGAAACCTCTGCCTCTAAGACAATGGTTTCGGAGATGCTTGCAGGTGGAAAAGATCTGGCCCTCCGCTTTGGAAATTTCTTGAAGCCAAGAACCAGCCCCTGGCTTACCACCTCCAGTCCTGGACGAAGTAAACCAGCCTGCCTCCTACAAGAATGGTGGAGTCAACCTGGGCTGACACATCAGGGTGTCTGCTTGGCAGGAGCCCTAGGTTGAGGGGTGGATGCAGCCCTGCTCATCCCCCTTCTGCCTCTTCCTCTGAGGAAAAAGAGAAGAGGCCTGTTCTTGGTAGAAAGGCCTATGAAAAGGCCTGCCCCTAGCTTGCTGCCTTTGAGGAGTTGGCTGCCTTTCCTTGGCCTGTGCACTCCTATAGGTGGTCCTATGCTCATCCATCTTTTTCAAGTAATTCTGTCTGCGCCCCAAACAGAGAATTATCCACCACAGGGAAATACATGGCCTTAGCCTGGGTGTCGTGTGACAGACTAGTACATCTGAGATAAGCCATTCTCCGAAGAGCCACAGATGTAGCCATGACTCTAGATGACATCATTGGAGTCCACAGCAGCATGGAACTGTACCTTAGATGCCTCAATCCCATCAGCAGACACCCCCCTCCAGCTCTGAGGCTAGCTGGGGGGAGGCCTGCTTAGCCAGTGCCAGTACAGTGTCCCACCTGGACTTCTGGTACCTGGCTACATAGGCCATATAATTAGCCTGCCTGACTCCCAAGGTGGATGCCATGTACTGATCTTACTTCGAGAGGGCTCTTGCAGTAGGTAACTACATATAGGACAGACGCCGGCAGGCGGCAGGACCCCACGGAAAAATTTCTAGCTAGCAGTCCCTGGCGAGGGACCGCCCCCACATCAGGTGACCGGCATCAGGAGACGTCGGTATAAAGGGGCGGTCCCGGACGCCTGCCTTCCAGTTCTTTCCCGCCGTTAGCTCATGCAGCACCTCGCGGAAAAGTTTGTGCTTCGTCAGCCCTACCTTCGTTAGTTTTTTACTGAAAAACCCTCCGCCCCGGTTCGGCCACAGGCTCGCGGCCTACCACTGTGGGCGACTCCAGTAAGCCGGGCATCGGCTCCTCTGACGTCCGCCCGGAGAGGGCCGGTAAGACGACTGACCCTCCGGGGCGACGCGCAGCCTCCTCTCCACCTGACCAGGTCAATCACTCTACTTGGCCTGCCTCCGGTGACGGCTCTCGTAAGTCGGACGTCGGCTCCTCCGGCGACCATTGAGAGCTTGCCACTAAGCCTTATGTCGGCTCGTCCGGCCGGCGAAGGTTCCCCGCAGCCTTCGCTGCCATCTAGAGAACCAGAGTCTCCCGAACCTGACCCCGGGGACTTTTCCCCTCCATCCCCAGGTGAAGCTGGGGATCCTTTGCCTCCATCAGTCCTTCCTCCACCTGGAGTGCCGGACCCGACGTCGGCTTCCCGGATGCCGGCTCTGACGCCGGCCCCTCCGACGTCGGTACCTCCGGCGCCAGGGCCTCCACTGTCAGCCCTGATATCGGCCTTACCAACTCCGGGAGATATTCTGCTCCCATCGGGCCCTCCAGGCTCTCCACTATGGACCCGCCCGTGAGGTTTACGGCCAGGCCGTCTGCTCCGGCAGCATCATATCCTCCGTCTTATTCGACGCCAGTGTACCCAGGAATGCAGTATCCGGCGCCACAGTACCAGACGCCGGGCTTCCCGATGCCGCAGTACTAGACGCCACAGTACCCGATGCCGGGCTACCCACAGCCGGGTTTTGGACACACTCCATACGATTATAATCCGTATCCTTATCCCTCACCGCCCTCGCAGACGCCGGTGGATCTGCAGGAGACTCTGGCCTCCTGGTGGGATGAGGCCAAAGCTCAGCTCACCAAAGAGGTCAAGAGCTGCCTTCTGGCGACGGTGCCGTCCCAGGTTCCTGTACGCCCGAGGCAGCACACTCCCTCACCACCTCCGGACTCCAGGGTTCTCCCGTCTGGATCCAGAGAGGGGCAGGACACACTTCCCCGTGGACTTCCCAAGGGGTCCATTCCTCCCCCATGTCGTGAAAGGGAGTCTTTCTCTTCTTCATCCTCCTCTTCGCTCTCGGACTCTTCCGACGGCTGCTCCGAGAGAGACGACGAGCCTTGCTCTCCGTCGAAGCCCCGGCCAAGGACTCCTCCGGAGGATCCTTCTTTTACGGAGTTGCTTAGGAAAATACAGGAGGTTCTTCAGTGGCACTCCCTGGAACCAGCTCCTCAGTGTCTGAAACTCGCTGAACATCTGTATCTGCCCGTGACAGCTCCTACCTTGGTGCCACCCTGGATAGAGCCTCACGCCGACCTTGTTACCACAATATGGAAACAGCCTTCGGCTTTAGCCACACTTCCTAGGAAGTCGAACCGGCTATATCAGGCTCCAGAGGGTGTTGATTTCCTGGATTTTCACCCTCGTGCCAACTCGGTCGTGATTAGCGCCGCTCACGGCCGGTCGGCGAACTCTAAACATCTTAGCTTGTCACCTCCTGATAAGGAATCTCGCCTTCTGGACCAGTATGGGAGAAAGATTTACGCTTCCTCCACACTGGGGATCAGGGCCCTGAACTATGTCGGCCACATGGGGGACTACCAGAAGGCCATCCTAACTCAGGCGGAAGCCAAACTGGACTCCTTGCCTGACTCCCAAGTCAAGCAGGAGTTGGCTGATCTCGTCCGCTCTGCTCGTTCGGCCAGTCGACACATGCTACGTGTGACATACGATGCAGTGGACACTGCGGGGTGGAGCTCAGCTTTCGCCATAGGCCTGCATCATGCTTGGCTCCGCGTGTCAGGTTTGGTCCCGGAGGTGCAATCTGCTATCCAGGAAGCACCCTTCCGGGGGTCAGTGCTTTTTGTGGCTGATGTCAAGGACATCATTACCGATTTGCAAGAGAAGGGGACGGCTCTGAAGTCAGTTGATTCCATGTGCCATCCCTTTCGCAGATGGAATCGGCCAAAGGCGAAACCCAAGGGAAGGCGGGCCACAAAACGCTGGGCCCCTGCAGCTGCCGGGCCCCCCCCGCCCAAAAAAGCAGCGGGTGCTTCAGCTGCGGCGCTGCCCCATACCACCTGACTCCTTTCCTCTCCCACTGCCTCTGAACTCTCTGGAGGAACCGGTAGGAGGGAGGTTTTCCCTCCATCTTCCGGGATGGGAGAGGATAACCACAGATTCTTGGGTGCTCCAGCTCATACCAGAAGGACACTCCATAGAGTTTCTTCAGAAACCACCCCGCCACCCCCCTCTGAAGTCATCATATTCACGGGAACATCTTCCTTTGGTCCAGGAGAAAATCTCAGCTCTTCTGCTGAAGCAAGCGATAGAGCCTGTCCCCCTTCATCTTCAGGGGACGGGTTACTATTCCCATTTCTTCCTGGTCCCAAAGAAGACAGGAGATCTTGGACCAATTTTAGATCTCAGTTCCCTGAATCTTTATGTAGAGTACAAAAGGTTCAGGATGCTCTCTTTGCAGAGCCTTCTGCCCTCCTCCGGCCGGGTCAATGGCTTTGTGCTCTGGATATGCAGGATGCTTATCCGCACATTCCCATTCGCCCATCTCATCGCAAATACCTTCGTTTTGCATTCAAGGGGGACCACTACCAGTTCAAGACACTCCCGTTTGGTCTATCCTCGACCCCCTCCCCCGAGTATTTACCAAATGCCTGGCAGTGGTGGCGGCAGCCCACCTGCGTACCAAGGAAGTGCAGGTTTTCCCTTACCTGGATGACTGGCTCCTGGCGGCCTCATCCAGGGAGGAACTCCTGCGTTTCCTCTACCTTACCCAGCAGGTTTTTGCCTGCCGGGGTATTACCATCAACCATTCCAAGTCTCATCTGGACCCATCCCAGAGGCTACAGTTTATTGGGGTGATCCTTGATACGACCATGGGTAAGGCCTTCCTGCCTCCGGACAGTGCGGCCACCCTTCAGACCCAAATAAGTCTGTTGTCCGACCGCAGGATGGTCTCTGCGAGGTCGAACCTTCGCCTTCTCGGGCTCATGGTGGCTGCTATCCCAACGGTACCTCACGCTAGACTCCACATGAGGATCTCTAAGTGGACTCTATGCTCTCAGTGGGATCAGCGAGTGGACGACCTAGATCACTCAGTTCTGATCTCATCGCCGATGATGCGAAACTTGCAATGGTGGATGGTTCGAGAGAACCTTTTTCAGGGAGTTTCTTTCTTTCATCCTCCCCCCTCCCAGACTCTAACCACAGACACCTCCGGTGAAGGTTGGGGAGCCCATCTAGGCCCTCATCGGACCCAGGGCTCCTGGTCCAAGCTAGAACAAGCTCTCCACATCAATGTGCTCAAGCTTCGGGCAGTGTTGTACGCTCTCCAAGCCCTTCACCAATACATCCTTCCAGGCCACCTAGCCGTCCAGATGGACAACATGTGCGTAGTGTGGTATATCAACAAGCAGGGAGGGACTCAGTCCTACCCTCTATGCAGGGAGGCAATGAGGGTTTAGGATTGGGCAACACAACACGACCTTCACCTCACTCACGATTCACGTTCGGAGTCAACAACACCCTGGCAGACAAGCTAAGTTGCTCTTCTGCTCTGACTCACAGTGGGAACTGGACCGAGGGTCCTAGACAATATCTTCCGACTTTGGGAACACCACAGGTCGGCCTGTTTAAATCCCCTAAGCATAAAACTTCCCTTCTTCTGCTCGCTTCGTTCCAGAGTGAGGTGCTTTGGAGGCGGCGCTCTGTCTCTAGACTGGAAGGACAGATTCATCATGCCTTCCCCCAATTCCACTTATCCCATGAGTCTTGCAGAAACTAGCTTCAGAAGGGCGCAAATTATTCTGATCGCTCCTTTCTGGCCCAGGCAAATCAGTTCTCTCTTCTACAACAATAGCAGAGGATCCTCCTCTTCCTCTATCTCGAGGTTTGTTGACCCAGGATCAGGGGACCCTGGTCCATCCAGGCCTCAAATCCCTTCAGCTGCATGCATGGCTCCTGCAGACCTAGCCCAATCCCGTTTTGGAGTGTCTCCCAAAGTGGCGGAGATTTTAGTGGAGGCCAGAAAACCCTCCACCAGATCCACTTATGCCATGAAGTGGAAAAGATTCACTATTTGGGCCACTTCCAAGAACGTGGAACCTTTCTCCGGTTCAGCAGGGCTTCTGCTGGAGTATCTATGTCATCTGTTTGACCTGGGTCTCAGTCATTCCTCTCTGAAGGTACACATGGCGGACATTTCGGCCTATCATGTTCCCTTCGCAAACAAGGCTTTTGCTCAACTGGAGATCTCCAAGACCTTTCTCAGAGGATCCTCCACCTGAGGCCCCCATCCGTACTCCTGCTCCTTGGGACTTGAACTTTGTTCTCGAGAAACTTACTCTTCTCTCCTTCAAACCTGCAGCTTCTGTGGATTTGAAGTTTCTTTGTGGAAGCGGCTCTTCTTGTGGCCATTACTTTGCTCGAAGAATCTCCTGAGCTCAGGCCCGATGTAAAATCCCTAACTTGATTTTTCACAAGGAATGAGTTGCTCTTCGCAGGAATCCTAAGTTTCTACCTAAAGCAGTAGCAGAGTCTACCTTAAATCAGTCCATAGAGTTACCTGCTTTTTTCACACAGTACTCTAATCAAGGGCAATATTTACTCCATACTAAGGATGTTCACCGGATTCTGAGATACACCAACAGGACAAAGGATCTCAGAAAGACTGATCAGTTATTCGTCTCTTTTGCTCACAAAAGGGAAGGCAACGCTGTTTCCAAGCAATGCCTGTCTAAGTGGTTGGCTCATTGTATCATTCTTTGTTATGACAAATACAAGAAGACCCTCCCGGGTCAAGTCAGAGGCCACTCCACAAGAGGAATAGCTGCCTCTGCGGCTTGTTTCAAGAATGTGTCTGCGGCAGACATCTGCACTGCCGCCACCTGGACTTCAGTCCATACCTTCACGAAACACTACAGTTTGGATGTTGCCTCTCACCGTAGAGCAGGCTTCGGGCTGGCTGTTTTACAAGGCCTCCTATCTTGAGACTTGCACAACCAGTACTTCCTTTTGGAGTAGTTTTCCTCCTCCTGGTGCCTCTCTTTTTCCAGACTGCTTGGGATTCAGTCCTATATGTAATTACCTACTGCAAGAGCCCTCTCGAGGTAAGATAGTACGGTTACGCAAGAACTTACCGTAACAGTAGATCTTCAAGAGAGGCTCTTGCAGTAGGGAATACCTTCCCGCCCTCCATCCCCCTAGGCTTTTTCAGCTCCTTTTCCAGTGAGGGAAATATCCGCTCCTCTCTCGTCCAGCCTCTCTTGGCCTGTGGAGGGAAAGAACTGGAAGGCGGGCGTCCAGAACCGCCCCTTTATACCGACATCTCCGGACGCCGGTCACCTGACGTGGGGGCAGTCCCTCGCCAGGGACTGCTAGCTAGAAATTTTTCCATGGGGTCCTGCCGGCATCTGTCCTATATGTAATTACTCTGTACCTGAACCTGATAAGGTGTACCTTTTGTCCATCCTTCTGTCGACAGGAGGTACAGAATTTGGAGTTTTTAAAATCTTTTGTGTCTGTTTCCCAAAGGACTTATGAAGGGGAATAGACAGTCTCTTGACTCTGGGATGTCCATCATCTCCACATAATCAGGTAGGTAAAATTTTATTTTTATACAGGTAATACATGTCATTTGGACAAGTCTGGTTTACAAGACAGACCTGAGCAATCCCTATCTAAATACAATAAGGTTCCATATTAACACATACTCAAAACACATCAGTATAAATATTTCTATATCTAATCAGGTTCCTCTTGTTCCTCCACAAGGAGCTGGAGGGTTTCTGCCACTTTCCTGTAAAACATGTAGTTGGAAGGGGACTCAGAAAGCCTAGGAGGGGAAACACCAGAAGGCCTGTCTGGGAAGATGTCCGGTTCAATGTGCTCATCTACACCTTCCCCAACATCGTCGTTGTCATAATCTTCATCCTCCTCCAAGTCCAGTTCATAAAAATCTTCAGAGGCATAACCTTGAACCAGAGGAACTGACTGAACCGAGCGCCTGCCAGAAGGCACCGGATCAGACAGAACCAGGTGAAGCAATTCTACAATCCTTATCGCTTTGGCAATCTCTTCAGCAGTCGGAAAATGGGTCTCCAGATCCGAACTAGACAATTTCTGTCTTTTTGAAGGAACTGATCCCTCAGGATCGGCTCTCCTCTTGCCCGAATAAGTATCGCTCTGGTCAGAGGGCAATCCCTCAGGTTCGGTCGGAACTGAACCGGGTTGGCCATTCGGGTCAGCAGACTTCACGGCCTCCTTATCCCTAAGCCTACCTAATCTTTTTTTCAGGGTAGACTTAGGGACATTTTTACAGATTTGGCAGTCTGAATCAAGGTGGTCAAACCCCAGATAATAAACACAGGTGGTGTGGGGATCAGCCTTAGCAAAGACCTCCCCACACACACTGCAGTGCTGAAACACAGTGGGCCCAGTTTTTCTTTTGGGTTTCTCAGACATAGCCATCCTAACCACCAACTTACTCTTTTTATGGCAAACAACCAGGCAAGACACCCTTATCGGTTTCTAACAGTGTCACAAGTATTGTGGGGAGGGGGGAACAAGAAAATGCGTTTTTTTTTTTAAACAGATAAGGACCAGTAACCACACACTAAGTTTAGAAACAAAGACAGAATATGTAATTCACCAAATGGCCAGTTCAGCAGAACCGGTCAAAAATCAATTTTTACAATTTCCACAAGTTTACTATGTCTAGTTCACTACCTAGTACTTACTGTACTACATAGAGATCTGAATCAAAACTTGCGAAAAATAATCGGTAAATCCGAAGACTTTAACCGATTTTGGAACTGTGAGCAAATGAGAAATCTCTGGAGCAACCGTTCAGTTAGGCGGAGTAAAGAATCTGATGGTTGTGCTTCTAAGTGCAGCAGACAGAGGTTTGAACCGAGCTCTAGCTCAACGTTCTATGCTCTGTATAGAAAATTAACCCTCTTCTCTGTGGGGCAGTTTGAGTGCTGGGGCTAACTGCAATAGTCAGAATAAAGCAAGACTTCATGTGGTTTGAAATCCATAGCCTTAGTCGGGGTATCCTGCGATAGGCTAGTACATCTGAGCCAAGCATGTCTTCTGAGACACACAGATGTAGCCATGACTCTTGATGCCACATCACTGGAGTCCACAGCAGTGTGAAATTGTACTTTAGATGCCTCAATTCCATCCGCAGCCACCTCCTCCAACTCCTTGGCTAGCTGGAAGGAGGCAGTTCCAAAACAGTATCCCACCTGGACTTCTGGTATCTGGCTGTGTAAGCCATATAGCTTGCCTGCCTGAGTCCCAAAGAGGATGGCAAATATTGTTTTTTGGCCATGGCATCAACTTTCCTGGAGTCCTTGTCCAGGGGGTGTGAAGCCAAAGGAAGAAAAAATTACTTACCATAGTAATCTTCTTTCTTCCCCGTGATGCTCAAATATTCATAACTTTGTGCAGTCAGCCTGGTGGGTTGGACTGCCCAGAGAGATGGAACACATGCAAATGATGGAATTCTTAGCACGTGAACATCTTTCAAATATTGCCTCTACCAACTATAGTGTTCTAACCCCCCTTTAGATGTGTAAGAAGCCTGAAAGTCAGGCATTATGAAAAAAATCCAACAGCTAATTTTTTTTTTTTGGTTACCCTAATAAAGAGAATTTACCCCCAAAAAAAAAACCCTCTTAAGGAGGAACTACATCAAATAAACAATGGTGTTCACCAAACAGCATGAGAAAACTATTGAGAGACAGAGAAACTCTTGTTTAAATCTAGTTGGTATAGAGAAGTGTACCCAGAAGGATATGGCTATGTGGCACTAGCATGCGGAGTGCAGAGGCTGAAGTTCTGGAAGGGGAGGATGGGAGAGCGTTATGAATGTTGGAGCATCACTAGGAAGAAAGAAGATTACTATGGTAAATAATTTTCTTCTAACCCCAGTAATGCGCAGGATATTCATAACTTTGTGCAGACTACCAAGCAGTACCCCTGGAGGTGGGCGCAGAACTTAACTTTGGAAACAGACTTTGCAGGACTGCTGTGCCAAACCTGGCATCACTTCTGGACAAAACATCCAAGTTGTAATGCTTTGTAAAGGTGTGTACTGATTTCCAGATACCTGCTTTACAAATATCCAATAATGGAACCTCCCTAGCAGCTGCAAGACTAGCAGCTGTTCCTCTTGTAGAGTGTGCCCTCAGCCCAGCTGGGAACTCCCTACCTGCTCTAGTGTAGCAGAATTGAATACACTGGACAATCCATCGAGAAATGGATATTTTTGAGGCTGGTTTGCCCATTCAGACATCCCCATATTTAAGGAAAAGTTGTTGTTTGTCTTGCCTATGGCCCTTAGTAGCTGTCATGTAATAGCTGAGAGCTCTTTTCACATCCAGACTGTGGAGTCTTCTTTCACCACAGCCTGCATGGTCTGTGAAAAAAGACAAGTAGAATGATTGATTGGTTCAGATGAAAGTCAGAACAGACAATTCCTTCCCAAGGTCGTTTCAGAGGACTACCTTATCTCTGTGAAAAGAGATGTAGTCCTGGTCAACAGAGAGAGCCTGGAGCTCACTTAGTCTTCTTGCTGAGGTGCCCTGTGAGGAGGATGCAAATGTATCAGGCCTTTAAAAAATCTTTTGAAAATGGGATCTGATGCTACTGACACCTTTGTCCTAGCAGAAAGATATGCAGACACTGCTGCAAGATGAACCCTTAGAGAACTGGGTTGTAGACCTTGTGAATGTGAGTCAGATAATCCAACACTGAGACTCCTGCATCATTTGGGGCGAAATTCTTACCAGAGCACCAAAAAAAGAAAATCTCTTCCACTTAGAATACGTTTTCTTAGTGGAGGGTTTCCTATAACCTTTCAAGACAGTTAATACAGCTTCAGAAAGGTTTAAGTCCGCATACTCCAATTCCTCAAGAGACATGCCTTGAGGTGGAGGGACTTGAGATTTGGGTACAACAATCTTCCCTGATTGGAGGTCAGGAGAATGTGCCTGAGAGGCAAACTTATTGGTTTGCTCACTGACATGGAGAGCAGAAGAGAGCACCATGGCTGCCTGAGCCAATCTGGAGCTATCAAGATCAAAGAAGCTAAGAGGGATCTGAGCTTCAGTAGTACTCTGAAAACCAGAGGAAAAGGGGGGGAAGGCATAAAGAAACTTGTCTGACCAGTCCAGTACCAGGGCATCTAGAGGGATTGCGCCCTGAGCGGGTGGTCTGCAGCAATACTGGGGCAACTGGTAGTTCTGGTGGGATGTGAACAAGTCTATCTCTGGAATACCCCATCTCCTGAAAATTACCTGCACCACCTGCTTGTTCAGTGTCCATTCGTGATGGGACTGACTGATTCAACTCAGTGTGTCTGCCAAGGTATTGTCCTTTCCTGGCAGATGGATCGCTTGCAGGGACACCTTTAGAGAATACACCAGAGTCCAAATTTTCATGGCTTCTGTGCCTAGGGGACCTGATCTGGTGCCTGTTTGTTTATGTAGTACATAGTGGTGGTATTGTCTGTTCTGACCTGTACCACCTTGCCCATCATCAGTAGAGAAAACATTTAGTGACAGCCACACTGCTCTGAGTTCCAGCAAGTTTATATGCTGAAGGGACTCTAATTCTGTCCAGGTACCTTGAGCTGTGTGCTCCCCCAGATGGGCACCCCAGCCCAGAAGGGATGCATCTGCCATGAGGACTAGTGAAGGATCCTCCTGAAAAGGGACTCCTTGCCTTAGGTTGGATTCCTTTTTCCACCACAAAAGGGCTGTATCAATGCCCTTGTCACTGGAATGAGTTTTGAAAAGGGATCTTTTTTTTTCTGACTCCAATGATTTCTGAGATGAAACTGGATGTCTCTCATGTGAAACCTGGAACCCTGCACTGTGCCTGTGGATGCAGCCATATGACCAAAGAGCTGCAGGAATTGCCTGGCTGTTTTTTGCCTGTGCAACATGAAAGAATCTGTTATGGCCTGAAGGCTTTGCACCCTGTCCAATGGCAACAAGGCCCTGGCCTGTAGAGTACTGACCTCTGCCCCTATGAACTGTAAAGTCTGTGTAGGGGTTAAGACAGATTTTTTCTGGTTTATTATGAAATCCAAGGACTCCAAGAGATCCTGCGTGAGCTTTAGAGAGGTACTGACTTGTTCTGCTGATATGCCTACCACCAGTCAGTTGTCCAGATATGGGAAAACAGTCACTCCCTGTCTTCAAAGAAATGCCACCACAGCTGCTAGGCATTTTGTAAACACACTTGGTGCCGAGGAAAGGTCGGAGGGCAGGGTTGCAAACTGATAATGACCTGATGGGAGTCTGAATCAGAGATATTTCCTGAAAGATTCTTTTATGGGGATGTGAAAATAGGCGTGTTGTAAATTCAGAGATGCCAGCCAGTCTCCTTTTTGGATTGTTGGCAGAATCCAAGCCAAAGTTACCATTTTGAACTTTGGCCTTTTCAGGTGCTTGTTTAAAGCTCTGAGATCCAAAATTGGCCGCCACTCCCCATGTTTCTTTGTTGTTAGGAAGTATCTGGAGTAAAAACCTCTTCCTCTCAGGGTTGTAGAAACTGGTTCCACTGCTCTGAGCTGTAGTAGCTTTTGAAACTCTGCCTCTAACAATGAAGTTTGTGCTAGAGGAGGATAGATGGAAACCCTGGAATTTTTTTGAGGAAGAAATTTGAAGTCCAGAGCAAACCTTTGCCCACTACCTCCAACACCCACTTGTCTGTGGTGATGGTTGATCAAAGGTGGAAGAAATGGGCCAGTCGGCCTCCGACAGGCAGGGAGGAGACGGCCTGCATCTCAGGGGTTCTGTTTAGGCTGGGGCTGAGGTTGTGCCTGAGACCCTCACCTAGAGCCCCTTCTACCCCTACCATAGCCCTGTTGGGGGTACTGCTGGCATTGGGGCATGGATACTGGCTGGAAAAAAAAAAGGTCATGTCATGAAAGAGCAACCTCTGCCCCCCCTTTCCATAGGGCCTGGTGGATGAAGAAGCTCAGTCTCTGGCACAGTTACTTCTATAAGTAACCTTATATTCATCCACCTTCTTCATATAGGCCACTGTGAATTCCCCAAAAAGAGAATTTCCTTCTAATGGAAAATCCAGGGCCTTCGATTGGGTATCCTGAGTGAGGTTTGTAGCCCTAAGTCAAGCAAACCTCCTCTGAGCCACTGTGTTAGCCATCCATCTGGCTGCAGAGTCATTCGAATCAGCAGACATCTGGAACTGATACTCAGCCACCTGTAGCCCAAACCTGGCAGTTTCAGCCAGGTCATCTGACAAGGGTGAGGTGGCTTTCATGGACATTGCCAGTACCGACTGCCACAGGGATTTCTGATACTGGGCGGCATAAGCTTGGAAAGTAGCCTGTCTCACAGCCAGTGAGGCTGACAAATAGCCTTTTTTGGCCATACTGTCCAATTTTCTGGAGTCCTTGTCCGGTGGATGTGAGGACAGAGGGACTTTAGCTTTATCACAGGCTGCCCGTTGTATTACCCCTTGATGGTCAGGATGAGAGAAGACTAAGTCAGCTCCCTCCCGATCCAACTGGTACTTTTTGTCTATTCTCTTGTTGATTGGAGGAATAGAATAAGGGGTCTGAATGAGCTTCATAGCATCCTTCTTAAAAAAATTTATATACTGGGAGAAGGAGGGTCTTTGTGGGTGTTAAACCCATCATACTAAGGTACTCAATTTCCACCTCATCCTCCACTTGCTCTGTTGTGGCGATATCCAAGGCATCTGCCATTTTTCTTACAAAGGAAAAGTGGGAGGAAAAATCCTCAGACATCGTGGGAGGTGAGCCAAAATCCTGTTCAGGGGACACCTCTGGAAGGATAGTTCGTCCTCCTCATAAGGCTCATCATCCTCTTCAAAATATAGTTGCTCCAGCGCAGAGGGCAACACAGTACTAGCAACCTGGGGACCCTGTGAGGGGGCAGGAGGCTGAGGGATGATGCTCTGCAGAGCCTAAATAATTTTGAATACCTGCGCTATCTCCTCAGCCGAAGGCATTGCAGACACCTGCGCAGAAGTCCCTGGGTTAACAGGAGAGGGTTCTGCATGTTTAAGTTTCTTTGTTTTCTTTGAGGGAACCGGAGAGTCAGCCAGTTCTTTTCCTCTTTTTGCCCCTTTTTCACCCGTATCAGGGGCAGGGGTAGTAGCACTTGTGGGTTCAGCCACAAAAGACTGGGGTGTCAGTTGGTCAGAGACTGAGGGACCCCTAAGAAACTTTTTATTGAGCCATTCAAGGTGCTTTTCCACAGTTTTATCTGGAAAAGTTTTACATCTCATTCCTGGTCCAGATGTTTGAAACCCAGACAAGCTACACATAAGGTATGCTTGTCTGCCTTGGCAAACACATCTCCACACTTTAAACAGTTTTTAAACCCGGGCTCCCCGGTTCTCTTCTTACGTTTCTCTGCCATGGTGAAAAGCAAAAAGGAAAAACACCAACCGCTAAATAGTGGATACTGTTGCGGTTATTCAAACAGCTTTAAAACATGAAATTTTTTTTTTTGAAGTCTGTTCTGGAACCGATAAGGAACCGGAGGAACCGAGCAGGGAGATGAAATATGAATCGGTTCAGCGGTTCTGTAACCAATAAATACAGGTTACTCACCCGTAATAGGAGTGGTATATGTTGTTCATCCACAATTACTGGCAGGTTCCTTGCTGCTTTAAATCTTGCCAGAAGGTCTTCAAGCTGGCTCCTCCCACCCACCTGGGTGGTAAAACTCTTGGCTCCACCCCATGATGCCAGATCTAGCCCGCTGGAAGCCAGGTTGCGTGAAGCCAGGGAGGTCGGGTGGGTTGTGTGGATGAACAACATATACCATTCCTATAACTCCTGTTACAGGTGAGTAACCTGTATTTCTAGGGATGTGGATATGTTGTTCAATCCACACTTACTGGCAGACTCTTAGCAGTTCTCCGGGAGGAGGGAGGCAAGGCGCGCACCTCCTACTTGGGAAATAAGGACTGGAGAACCGAGGTCCCAAAACCAGCATCCCGGCATGATTCAAGGTCGATGTGGTAGTGGGTAATGAAGGTGTGTGCTGACTTCCGGGTAGCAGCCCTGCAGATTTCCTGGATAGGGACGTCCCTGGAAGCAGCCACGAGCTAGTGAGCCTTATGCGGGTAGAATGAGCTCTTATCCCTCTGGGAGGCTCCATGCCCGTCAACCTATAGCAGAGATCTATGCAGGAGGTGACCCCCCTGCCTATCGTCCGCTTGGCTGCAGGTCTGCTAGGTGCGACTTCAGCGTAGGTGACAAACAGCTGGTGAACCTCTCCCCGAACTTCAGCCATCTGCTCCTTATAGTAAGAGAGCGCTCTTCTAAGGTCCAAAGTATGGAGCCTATATTCGGCCTCTGAGGTGTGACTGGGGTAGAACACTGGCAGAATCCACACCTGGTTAAGGTGAAACTCCGACACCACCTTCGGAAGGAATTTCGAGTGGGGGCTCAGGACAACCTTGTCCCTGTGGAAGACCAGATAAGGAGACTCAATGGAAAGCACCTGGAGCTCTCCCATCCTTCTGGCTGACATAATAGCCACCCAGAAGGCGGTCTTCCAAGGCAGATGGGAGATATCGCACCTGTGCACCGGTTTGAATGGCTTGCCAATGAGCTTAGCCAATACCAGAAGTAGATCCCAAGGAGGTGAAGGTTCTTGCACCGAAGGGGATATGTGAACAAGGCCTTTGAAAAAGAGCCCGACCACCTTCTCCTGCACCGACTGCTTTCCGGCCCATGCCTGGTAAGCAGAGATGGCTGCCAGGTGCACCTTAAGGGTCGTCGACTGAAGCCCTAGCTGAGAAAGGGACCATAGGTAGTCCAGAATGCTGGCCAAGGAACAGGAGGAAGGGTCCAACCCCTTATTCTGACACCAAATGGAGAATCTCTTCCATTTGAAGGCATAGCATTTTCTGGTCGACTCCTTATGGGATGCCTCAACATCATTGAGGACCTCGTCGGAAAGACCCAAGGCCTGGAACTCTAGCCGCTCAGGAACCAGGCCGTCAGGTGTAGGGATTGAAGGTCCAGGTGGAGTACCTTCCCCTGGTTGACTCCGATCAGGTCGGGGTGGGCTGGAAGCCATCTCGGGAGCCTGGAGTTGAGGCTGAGGAGATCTGGATACCAGAACTGACTGGGCCAGTCTGGAGCTACCAGAAGGAAAAATTACTCTGCTTAGTAATTATGTTTCTTCTAATGGAGTCTTGCTGTATTCTGACAATTGCAGTGATTCCCGACCTTTGAACAGCCCCAGAGAACAGTGTTAACTTTCTATGCAGGGCATAGAATGCTGAGCTCGAGCTCGGTTGAAGTCTGTCTGGAGTGATTCAAACCTAAACTGTCAGATTCTTACGAGCCCAACTAAACAAAATTCTATGTGGAAATTGTAAAAATTCTTACTAGCCAACTGGCTGAAAAAAGTTTTGGATTCCCAAGGAAGACTCAAGTCAGGAAACCCAAAAACCAATCTACTATAAATAAATCAGCACCCAAACGAAAAAGGAGGAGGGTGCAAACAAAAAACACCCTTGGGGTGCAACACTGCACTTGCTCACCAACTTCCCAAAAACAGTTTCTGAGAGGGGAGGCAGGTCAGAATACAGCAAGACTCCATTAGAAGAAACAATTACTAAGGTGAGTATTTTTTTTTTTTTCAAACAACATGAAGTCTTGCTGTATTCTGACAATTGCAAACTACCAAGCAGTACCTCCAAGGAGGAGGGACAGAACCTACTTTAGGAATAGGCTCTGAAGTACTGCTGTGCCAAACCGAGCATCACTCCTAGCCTGGATATCCAGAGAGTAATGCTTGGTAAAGGTATGGACTGTTTTCCAGGTGGCTACTTGACAAATTTCTGAGAGAGGGATATCCCTGGCAGCAGCCAGGGAAGCCGCTGTACCTCTTGTGGAATGAGCCCTCAGGCCTGAGGGTGGAGTTTTTCCCCAGCTTTTCATAGCAGAATTGTATACAAGACACAACCCACCTGGCAACAGATCTTTTGGCGGCAGGTTTGCCCTTTCCCACTTCTCCATAAGTGAGGAATAACTGGAGGGAGTCAAACCTGTGACCCTTGGTAGGCTCTATGTAGTAACTAAGGGCTCTTTTGACATCTAAACTGTGTAGCCTCCTCTCTCCTGAGGAAGAATGATCAGTGAAGAAAGCAGGGAGAGAGACTGGTTTAAATGGAAGTCTGAAACCACTTTGGGCAAGAACCTTCTATCAGTTCTAAGGACCACTTTATCTCTGTGAAATGAGATCAAATCAGGTTCCACTGACAGTGCTTGCAATTCACTGCTACGCCTGGCAGAGGTATCGGTTACCAAGAACACAGTTTTCCAAGTCAAGTACTTAAGCTCTGCTGAAGACATAGGCTCAAAGGGGGGTTGCATCAGTTGAGCAAGGCAAACATTCAAATCCCAGGCTGGGGCAGGGTCTCGAAAAGAAGAATTGGTGTGAAGCAATCCTTGAAAAAATTTACAGAACACAGAATGGGAAGATAGTGAGGTAGGCTTCCCCACAGACAAAAACGCAGAAACAGCTGACAAGTGTACCTTGAGAGTAGCTGGTCTGAGGCCTAGGCCATTAAGATGACCATATAATCCAGAACCGTAGGCAATTCAGCAGTGTCTGGAGAAAGATGCTTCCTAGAACACCAAATGCTGAATCTTTTCCACGTGGAGTGGCAAGTCTTTCTGGTGGAGGGCTTTCGAGAAGCCTTGAGGATATCCAGAACCCCTTGGGAAAGATGCAGATCTGCAAACTCTAACTCTTCAAGAGCCATGCTTTGAGATGGAGACTGAAGATTGGGGTACCAAATCCTTCCCTGAGAGGATGTTAACAGGTTGTAATTCCTGGGAAGAGAAAGGGGAAGATGGACTGCTAGGGACAGCAACAGGGGGTACCAGGGCAGTCTGGCCCAATCTGGAGCAATCAGAATCACCTTGCATGGTTGAGACCTTATTTTTACCAAAACTTTGAACAGGAGTGGGAAGGGGGGAAAAGGCATACAGAAACTTCCCCTCCCAATTCAGGATCAGGGTGTCCAGAGGGACAGAGCCCAGGACTGGAGGTCTGCAACAAAAGAGGAGGAGTTGGTGATTGTCTGGGGCTGTGAAGAGATTATCTCTGGAGTGCCCCACCTTGAAAAAAATCACTTTCAACACCTGAGGGTCCAGGGACCATTCGTGATGGCCCCGAGAAATCCTGCTCAGTGCATCTGTTAGCACATTGTCCTTGCCTGGAAGGTGAACTGCTACAAGAGAGGTCTGCAGGGAATGAGCCAGGGACCACAACTTCATGGCTTCTGTACACAAGGCCGTGGACCAAGTGCCTCCCCGCTTGTTGATGTACCACATGGCGGTGGTGGTGTTTGTTCTGACTTGAACCACCTTGTTCTATACTGACTGTGAGAATGCTTTTAGAGCCAGGAAAAGTGCCCCGAAATCTAGGAGATTGATGTGGAGAAGGGATTCTTGGAGGGACCACAGCCCCTGGGCAGTAAGAGACCCCAGGTGGGCTCCCCAGCCCAGGAGAGAAGCATCAGTGGTAAGGACCACTGAACAAGGCTGAGCAACAAAAGGAACACCTCGTCTTAAATTGTCCTGATCCTGCCACCACTGGAGGGCTTGGATCAAGGTCAGAGTCACTGGGATCAGTTTGGTAAGGGAGTCCTTTCTGAGACCAGAAAGTTCTCAGGTGGAACTGAATATCCCTCATCTGGAATCTTGCCCCCTTGGACCACTGCTGTTGAAACTGCCATGTGGTCCAAGAGCTGAAAGAAATGCCTTGCTGGTCGAGATACCCGAAGGCTGAAGGAAGAAGCTAGTTCCATAAAAACCCTTGCCCTTTCTAGAGGGAAAAAAGGCTCTTGCTCTGAGTGTGTCCAGTTATGCCCCTATAAAGGTAAGAAGCTGCACTGGTTTGAGAACTGACTTGGGAAGGTTGAGAAGAAATCCTAGAGAAGTGAGCACTTGTTGGGTCACTTGCAGGTGAGACTTGACTTGGTCTGGAGACTGACCCACTATTAGCTAATCGTCCAGATATGGAAAAATCAAAATCTTTTGCCTTCTTAAAAAGGCAACTACTACTGTCAGGCACTTTGTGAAAACCCTTGGGGCTGAGGTTAGGTCAAAGGGCATTGCTCTGAACTGATAGTGGCCTGAGGGTAACTCAAACCTGAGGTACTTTCTGTGGGAGCACCTGATGGGAATGTGAAAGTAGGCATCTTTGAGGTCCAGGAAGGCTAGCCAGTCCCCTGGCCTTAGACAGGGAAGGATTATTCCCCAGAGTTATCATCTTGAACTTTGGTTTTAAAAGATGTTTGTTTAGATGTCTTAGGTCTAGGATGGGTCACCACTCCCATCTTTTTTGGGGGTCAAGAAGTACCTGGAGTACAGTCTTTTGCCCCAGTGTAGGGTAGGTACTCTCTATATAGCTCTTAAAGCTGGCAGAGAAGAAACCTCTGCCTCTAGGGCAAGGGTTTTCGAGAGATTTGCAGGTGGAAAAGATCTGGCTCTCATCTTTGGAAATTTTTTTAAAGCTGAGAACCAGTCCCTGGCTTACTACTTCCAGGACCCACTTGTCTGATGTAATAGACATCCAGTCCTGGACAAAGTAAGCCAGCCTGCCCCCTACTGGAATAGGAGAGTTGACCCGAGCAGGCCCATCAGGGTGTCTGCTTGGCAGGGGCTTTAGGCTGAGGAGTGGGTGCAGCCCTGCTCATTGCCTTTCTGCCTCTCCCTCTGAAGAACCCCCTCTGAGAAAAGGAAGAAAAGGCCCGTGCTTGGTAAAAAGGCCTTTGAAAAGGCCTGCCCCCTAGACTGCTGCCTTTCCTTGGCCTGAGCACTCCTGTAAGTGGTCGTGTACTCATCCATTTTCTTCATGTAATTCTCTGTCTGCTCCCCAAGCAGAGAATTACCCACTACAGGAAAATCCATGGCCTTAGCCTGGGTGGCCTGCGAGAGGCTAGTACATCTGAGCCAAGCCATCCTCCGAAGAGCCACAGATGTAGCCATGACTCTTGATGACACATCATTAGAGTCCATAGCAGCATGAAACTGAACCTTAGATGCCTCAATCCCATCTGCAGCCACCGCTTCCAGTTCCTTGGCTAGCTGGGGGGAGGTCTGTTTAGCCAGTGCCAGTACCGTGTCCCACCTGGACTTCTGGTACCTGGCTGTATAGGCCATGTAATTCGCCTGCCTCAGTTCCAAAGAAGATGCCATGTACTGCTTCTTTGCCATGGCATCAATCTTCCTGGAGTCCTTGTCGGGGGGGGGTGAAGCCAAGGGAATATTTGCCTTGTCACAGGCAGCAGCCTGCACTACCTCAACATGGCTGCATTGTTGATATAAGAATTCCATGTCTGAGCTTGAAAATGTATACCTCTTGTTCATTCTTCTATCCTCAGGAGGTATAGTGTTAGGAGACTAAGATTTTTTGTGTCCGTTTCCCAAAAGATTTATGGAGGGGAATAGACAGTCTCCTGGACTCTGGGATGTCCATCATCTCTACATAATCAGGCTCCTCTTAATCTTCCACAGCCTCCTCCATAGGAAGCTGGAGGGTTTCAGCCACCTTTCTGTAAAACAAAGTGAGATGGGGACTCAAAGCCTAGGAGGGGAAACACCTGAAGGTCTGTCTGAGAAGATGTCCGGTTCCACAGGCACATCCAGACCTTCACTTACATCATCATCCTCAAATTCCCCTTCCTCTTCAAATTCCGGTTCATAAAAATCTTCAAGGGTATACTCTTGAACCGGGGGAACCAACCGAACCCCTGCCAGAAGGAGCCAAATCGGTCGAAACCAGATGGAGCGATTCCACAATCTGAATCGCCCTGGCTATCTCTTCGCCGGTCGGAACATGAACCTCTGGATCTGAACCAGTCGATTTATCTTTGCGCTTTCTTTTTGTCGGAACAGAAACCTCGGAATCGGCTTTCCTTTTGCCCGAAGTAGTATCGCCCTGGTCAGAGGGCACTCCTTCTGGTTCGGTTGAAACCAAACCGGGTTGGCCATCCAGGTCAGCGGACTTCTCGGCCTCCTTTTCCCTCAGTCTACCTAATCTCTTCTCAAGGGTAGATTTGGGAAAGTTTTTACATATTTGGCAGTCTGAATCGAGGTGGTCAAACCCCAGACAAACACAGGTGGTGTGGGGATCGGCCTTAGCAAAGACCTCTCCCCACTCACTGCAGTGTTGAAACCCAGTGGGCCCGGTGATTTTCTTGGGTTTCTCAGACATGGTCAACCTAACCAAACATACCCTTTTTTCGGCAACCGCCAGGCAAGACTCCCCTATCGGTTCCTAACCGTGTCACGGGTATTGGAAAAAGACGGTTAAAAACATGTTTTTTAGAACTGATAAGAATCGGTGACCGCACACTAAGTAAACAAACAAATTTCACTATCAGCTGAACCGAGCCGCACTTTTACAAGTTCCACACAGAAAAACAAAACAATTCCTATCTAGTACTCACGGCGCCACAGACAGACTGAACTGACTATGCGGATACTTTTTTCGGATTAAAAAGACGACAAAAACTGAAAACTTTAACCGACTTTCGAACTGAGCTGAAGGAGAAATTTCCGGAGCGACCGTTCAGTGAGACGGAGTAAAGAATCTGACGGTTTAGGTTTGAATCACTCCAGACAGAGACTTCAACCGAGCTTGAGCTCAGCATTCTATGCCCTGCATAGAAAGTTAACGCTTTGTTCTCCGGGACAATTCAAAGGTCGGGAATCACTGCAACTGTCAGAACACAGCAAGACTTCATGTTGTTTGAATCACCTGCGCCTTGTGCCTCCTCACTTCAAGAAGCACTCTGTGGATCAAGGGAAATGGAGGAAAGGCGTAGAAGAGGCCCGGGGTCCATGGCCTCAAGAAGGCATCCCCCTGCAGCGAGCCCTGCTGAGGGGGGTGGGCATGAAACCGCCTCAGCTTCGCATTCTCCCTGGAGACAAACAGGTCCACCTAAGGAGTGCCCCAGTGGGAGAACAGATTGTGTACTACCTCTGGCAGGAGGCACCACTCGTGAGATGCAGCACCTATCCGGCTTACGGCATCTGCCAGAGTGTTGGAGGCTCCCACCACATGCATGGCTAGGAGATCTGCCTCCAGTCTGCTCATGACAGACCAAGTTTGGAGAGCTTCCTTGCACAGAGGCAAGGAGCGCATCCCGCCCTGGTGGTTTAGTTAGTACATGGTCGTGGTGTTGTCCGTCCGGACCTGGACCACTTCACCCCGTACAAACGGAGCGAAGACCGTGAGGGCTAGTCGGACCGCTCGAAGCTCCAGCAGGCCGTGCGCTCTGAGCTCCCCTAGATGGGCACTCCAACCCATCAGAGAGGCGGTCGATAGAGTGACCATCTGCTCTGGGTGGACAAACAGGATACCCTCCTGCAGATGAGCCGGAACGATCCACCACTGGACAGCGTTCCCCATCTCCTGGGTCACTATCACTGGCTGGTCCAGAGGACTGGAGTGCTGTGACCATTGGCAGGCTAGTCCCCCTTGCAGGGGACACACGTGCCAGCGGGCCCAATGGACTACACTGGTGCAGGGCGCCATGAGGCCCAGGAAGTCCCAGGTAGGGTGCAACTGCCCAACCAGAAATGATTGGGCAAAGGAGGAAAGAACCTCGACCCTGTCCACCAGGAGCCATGCTCTGCCTCGAAGAGAGTCGAGCTCTGCCCCGATGAACTGAATCACCTGCGTTGGCACGAGTTCCGATTTGGCCTCGGTGATGAGGAGGCCAATCTGAGAGCAGACCTGGAGGGCCAGATCCCTGGACCACTCCACCTCCGGCTTGGAGGAGGCTGCAATCAGCCAGTCGTCCAGGTAAGGGTACACCCGGACCCTTCGGCACCGCAGGAATACTGTCACCACTGCCATGCATTTGGTGAAGACTCTGGGAGCTGGAGAGAAGCCGAAGGGCATGGCCTGGAACTCGAAAAGGGATCCTTCTGCTCTGAAGCGGAGGAATCGCTGGTGGGATGGACGGATTGGGACATGAAAGAACGCGTCCTGAAGGTCCAGAGAACAGAACCACATGCCTCGTTCCAAGGATGGGATGATCTGAGCCAGAATGACCATCCTGAAGGTTCGAGACCTTAGAAATTTGTTCAGGTAGTGTAGGTCTAGAATGGGGCGCCAGCCCGTCGTCAGTTTTGGGACCAGGAAGTACCTGGACACAAACCTTGGGTCTGATGGAGGATCCGCCACCTCCCTCTGGAGGAGCAGGGCAATGTCGGCTCGACGGGCCGACAGAGGCTGCGGACCCTGTAGCTCCCCGTGGGGAGACGGCTCGATAGGGTGGGGACTGCTCGCAATCAGAGGCAGACCTTTCCTACCACTTCCAGCACCCAGTGGTCCGTGGTGATATCGGACCAGGCGGAAAGGAAGTGGCAGAGCTGCCCCCACGGGGAACTCCGGTGGAGGACGAGGTCATGGACACACCCTCAACCAGTCACTGGGCAGGCTTGGAGGAAGGACCGCCCAGGAGCCTCCTGGACCTTTCCTCTCTGCTTCCTGTTGGAGGAAGCAGCAGGCTTGGCTTTGGGGTGCCAAGTGCGAGCCTGCTGGCCCTGATGCTGATGTTGCTGGGCCGGACATGCCACAGGGGCTGAAGGACGAAAGGGCTTATGCTGCTGCTGGTGGCCTTTGTCCTTCTGGGCAGATGTGACAGAGTCCAAGGTGGCACTGGACTTCTCTATCCGCTGAAGATGCCCCTCAATCCTGGGACTGAACAAGTCTGTACCCAGGAAGGGAACATCTGCCAGCTTGTGCTGGGTATCTGCCATGAAGGTGGAGATCCACAGCCAAGCTCAGTGGCGCATGGCCACTACAGCCGCTACTGACCGGGCATATGAGTCAGCAATGTCCAGGGAAGTCTGGAGTTGCTGTTTGGCCACTACCCTTCCCTGATCCCGCACCTGCTTCACCGTAGTTCGGAGGTCAGCCAGGAGATGATGAATCACCTCATCCACGGAGCCCAAAAGGGCGTGTGAAAAGTGTGCCATCAGGGCGGCCGAGCTGGCCTGACGAAGGCCTAGGGAGGAAGCAGCATAAACTTTCCGCATGGAGCAGTCCAACTTCTTGGACTCCTTGTCCTGAGCATTCCCAGAACGCCAGAAAATGCTGTCGGTCACGAGCCCCTCCGCAGAGGGGTGCTCCGAGAAACCGGAGAGTGAACCGGTGGGAACTGCATACTTCCGAGCCATCCTGGCCGAAGGTGCTGAACAAGAAGCTGGCCGCTGCCACAGCTCCAGGGCCGGGCCAACAATGGCTTCAGCCACCGGAAAGACCTCTGTGGGGGAATCCCCTCAGTCAAGTATCTCCGTGAAAGGATACTTAGCCCATTTTGAAATTGGTTTGAGCGTCACCCCAGTGGACTCTGAGATGAGCCGAAGCATTCCAAGAAACAAGGATGGGCTCTCATCCACCGACTGACCCCCAGTGGACTCCAAGTCAAGCGGCCTGGAGAACAAAGAGGAGTCATCATCAGACTCAGGAGTCTGCGAACAGCTGCCGAGCGCCTGAGACACCCTCCACCTGCAGAGGTCGATCGGGAGTGAGGGTGACCAACAACCTATGGGGCAAACCCTGACCCGACCGCGAATCCTTGGTCGGAGCCCCAGTCTTCGGTTGTGGAGGCGGAGGTTCCACCACAATGGGTGGAGCAGCCAGTTTCGGCCGAACGACCGGTGCCGGTTTCGGCTCCTCGACCACTACAAGGTTGTTTCGGCCACTCCGGTGACAGCCACTTAATGGCCAGGGAAGGCGACGGAGTCGGCTTATTCCCTGTCAAAAGGAGCTGCTGCCACATTAGATCCTCGTAGCGCCGATGCAATTTGCGCCGGAGCCTATCCTCCGAAGAGTACGAAGATGAGGATGTGCGGCGCCACCGCTTTCCACAGTATGGAGACAGATCGGCTGGACCAGAAAGAGGTCCGAGACAGAGACTTTCGGTGTTTGAGGGTGGGTCTGAGAGGGGCCGGGGGAAACCCACTCCTTCCTCGGTTCAGGGACCTAAACCAGGGACTCCGGCACAGGAAAGTCCTCGGTTTCCACCGGGGGAACCGATGAAGAAGGGTTGTCAGCTTCTCCGGTAGACAGCCCGTCTGACGGGTTGAGAAAAATCTCGACTGCATCAACGGGTGTCTCGGCCGGCTGACCTGATGGGGACACCGTGAAGCCAGAGGCCTTAGCCGCAACCTCACCCAAAGTAGAGTGTCTACTATCTGGAGAAGGGGACCTCTCCCGCTCCCACGAACGTCGACGGTGGGACTTACCTTTGGGGTCCTTTTTGGACCAAGATGAATGTCCTGAAGGCCCTTCTCCCTTGGTGGAGAGGGATTAGCAAAGCTCCTTGAAAGAAGCTGTGTAGGAGGAGCCCAAGGAGAGCGGGATAAATGCCACGACCAAGGATGAGGAGGAGGCCTGGGCCGCCTCCTCTTCGAGGGCGATCATCTGCTCCAGCTGTTCAGCCAAGCCCGCAGCTGCAGACACCGCCCAATGGGCCTCCTTTGACTTAACCGGAGGATAACGTTTCTCAGGTCACCCCAACAGCAATCGGGCAGCGCGGTCCTCCAAGACCGAAGCCAAAAAAGATTTGCACAACTCACAAGCTTGAGAGTCATGGCAGAGTCCAAGGCAATAAACGCACGTGGAGTGCGGATCAGTCTGGGACATCATCTGCCCACAGGGGCACCGACGAAATCCAAGAGTCAATTTGTCCATCGCAGGCGCGAGGGAAGATAAAGACTGAAGTCTCATAAATTTTAAATTAGTTTCGGGTTAACCGAAGAGTTTGTATCCAGGCCTAAGACGCAGAGTGCAATAGAGGGAACCTGAGCTTCCAAGTGGTAAGGAAGATCTGGCGTCATGGGGCGGAGCCGAGAGTTTTACCACCTGGGTGAGTGGGTGGGACGAGCCAGCTTGAAGACCTTCCGACAAGATTTAAAGCAACAAGGAACCTGCCAGTAAGTCTGGATTGAACAACATATCCACGTCACTAGAAAAACGGTTACAAATAAAGTTTGCAAGGACCCAAATTTGGCGATAATTACATAGATACATACACAGTGTCGGCAGATAAGGGCCTATGTCCCACCCACTCTGCCCATTTGAGCTTGTAAGTTCAGTTTGTTTTCCTAGAAGTCTGTTGCCCCTTACGTCTATCCCATGCATTCTTAAATCCCGTGATTGTTTCAGCCCCCACCACTTCCTCTGGCAGGGTGTTCCACTTGTCCACCACCCATTCTGTGAAGAAATTCTTTCTTATGTTTCCTATGAATCGTCCTCCCTCCAACTTCATCCCATGCCCTCTAGTCCTGGAACATCTTTTTCACTTAAAAATAGTGTTTTCCTGCACCCTGTTCCTCCCTGTAAGATACTTAATTATATAATTATATAGGTTCTTTAGTCAGAGAACCAAGTTAAACTAAACTGATCCCTCACGGTTATGCCGAAACCGCGAGGAACCGGGAAAAAAAAAAACTACGTTAATAAGAAACTAGATCTAAACTGATAATCAGTAGAAGCAGTAAAAGAAATTAAATATACTTATGGTTTTTGATGATTTTTTTTATCTTTCTTCACGCGAAAGAGGGTGACAGAGACTGAGCGACCAGACTTTCAGGCGGAGAGAAAAATCTAAAGGGGGTTAAGAACACTACAGTTGGTACAGGCAGTATTTGAAGGATGCTCACATGCAAAGAATTCCATCATTTACATGTGTTCCATCTCTCCGGGCAGTCCAACCCACCTGGCTGACTGCACAAAGTTATGAATATCCTGAGCATTACTGGTGTTAGAATGTTAGCCCTGTCACAGGTTACAGCCTGCACTACCCCAACATGGCTGCTCCGAGTATAAACTCCGTACCCGAGCCTGATAACATACCTCCTGTCCATTCTCTTATCCACAGGAGGTAATGAGTTGGGAGTTTGTAAAATCTTTTGTGTCCATTACCTCAAAGACTTATGAAGAGGGCTAGATAATCTTTTGAACTCTGGTATGGCCATCATTTCCACAAAATCAGGCTCTTCCTCCTCAGCAGCTTCAACCATAGGGAGATGGAGGGTTTTGGCCACCTTCTTGTAAAACAAGTGTGAAGGGGACTCGGAAAGCCTGGGAGGGGAGACAGAGGGCCTGTCTGGGGAGATATCCGGTTCAATGGGCACATCCAGATACCCCCCCCAGGTCGTCATCTTAGTCTTCATCGTTGATAGTCTTCGTCTCCCTCCCATTCCTCATAAAAAGCATCTGGATCATAATCCCAAGGAGACAGATCCGACCGAACCGACCGCCTAAAAGGCAGTACAGGTTCAGACGGAACCGGGAGAAGCGACTGAACAATGCTAATCGCTTTGGCTATCCTGTCCATGGTTGGAGTATGCGGTACTGGATCCAAACCGGAAGACTTTAGTTTCTTTTTTTACGGAACCGGCCCCTCAGAGTTGGCTCTCCTTTTGCCAGAGGAGGTATCACCTAGGTCAGTAAGCACCTCCTCAGGTTTGTCTGCAACCGAACCGGGCTAGCCATCCAGATCTACGGACTTCTCGGCCTCCATTTCCTTCAGCCTTCTCAGTCTCTTTTCTAGAGTGGTTCTGGGAAAGTTTTTGCAAATTTGGCAGTCTAACTTGAGGTGGTCAAAACCCAGATAAACTCAGACGAGGTGGGGGTCGGCCTTGGCAAAGGCCTCCCCACACTCAGTACAGTGTTGAAACCCAGTGGGACCGGTTTTCTTCTTGGGTTTCTCAGACATGGCCAACCTACTAAATTACCCTATAGCAGCTTTCAAGCCAGGTAATAAGTAACCTATCTGTTACAAACAAAGTCACAGGTTTTGAAAAAGAACCAGTAAAGGCCTGGTTCTTTTGAAACTGATCAGTACTGGAACACCACTCCAATCCCAGAAAAATTAAAATTTTTAAACAAAGTTGAAGTAAGGTCGGTTCCTAACCAGACCGACTGATAAACCAAAGAAGTTACAATTTCCACACTCTTACCACAATAAAACACAGTCACTACCTATCTACTAAACTACCTGTACCATAGACAGAGGCTGGAATCCGAAAAATAAACAGAATTGGTTTAAAACCGAACGCTTTAATTTGAGCCGAGTAAATCTCCAGAGCGACTTCACTGTTAGGCGGAGAAAATAATCTGTTACACTGGGAAGAACCACAGACAGAGGTTTGAAAACTGAGCTCGAGCTCAACGTTCTATGCTTCTGCATAGTTAACTCTTTCCTCTCCGGGGCAGTTCAAGTGCTGGGGCTAACTGCATTATGTCAGAATACAGCAAGACTTCATGCTGTTTGAAACCCATTTGTCCATGGCCCTGACATACGTGGAAAAAACCGCCGTGGTGGCTCTGAACATCTCCCAGGTTAAGGGCCCCATAGGACCCACATGGCCTGGGAGAGGAAGAGGTGCCTACAGAGGGATGGGAGATGGGCAATGAACTGATAGTGCCCAGCCTCTGAGACCCAGCGACTGGTCCTGCCGGACGGGGGAGAGAATGGGACCCTGGGTCTAAACCAGGTTGTAAAGGCTGTGTCTGAGATAGCAAGCTCCGGAAGAGTCCTGAAGGAGAATCTCCCCAGTGATGCAACAAGGGTTGCATGGATCCAGAAGGGCAACCCTTCATGCTGCCTACTAAGGATGCCTCCAAGACTTTGCCAGAAAGGCTGGGTTCAGCACTTTGACTCCTCTCCACAGGGCATTGGAAGGGGGTACCTGCGCATCGCCATGGCCCCTCAACCCCTCTGACACAGAGGCTGCCAGCTTCCTCGACCCCTTCGAAGCTGGCCCAACCCCCCCCAAGGGTGACTGCAGAGGAGGGGGTCCCAGTCCCTCCGGGGGGGGCCAGGGCAGCACCAGGAGTGGCAGCTGCCACAGCCTTACAGGAGAGGACACCCCACCTTGAGCCCCCAGGCCGCTGTCCCCAACAGATCCACACCAGCAGGCCTCAGCCGTAGGATCCGCCAGAACTACAGACTCCGGGGATTCTGGGACAGGGCCAGTTCGTACCGCATCTCATGGGGCTCTCCTACTCAGGAGTCGGGGGGGCCAGTCTGGATCAGCCTACGAGTCATTCTCCTCCGAAGAGGAAGTGACCAAGCAGACCTCCAGGCTAGCGACCCCAGGAGAGCCACTGGTGACAGCGCTGCACGTGGTGCCGCAGCGGGACAAGGCACCAACCCGATCACCGGTGCCATGAATGGCGCCAGGATCTGGAACGGTGCCAGGAGGCAGAGACACTGTGGAAGCCTGCACCTCTGTGGAAGTGACTGCCGGGGTGGTGCCAGCAACGCGACTCTGGGAGGAATCACGTTGCTCCTCTGACACCGCAAAAGAGGTCTCCTCCTCCTCGGTAAGGCTAGAACTGAAGGAGGCCTCCTTCTCGCCGGGCAGTATAGACCCAGGAGGGGACCTGGAAGAATGGTCAAGTGTTCTGGCCTTGGCAACCCCCGAATGACGCTGCCCTCCAAATGTCGGCGGAGTCCTGACGACTTTAAAACGTGAGCTTTGAGAACACGGCGGTCCATGGAGAAGCAGACGTCGCAATGGTCCATATCTTGATTGAGTCCCAGGTATTGCAAGCAAACATCATGCAGGTCCATAACGGAAAAATGCCGGCCACAGGGGCACTGATGAATGGGGGGGGCACAGCCTGCTTTGGATTTTCTCTTGGCCCCCGAACCAGACAAGATGTGAAAACAATATAATCAAACTCTAGCAAAAGAGCTCCACACCATCAGAAGAAATAAAAGGAATGGGCTTACCGGATACCAACGGCATCAGGCGGTTCAGAACTGGGACGAAGAAACTGCAGTTACTTAAGAACTTACCGTAACAGTAGATCTTCGAGAGAGGTTACTGCAGTATGTCTTCATATATAGGACTGCACCCCCTAGCATTAGGTTCCAACGGCAAACTTGTAGCTAGCAATCAGCGGGGACCGCCCCAGATGTCAGGTGATGCGACATCACTCTGACTATAAAAATTCATTTGTCTGAGTACCGTGTAGGTGCCCTGGTCCAAGGGACCGTTTTCAGGCATGACCCGGGCCACAAAAAATGGCATAGCCAGGCAACAATTTAAATTACAAGGCACAGGGATGTTACAGGTTAAACAGAGGTCAAGAACATTTTTACATACAGGAACAAATGCTTGAAATCATGGTACAATAGGCAAGACAATAAGAGGGTACAAACAAACCCTACCATTCCCCCTTGATTCACCCCACCTTTGAAAGTCGCATCTAGTCAGAGGGAAGAGAACAGGAGCCAGAAACAAGCTTGGGGACAGCAGCTACGAAACTCCCAGAGTCTAGTTAGTGCAGGACAGATAGTGTTAGGTGTGGAGGGGGTCTACCCCTTATAGGCAGGAGCAAGGAAAAAAATCACTTACCTTAGTAATTATGTTTCTTCTACTGGAGTCTTGCTGTATTCTGACAAGTGCAGTTAGCCCCAGCCTTTAAACTTCCCCGGAGAACAAATGGTTAACATTCCTATGCAGAGCATAGAATGCTGAGCTCGATCTCGGTTGATGTCTCCGTTTCCCTTTGAACACTAACAATCACATTCTTACGAGCAACACTCTAATAGTATTCCATGTGGAAATTGTAAAACAAAATTTTTAACAGCCAACTGGCAACAAAAAGTTTTGGACTACCAAAAGAAGACAAGTCAGGAAACCCAAACCTCAAAACCCAAATCAAACAGAAATATAACAAAATAAACACCCATACAAGAACAGAGTGTAAAAAAAGCACCCGAGGTGCAACACTGCACCTGCCCACCAACTTCCCAAAAACAGGTTCTGAGAGGGGAGGCAGGTCAGAATACAGTAAGAATCCATTAGAAGAAATATAATTACTACGGCGAGTAATTTTTTTTTTCAAACAACAAAGTCTTGCTGTATTCTGACAATTTCAGACTACCAAGCAGTACCTCCAAGGAGGAAGGACAGAACCTACTTTGGGAATAGGCTCTGAAGTACTGTTGTGCCAAACCGAGCATCACTCCTAACCTGGATATCCAGAGAGTAATGCTTGGCAAAGATATGGACTGTTTTCCAGGTGGCTGCTTGACAAATTTCTAAGAGAGGGATATCCCTGGCAGCAGCCAGGGAAGCAGCTGTACCTCTTGTGGAATGAGGTCTGAGGGTGGAGTTTTCACAGCTTTTCATAGCAGAATTACATGCAAGACAATCCAACTGGCAATAGATCTTTTGGCGCCAGGTTTGCTCTTTCCCACTTCTCCATAAGTGAGGAACAGGAGGGAGTCAAAGCTGTGACCCTTGGTATGCTCTATGTAGTAACTAAGGGCTCTTTTGACATCTAAACTGTGTAGTCTCCTCTCTCCTGAGCAAAGAATGCTCAGTGAAGAAAACAGGGAGAGACAGCTGGTTTAAATGGAAGTCTGAAACCACTTTGGTCAAGAACCTCCTATTGCTTCTAAGGACCACTTAATCCCTGTGAAATGAGATAAAAATCAGGTTCCACTGACAGGGCTTGCAATTCACTGATACACTTGGCAGAGGTAATGGCTACCAAGAACACAGTTTTCCAAGCCAAGTATTTAAGCTCTGCTGAAGACATAGGCTCAAAGGGGGGGGTTGCATAAGCTAAGCAATGCAAACATTCAAATCCCAGGCAGGGAAGGGTCTATAGGGGGACTGGTGTGAAACAAACTTTAAAACATTTACAGGACACAGGATGGGAAGATAGTCAGGAAGGCTTCCCCACAGACAAAAATGCAGAAACAGCTGACAAATGTACCTTGAGAGTAGCTGGTCTGAGGCCTAGGCCATTAAGATGGACCATATAATTCAGAACCGTAGGCAACTCAGCAGTGTCTGGAGAAATATTCTTCTTAGAACACCGAATGCTGAATCTTTTCCATTTGGAGTTTTAAGTCTTTCTGGTAGAGGGCTTTCGAGAAGCCTTGAGGATGTCCAGAACCCCTTTGGAAAGATGCAGATCTGCAAACTCTTCAAGAGCCAAGCCTTGAGATTGAGGGACTGAAGATTGGGGGACCAAATCCTCCCGAGAGGATGTTAACAGGTTGTAATTCCTGGGAAGAGACAGGGGGAGATGGACTGCTAGGGACAGCAACAGGGGGGTACCAGGGCTGTCTGGCCCAATCTGGAGCAACCAGAATCACCTTGCAAGGTTGAGACCTTATTTTGACTAAAACTTTGAACAGGAGTGGGAAGGCATACAGAAACTTCCCTTCCCAATTCAGAATCGGGGCATCCAGGGGGACTGAGCCCAAGACTGGAGGTCTGCAACAAAAGAGAGGAAGTTGGTGATTGTCTGGAGCTGCAAAGAGATCTACCTTTGGAGTGCCTCACCTTGAAAAAATCACTTTCAACACCTGAGGGTCCAGGGACCATTCGTGATGGCCCTGAGAGATCCTGCTCAGAGCATTTGCTAGCACATTGTACTTGCCTGGAAGGTGAGCTGCTACAAGAGAGACTTGCAGGGAATAAGCCAGGGACCACAACTTCATGGCTTCTGTGCACAAGGCCGTGGACCGAGTGCCTCCCTGCTTGTTGATGTACCACATGGTGGTAGTGTCTGTTGTGACTTGAACGACCTTGCCTCTGAACTGACTGAGAACGCTTTTAGAGCTAGAAAAACTGCCCTGAGCTCTAGAAGATTGATGTGTAGAAGGGATTCTTGGGGGGGACCCCAGGTGGGCTCCCCAGCCCAGAAGAGAAGCATGCATGGTAAGGACCACTGAACAAGGCTGAGCAACAAAAGGAACACCTTGCCTTAAATTGTCCTGATCCTGCCACCACTGGAGGGCCTAGATAAAGGTCGGAGTCACTGTAATCAGTTTGGTAAGGGAGTCCTTTCTCTGAGACCAGTAAGCTCTCAGGTGGAACTAAATATCCCTCATCTAGAATCCTGCCCCTTGGACCACTGCTGTTGAAGCTGCCATGTGGCCCAAGAGCTTGAGGAAATGCCTTGCTGGTCGAGATACCTGAAGGCTGAAGGAAGAAGCTAGTTCCATAAGAGCCCTTGCCCTTTCTAGAGGAAGAAAGGCTCTTGCTCGGAGTGTGTCCAGTTCTGCCCCTATAAAGGTAAGGAGCTGGACTGGTTAGAGAACTGACTTGGGAAGGTTGAGAAGAAATCCTAGGGAAGTGAGCACTTGCTGGGTCACTTGCAGGTGAGACTTGACTTGGTCTGGAGACTGACCCACTAATAGCCAATTGTCCAGATAAGGAAATATGGAAATCTTTTGCCTTCTTAGAAAGGCAACTACTACTGCCAGGCACTTTGTGAAAACCCTTGGAACTGAGGTTAGGCCAAAGGGCATTGCTCTGAACTGATAGTGGCATGAGGGCAACTCGAACCTGAGGTACTTTCTGTGGGAGCACCTGAAGGGAATGTGAAAATAGGCATCGGCTAGCCAGTCCCCTGGCCTTAGAGAAGGAAGGATTATTCCCAGAGTTATCATCTTGAACTTTGGTTTTAAAAGATGTTTGTTCAGATATCTGAGGTCTAGGATGGGTCGCCCACTCCCGTTTTTTTTTTTGGGGGGGGTCAGGAAGTACCCGGAGTACAGTCCTTTGCCCCAATGTAAGGTGGGTACTCTCTCTATAGCTATTAAAGCTAGGAGAGAAGAAATCTCTGCCTCTAAGGCAAGGGTTTCCGAAAGATTTGCAGGTTGAAAAGATCGGGCTCTTATCTTTGGAAATTTTTGGAAGCCAAGAACCAGTTCCTGGCTTACTACTTCCAGGACCCACTTGTCTGGTATAACAGACATCCAGTCCTGGACCAAGTAAGCCAGCCTGCCCCCCCCTACTGGGATCAGAGCCTCGACCCGGGCAGACCCATCATGGTGTCTGCTTGGCAGGGGATTTAGGCCGAGGGGTGGATGCAGGCCTGCTCATCCCCCTTCTGCCTCTCCCTCTGAAGAACCCCTCTGTGAAAATCAAGAAGAGGCCTGTGTTTGGTAAAATGGCCTTTGAAAAGGCCTGCCCCTAGACTGCTGCCCTTGATGAGTTGCCTGCCTTTCCTTGGCCTGAGCACTCCTGTAAGTGGTCCTGTACTAGTCCATTTTCTTCATGTAACTCTCCGTCTGCTCCCCAGAGAATTACCCACTACAGGAACATCCATAGCCTTAGCCTGGGTGTCCTGCGAGAGGCTAGTATATCTGAGCCAAGCCATCCTCCGAAGAGCCACAGATGTAGCCATGACTCTTGATGACATCATTAGAGTCCACAGCAGCATGAAATTGCACTTTAGATGCCTCAATCCCATCTGCAGCCACCGCCTCCAGCTCCTTGGCTAGCTGAAGGGAGGCCTGTTTAGCCAGTGCCAGTACAGTGTCCCACCTGAACTTCTGGTACCTGGCTGTATAAGCCATGTAATTCACCTGAGTCCCAAAGAAGATGCCATGTACTGTTTTTCTATGGCATCAATCTTCCTGGAGTCCTTGTCGGGGGCTTGTAGCCAAGGGAATATTTGCCTTGTCACAGGCAGCAGCCTGCACTACCCCAACATGGCTGCACTGCTGATACAAGAACTCCGTGTCTGAGCCAGAGAGTGTATACCTCTTGTCCATTCTTTTATCCACAGGAGGTATAGTGTTAGGAGACTAAGATTTTTTTGTCCGTTTCCCAAAAGATTTATGGAGGGGAATAGACAATCTCCTGGACTCTGGGCTATCCATCATCTCTATATAATCAGGCACTTCTTGATCTTCCACAGCCTCCTCCATAGGAAGCTGGAGGGTTTCAGCCACTTTCCCGTAAAACATAAAAGGGGAAGGGGACTCAGAAAGCCTAGGAGGGGAAACACCGGATGGTCTGTCTGGGGAGATGTCCGGTTCCACAGGCACATCGAGACCTTCACTTACATCAAAATCCTCAAATTCCCCTTCCTCTTCAAACTCCGGTTCATAAAATTCTTCAAAGGTATACTCTTGAACCAGGGGAACCAAACCGAATCCCTGCCAGAAGGAGCCGGATCAGTCAGAACCGGACGGAGCGATTCCACAATTTGAATCGCCCTATCTCTTCAGCGGTCGGAACATGAACCTCTGGATCCGAACCGGTCGATTTATCTTTGTGCTTTCTTTGTCAGAATCAGCTCTCCTTTTGCCCGAAGAAGTATCACCCTGGTCAGAGGGCACTCCTTCTGGTTCGGTCGAAACCAAACCAGGCTGGCCATCCGGGTCAGCAGACTTCTCGGCCTCCTTTTCCCTCAGTCTACCTAATCTCGAGGATAGATCTGGGAAAATTTTTACATATTTGGCAGTCTGAATCGAGGTGGTCAAACCCCAGACACTAAACACAGGTGGTGTGGGGATCAGCCTTGGCAAAGAACTCCCCACACTCACTGCAGTGTTGAAACCCAGTGGGCCTGTTTTTTTTCTCGACTTTCTCAGACATGGCCAACCTAACCAAACTTACCATTTTTTCGGCAACCGCCAGGCAAGACTCTCGTATTGGTTCCTAACCATGTCACGGGTCTTGGAAATACAGGTTACTCACCTGTAACAGGAGTTCTAGGAATGGTATATGTTGTTCATCCACACTTATTGACAGGTTCCTTGCCACTTTAAATCTTGCCGGAAGGTCTTCAAGCTGGCTCCTCCCACCCACCGGGTGGTAAAACTCTCGGCTCCGCCCCATGACGCCAGATCTAGCCGCTGGAAATGTTGTGCGTCGAGCCGGGAGGCTAGGTGGGTCGGGATGAACAACATATACCATTCCTAGAACTCCTGTTACAAGTGAGTAACCTGTATTTCTAGGGACATGGATATGTTGTTCATCCACACTTATTGGCAGACTCCTAGCAGTTCTCTGGGAGGAGGGAGGCAAGGCGCACACCCTACTTAGGTAGAAAGACTGGAGAACCGAGGCCCCGACTCAGCACCCCGCGCCACCCAAGGTCGATGTGGAAGGGAATAAGCCTGCTTCCGGCAGAAGCCCGGGATATCCTGACCGAGAGTCCTTGAAGCAGCCACCGATGCAGCGGAAGGACAGGTAAATGAGCGCTTATCCTCTGGGAGGCTCCATACCCGCCCGCCTATAGTGGAGACCTTTGCAGGGGCAGCCCTGCTTGTCGTCCACTGGGCTGCAAATCTGCCAGATGCGGCTAGCGAAGATGATGAACAGCTGGCGAATCCTCCCGAACTCTTAGCTTTACGCTCCCAAGAGGTGAGGCGTTAACCGGTTCCTATGGAACCTGAATACTGCTCCGACGTGTGAATGGGGATAAACCCGGCAGAGGCAACACCTCAAGGGAAGACTCGCCACCGCCTTCGAAGGACTTCGGTGAGGTGCAGGACAACCTAGTCCCTGTGGAAGACCGGATAGGGAGGTTAAAGGAGCGCCTGGAACCTCCCTGCCTTCTGGATGGCGGAGGCCCCAAGAAGTGTTCTCCACAACATGTGGGGAAAACCGCACTCGTGCAAAAGGTCGATGGTTGCTCATGAGCTAAGCTCATACCAGCAAGGATCCCACAGAAACGGGATACTCTCCCCCAAAAGGGGAGGCGTGATCGAGGCCTAGAAGTGCCAGACCACCTTCTCCACACCACCAGCTGCCTCCCGGCCCACGCCCGGAAGACAGGAGTGACCCACAGAAGCACCTAGAGGGTCGTCGGCCGAAGCCCTGGTTTAAGGATGGACTGCAGATGGTCCGGAATGCTCGCCCAGGGACGGGGGAGGGCACGGACCTATCCCATCAACAAAAAAGGAAGAACTTCTCCCAGAGAACGAGCACCGTGGCCGATTTCTTGGCAGGACACCTCGAAGGTCGAGGACCTTGCCGAAAGACCCTAGGCCTGGCCCCTAGCCGCACAGGGGTCGGCCTACAGGTGCAGGGATTGAAGGTCCAGATGGATAACCTTTCCCTGAAAAGGACAGACAGGACCAGGCGGACTGGAGGCCTCGGGAGCCTGGGGCTGAGACTGAGAGGAGCTGCGACAGGAACTGGCAATCCAGTCTGGGGCTACCAGCATCACCTGCGCCAAGTCCCTCCTCGCCTTGCCCGCAGGTCAAGGGAAATGGGGGAGAGGCACGGAGGGGCCCGGGGTCCGAGGCCCCTATGGCATCCCCTGCAGCAGACCTTGCTGAGGGGCGGGAAAAACAGTCTCGGCCTCGTATTCTCCCCGGAGGGAAGAGGGAGAAGATCCTGTGCTACCTCCGGCAGGGGAGACCAATCATGAGGCGCAGCCTATGCCCGGCTCAGGGCAGCAGCCAGGGAATCGGGGCTCCTGCCATCAAATGGCTGGAAACCCTCGACTGCGCAACAACCCAATGCGGAGAACCTCCTTGCACCGAGGCAAGGGGATCGACCGAACCTGGCGGAGTAGGTAGCACATGGTCTTGGTGTAGTCCTACTTGGACTTAGACCTGTGGACCCCGTACAAGCGGAGCGAGCGGTGCAGGCTAAGCAGACAGTCTGTCTCCAGAGAGCAGGAAGGACATCAGGACTCGCGAGAGGACCAGATGCGAAGCACTCTGTATTCCCCAAGATGGGCACCCACCCATCCGAGAAGCATCGGGTCGGAGAAGACCACGACTCAGGGCGAACGAGCAGGATGTTTTCACTGCCGTTGGAACGTGTCCAAGGGAGTTTCTTTAACTCCTGGGCTGTAAGTCACTAACTGGTCCAAGGGACGCAGTGCTGAGACTCTGGCTGGCCCCTCCCACTAAGGGAAGGCCGCCCTGAGGAGCAGGAGGTCCTGGCAGGACGTAATTTCCCAGCCAACCCGACCGGCAAAGGAGGAAGAACCTCAGCCCTGTTCGCCCGGAGCCGAGCTCGGACTCAAAAGTCGAGCTTAGTCCCGCAGAAACTTCACCGCTAAGGTACGAGTTCTCACTTGGCTCTCGAAAACGGGAGACAAGTCTGCCTTCCAGGTGGGGTGACATCCGGACCCTTTAGTGCCGCAGAGACTGCTGAGCAAAGAAGTGCTAGGAACTCGTAAGGAGCTCCCCCGCAAGAAGGGGTGGAGCCTCCCAAGAAACGGACGGAACGAGGGGTAGGTACATCCTGGAGACCAGGAAACAGCTACATGCCATGTTCTGAGGATGGATATCTAAGTAGAGAACCATGTAGGCGTGCGGGAGAATGGGCGCAAGCCCCCGTCCGTTTGAGACCAGGAATACCTGGACACGAACCCAGGGTTGAATGGGGGGGGGGGGATCATCCACAGCCTTCCTGATCACCTCTAACTAGAGAGCCAGGCATGTTGGATGACCGACACAGGGGCAGTGAACTCAAGATCCCCATGGGGCAACGGCTCAAAAAGGGGAACCGCTCGCAATCTGCGACAGGATCCACCCTTAAATACCTTCCAGAACGAGCGGAGCCGTCTCCCATGGGGAAACCCAGGTTGACGACGGGCCGGGCAATGCCCTTGCCTGTCACTGAGCAGGATTAGAGAGGGAAGGAGCCGAGAGCCCTCGGTTTCCTGCTCCCTGCTTCCTTTTGGAGGAAGACGCTGGACTGGCAACAGGCCGCCCAGCGCATGCCTGCTGGCCCTTATGCTGGCGGTGGGGCCCCAGGGCTCAGGGCAAGGGCCCACGCAAATGCTGGACGGCTGCCCTTGACCCTCCGGGCAGAGTGACCGAGTCCAGAGTGGCATCGACCTTCGGGCCCATGGATGTATCCTCCACCCAGGGCCAAAAGGTCAGTCCCCAGAAGGGGATGTCCGCCAACTCGCTGGGTTTCCAAAGAGAAGGAGGATAACCTCAGCTACGCCTCTGGGCGCATGGCCATTGCGGGCCACCGATCTGGCACAGGAGTCGCCAGATCCAGAGCCGCCTGAGCTGCTGCTTCGCCACCGCCTCTACTCCTGGTCCTGCACTCCTGCCGAACTGCGGTCCGGTCAGGGTCACCTGGAGATGAGGGAGAACCTCGCCAGGAGCCCAAAAGGGTGTGGGAGAATGTGCCATCAGTGCAACCCAGCTGGCCTGATTGAGGCCTAGGGAGGCGAAAGCGAACTTTACGCCTCGTCATAGTCCATCCTTCTGGGCTCCTTGTCGGGGGTCTGTCCACATCCCAGCATTTCAAGACATTGAAAACGTCATCAGTGACTACCCTTCAGCCGAGGTGTCTGAGAAACCGGCAGAGAACCGACAGGGAGCATAGGTACTTTTGAGCCACTCCTGGCCGGCGCAGGGCAGTAGGCCGCCGCCATAGCTCCAAGGGCTGGGCCCACTATAGCCTCAGCCACTGGGAAGGCCTCCGGGAAGAACCCCGATCCAGAATCTCCGTAGGGGGGTAAGGTGCCCGATTGGAGAGGCTCGAGCTGCATCCCAGTGAATTCTGAAATGAGCTGAAGCAGACCCTTCGAAGACGATGGGCTGTCGTCTACTGGATGTTCCTGGGAAGACCCCGGGTCCTCCGTTAGGAAACATGGCAGAGCCTGCTTCAGGCTCCGAAGGATCTGAAAAAAGCTGCCGCAGGCCCGAGGCACTCTTTGTCCGCCGGGGGGGGGCAGGAGTGAGGGGACAGAGTGACCTGAAGGACAGGTCATGGCCTGGCCTGAACTCCGCCGAAGGTGGAGGGGCAGCGAGGGTCGGACGAGCAATCGGCCCTGGAGAAGGCTCCTCGACCGATTCAAACGGCTGCCGACAGAGCGGCGGCTGCTTGCTATCCAGAGAATGAATCGGGGTCGATTGAAACCCAGACAACAACTGCTGTTGCCACATAAGTTCCTCGTAACACCGACGCCAATGGCATCGAAACCGCCTCATCCGAGAGGTAGACGAAGAACGCAAAGCTACTTAACTCGGGTGCTCGACCGAGAACGCCGAGATCGCGGAGCTGCTAGACAGAGAGGTTGACCGAGACCGAGACCCAACCAGGGGGACCGAGGCGGCTCTGGGAAGAAGCGGGGCGCACCCGCTCCTCCCTCTGCTCGGAAGAAAGGACCGAGGGCTGTCGACCCGAAGGGGAGGACAGAGCCTCAGCCTCCGCCAAAGGCGGAGGGAAGACGGCACCAGCAGACCCCCCAAAAGACGTGGACTGGAGCATCCCAGCAGCAGCATCAACTAGGAGATTTATCCTGGACTCCCTTCAGGGTGCCTTCCTCAAGCAACTGGTCATGGAACCAACTCGGCAGAAGGCAATACTGGACCTTGTGCTCACAAACAGGGACAGTGTGATGGGGGTAAGAGTGGGGGAGCACCTGGGGAACAGTGACCACCAGTCACTGTGGTTTGAAATCACAGAAAGAGCAGAACCAAACCACACAAAACACGATCCTGGATTTTAGGGGGGCAAACTAAGAAAATGGGGAGATACTTTGAAAGAGGCATCAAGGGAATGGGGCAGGAATCAGGGGTTGAGGAACAGTGGGAAGTATTTAAAATGGGGATTACAAGAGCAACAGAATTATGTATTAAGCAGGTTAGCAAGAGAGACCATTATGGTTTTCCAAAGAGGTAGCAAAGAAAGTGAAAGCCAAAAAGATTGCATTCAGGCAATACAAAAAGACACAGGCAGAAGGAGATAGGGAGAAGTACCAGGAGAAGCAAAGGGAGGCAGGGAGGTCAGTAAGGGAAGCCAAAGCTCAGACAGAAGAACACATTGCAAAATCAGTGGGTAGAGGGGACAAAACCTTTTACAGGTACATAAGTGAAAAAAGAAAGGCAAAGGGAGGGAAAGTGAGACTGAAGGGGAGGATGGGGCTGTGTGGAGGATGACAACAGTAAAGCTGACATATTGAACAGGTATTTCTGCTCAGTCTTTACTGAGGAAGAGGAGGGTAATGGGTCTGAAGTGAGTACAAGGGTGAGAATGGTGCAGAAATGGACACAAGTCCCTTTACACGAGAAAGGGTCCTGGAAGGAACTGGAAGTAATAAGAGTTGATAAAGCAATGGGGCCAGATGGGGTGCACCCCAGGGTCCTTAAAGAACTAAGAGGTGGTGTTGAACCTCTTGCTATCCTGTTTAGCCGATCACTAGAAACAGGGAGGTACCCAAAGACTGGAGGATAGCAGATGTAGTCCCCTTATACAAAAGTGGGAACAGAGGAAGGGAACTACAGACCAGTCAGCCTCACCTCGGTAGTGGGAAGATCATGGAAGCCTACTGAAGGAGAGATTGGTGGAACATCTGGTTGTCAATGGACTACAGGACCCAAGGCAGCATGGTTTCACAGGGAGAAGTCATGTCAGACCAACCTCATTGAATTTTTGACTGGGTGACTAGGGAGGTGGATCAGGGGAGGCAATGGACATGGCCTATCTGGACTTCAGCAAGGCCTTTGAGACTGTGCCACATAGAGACTATTGCACAAACTGGGGAATATGGGTGTGGGAGCAGGACAGTAGTCTGGTGGGTAGGTAACTGGCTGGGCAGCAGGACACAGAGGGTGGTGGTAAATGGCTGTCCTCCACAGAGGGAAGAGTGACCAGTGGGGTACCACAGGGACTGTGCTGGGACCGGTACTTATTCAATATCTTCAGTGACATTACGTGAGGACCTAGAAGGCAGAATTTCACTGTTGATTGATGACACAAAGCTCTGTAACAGAGTAGACACACCAGAGGGTGTAGACAGAATGAGAAGGAACCTGCAGAAACTTGAAGAATGGTCAGGGGTTTGGCAGTTGAAATTCAATGCAAGGAAGTGCAAGATGATGATATGGGGCAAAAACCCTGGCACAATATATCAGTTGGGGGGTGAGGATATAGCATGCACCAAGCAGGAAAGGGATCTTGGAGTTATCATCTCTGATGACCTCAAGGCAGGGAAACAGTGTGACAAGGTAGCAGGTAAAGCAAATAGGATGCTGGGATGCATAGGCAGGGCATCACCAGCAGGAAAAGGGAAGTCATTATTCCACTATACAAGACACTAGTGAGGCCACACCTGGGTACACTGTGCAGTTCTGGAGACCTTACCTATGTAAGGACATAGACAGGGTAGAGAAGGTTCAGAGGAGGGCAAACAAAGATGGTGCATGGATTGCATCACAAGTCCCATGAGGACAGGTTGAAGGAACTGAACATGTACTCCCTGGAGGAGAGGAGGGAGAGAGGGATATGATAGAGACATACAAGTATCTTACAGGAGGAACAGGGTCAGGAATGCACTATTTTTAGCGAAAAAGATGTTCCAGGACTAGAGGCATGGATGAAGTTGGAGGGAGAATGATTCAGAGGAAACATGAGGAAGAATTTCTTCACAGAACAGGTGGTGGACAAGTGGAACACCCTGCCAGAGGAAGTGGTGGGGGCTGAAACAATCACGGGATTTAAGAATGCGTGGGATAGACATAAAGGAATTCTGGAGGTCAGGGGTAAGGGGCAACAGACTTCCTGGAAAACAAACAACTTACAAACTTAAATAGGCAGACTGGGTGGGCCATAGGCCCTTATCTGCCGACACGGTCTATGTATCTATGTATATAAGACGGGTCGAGAGACTCGACAACGTCGACGGGGAACCTGGCCGGCTGACCTGACGGGGATACCGTGAGGCCAGTGGCCAAAGCCGAATCCTCGACCGAAGTCGAGCGTCAGCCGATGAGGGAGGGGGAGAGATCCTGCCGACTAAGAGACCCTGCCTGCGGCCCTTTAGCCATAGGCCGAGCGACAGGGCTCCAGATTCCCTCTCCCTTGGTGGAGAGGGAATGATGAAGCTCCCTGAACGAAGCTGCATGAGATGAATCCAAGGAGAGCGGGATAAGCTCCGCAACCAAGGGGGGGGGGGGGGAAGAGAACCGCCCCTTCCCCGACAGGATCAGACTGCAGAGAAACAGTCGAAGCGGACACCCGCCGGTCCGATGGAAACTCCGGAGCGGGAAAAACTATCGGATGTCCGAGCCCCGAACAGGCTGCACGGTCCTCCAGAGAGCTGACCGAAAGGGCAGAACAAGAGTTGCAAGCCCGAGGATCGTGATCCAAGTACAGGCAAAAAACGCACGTGGAGTGCGAGTCCCTCCTGGAGGAACTAACCGTACGCCTCTCGGGGCCGGAAAAGCCATCGCCAGAAGCTGAAGAAGTAAAGATCAAGATTCAAAGGACACTTCAATAAATTCAAGACCAAAATTTTCAGGAACCAGTCAAGAAATGCAGAGCGCTAAGGAGGGAACCTGAGCTTCCAAGCGGTAAGGAAGATCTGGCGTCATGGGGCGGAGCCGAGAGCTTTACCACCCGGGTGGGTGGAAGGAGCCAGCTTGAAGACCTTCCGGCAAGATTTAAAGTGGCAAGGAACCTGCCAATAAGTGTGGATGAACAACATATCCATGTCCCTAGAAAAAACTGTTTCAAAACACTTTTTTTTTTTCTCTTTAAAGAACCGGTAACCACACACTAAAGTTACACAAGAATTAAAATGATCGGTTCAGCCGAACTGATCCACACTTTTTACAAGTTCCACACAGAAACAGCACAAAACCTATCTAGTACTCTCAGTACCACAGACAGAGACTGAACAGACTATGCAGGGAACTTTTTCGGTTAGAAACAGATGAACAAACGACACTTAGAGCGACTGTTCAGTGAGGCGGAGTAAAGAATCTGACGGTTAGCGTTCAAAGGGAAACAGACAGACATCAACAGAGCTCGAGCTCAGCATTCTATGCTCTACATAGAAATGTTAACCCTTTGTTCTCCGGGGCAGTTTAAAGGCTGGGGCTAACTGCAGTTGTCAAAATACAGCAATACTTCAAGTTGTTTGAATTGCTCTATCCAAAAGCCAGGATTTGTAGAGGGATTTGAAAGCTGAATAGGTGTTAGAGGAGCGGAGGGGAGCAGGGATCCCGTTCCACAGTGTAGACACCCTTAGTACACGGTACAAATGGGGCGGTACTGCAACCACCCTCCAGTTCTTTTCCATGGGGGACCTAAAGAAAGGTAAGTAGAAAGGAAGGTGTGATAACTCTTGGGACTATGCGTCCTATCTAGACCCAAGGGCTAGGCAGGATGAAAAATAAAGAAAACATTCCCGGAGCTGGGGGAAGGTGGGTGGGAAACTAGACCTACTGCAGGATCCTCTCTCGAAGATCTACTGTTATGGTAAGTTATTATGCAACTGCAATATCTTATTTCAACAGGGGTTCCTGCAGTAGATCTTCACATATAGGACTGAATACCCAGCAGTCCAAAAGAAAAATTCGGAGATAAAGATCCGGGAGGAGGAATCGTTTGCCAAACTGAGTACTGTCTTATGACAAAAGACCTTGCAGGAACGAGAGGCCGAAACTGGTCCTATGCCTAGAGGCAGTGTCCAGACTGTAGTGCTTAGTGAAGGTGTGGACAATCAAGTGGCCACTGCACAAATCTCCACCATGGACACATTCCTGAAAAAGGCAGTAGAGGTAGCAAAACTCAGAATGGAGTGACCTTTTACCACCCCCAGGACTTTCCATGTTTTTGGTAAGTGAAGTGGATGCAGTTAGCCAACCACCTAGGTACGGTCTGTTTTGAAATGGCCTTACCCTGGCACTGGGGGGGCGAAGGCCGCAAAGAGCTGACTGGACTTAGACCTCTTTAGTCCGGTTTGTGTGATACTTCTAAATCTGGTGCACATTTAAGGTGTGCAAAAGATATTCCCCGTTAGAATGCGGAGGATAGACTGGTAATTCCACAGAGTGTGGTTTCCAAAACCACCTTTGGAATGAAGGATGGGTTAGTCCCAAGGACAACTCTGTCTCTATGAAAGATCAAATGGGGTTCCTTGCAGACGAATGCCTGAAGTTCTGAAATGCTTCGGGCCAAAGTGACAGCAACTAGAAATAAGGTCTTCCAGGAAAGGAAGCACATGTCAATTTGAAGCCGGTTCAGAGAGGGACAAGGTAAGTTTTTCTAACAAAGTTAAGGTCCCATGGAGGACAGGTGTTTCGGACTGGAGGTTTTAAATGGAGGATACCTTCCAAAAAGGTTTTGGCTACCTACAGTTGAGTCAGAGTTTTGCCCTCCACTGGATGGTGGCAGGCAGACACCACAGAGAGAGGGACTTTGATGGAGGAATAACTAAGGCCCAACTCCGATAAATGTACAAGGTACTCCAACACCTGGTCGGCCGAGCACGAAAGTGGGGTCCAAGCTCCTGGTTAAGGCCCAGATCGAAAATCTTTTCCACTTCATGGCGTAGGTGGATCTGATGGTTTTCTGGCTTCCACCAAGATATGAGCAACCTTGGAGGAAATGCCATAGCGAGAAGCTGCTATGTCCACAGGTGCCATGCATGAAGGTGAAGCGACTGAAGGTTCAGATGCACCAGGGTACCCTGCTCCTGTGTCAGAAGGTCGTGAGACAATGGCAGTAGTGGAGGTTCTACAGCCAGCTGTTGTAACAGTGGAAACCAAATCTGACGGGCCACAGAGGGGCAATCAGAATCAAGTGTGCTCCTTGTGACTGAAGTTTCACCAGAACCTTCTGAATGAGAGGAAAGGCATATAGAAACCTCCCTGTCCAAGAACGCCTGAAGAGTAGAGGACTGCTCTTGTATCCAGAGCGTTGATGCGGAGCAGAAGATCCTGAGTGGACCAAGATCCTTGTGTCTTGTGGTTCCCCCACGTGGGCACCCCAACCCATGTCCGAAGCGTTCGTAGTGAGGATCCGGGTGGGGGTTGGCTAGTGAAAGGGAGCCCCCAATAGCAGATTGGAAAGGTCTTGGCACCAGTGAAGATCTTTCTGGAGGCTGTTGGAGATCATGACCTGTTAGTTCATGTAGTCCGTCCTCTGGTCCCATTGGACTCGAAGAGACCACTGGGTGACCCTCATATGTAGTCTGGCTGGGGGAAGAGTCAAGATGGCTGCTGCCATAAGTCCCAGGAGACGGAGCACAGAGTGTGCTGGGATCCATCAAGCCCGAGCCACCAGGGTGGCCTGAGAAACTAAAGTCTTGGCTCAATCTAATGACAGAAAAGCCTTACTCTGGACTGTGTCTAGTACTGCTCCAATGAAATGGAGGCGCTGGGAGGGTACTAGCTGGGACTTGGGGAAACTGACAGATGCCCAGCTGGACAAACAAGTCCGGAGTGAAAGACTTTCAGGCTGTCTGGTGAGGATGCAGAGAGAAGCCAGTCGTCCAAATCCGGGAACACGTAAATACCCTTGCGGTGAAGAAAAGCCACAACCACCGCTATGGAGCAGGGGAAGAGGACCCTAAGAAACCTTTTGTACTCGACAAAGAGGTTGAGCATGCGGAGATCCAGGATCAGCCTCAGATCTCCAGTCTTTGGTACTAGGAAGAAATGAGAGTAAAATCCCCTTCCTATTTGGTCTTGAGGGATGGGTTCTATGGCTGCTTTTTGCAGGAGGGCCTGTATCTCCTGGAAGACTATGGGGATCTGATCCCTTGGATAAAAAGACCATCCCGGAGGGTGGGGAGCAGGTATCTCCGTAAACTCTTATCGGGTGACCTCGCTGAATGAGTTGTAGAACCCGTAGATCTGCGGTGACTGCCCTCCATCCCACCAGGTGGAGGACAAACCTCCCTCCTACCGGTTCCTCCTTGACAACTGGAGGTAGCGGGAGGAGGGGGAAGGAGTCAGGAAACCGAAGGAAGAGGAGCTTTGGCCCCGGAGGCAGGCTTGGGAAATGTTGCCTGAGGGGTTTGTGCTCCAAATCAAGGGGCTTGTCATTTGTCCTGGGTCTTATTCCATAGTCTTTGGCGGCGAAAAGGCTGCTTCCTTTGCCCCGTCCTGTACAGAGCGTACGTCCTTCAGAGATAGCCCACTCTCTTGCAGCCCAGTTATATCCTTGGTGTCACCGCCAAAAAGGATGGTACCCCTAAAAGGATCATCCAGAAGGGAAGACTGGACGTCCTGTGCCAAACCTGCAATCCTAAGCCAAGAAAGACGTCTGATGCAGATCCCTGTAGCAGCAGCCCTAGCCACTGAGTCTACAGAATCGTACGTAGCCCGAAGAGCACGACGACACGAAGACTTGCTCATACAGACCTTGTCCAGTAGCTTGTTTGAGCGTTTCATCCTGTACCTCTTGAAGGTCCTTCGAGCTACTAGAGTGAAGCCTTCTGGAAGGCCACCATATGTGACACGTAGTTAAGGAACCGGATGGCACAGGAAGTAGAGGAAGATATTTTCCTGACAAACTAGTCCAATTGCTTTGAGTCCTTATCAGGAGGAGAAGAGCTCAAATGCTTGGGTTATGCCAACCAGTTATGAAGTTGTAAGGACCACTCAATCGGCCTTCGGATGAGATGTTAGATGTGGAATCCCTTCCGGGGGGAAATAAGTGCAATCAGCCTTTCTGGATACAGCTGTAATAGAGGAGGGCTGTTGCCAGATGGTGGTGACGAGAACCTCATGAGGACCCATCCAAGGAGGGATGGGTAGAGGGTCTGTAGTGGCCATATCAAAGTGTTCCGCCAGTCTCTTGCACTGGGGATCTACTTTTGAGGCCAGCCTTCTGCTGCCTGAATAGTCCTCAGAAGGTTGCCAAAGGAGGGATCTTCTGGAGGAAATTTAAGGAGATTCCTTAGGTGTAACGTCAACTGAAGACAGAGTATCCGAAGGATTGGAGTCAATGTCTGAGTCTGAAGGTTCTGAGCCACTGGGGATGGACGGTCCACCCCAGAGGAACCCACTGGCAGGGAACCCAAAGCTCGTCCGGAAAGAGATCGGTGGGGGAGGTGCCCTGGGTCCCGAAGGAGGCGGCTCCCTAATAGGATCCTGGGCTGGTGACTGACTCCTGTCCATGGGCAGCAAAAGACCAGGCAATGGGGGTAACTTGGGTAGGGAGCCCAACAAAAGGTCCAAGAACAATCCTGAAGGTAAAGACAAGGCAGGATCATGTGGCTAATCCCTGGGATGAAGCACCCGAAGGGATGAAGGGTCTCCTGGCAGCACGCTCGTGCTGACGTCTGGGTCCTCACGGGAGCCCGACGGGCGAGACAGAGTCTGGGCGGACAACAGAATCAGTCGCCCAACTTATTGGACCAGACCAGGCTGGCAGTAGCTGAGAGGCCGCCACTAGGCTTAACGGTTGTGGCCGTGCACCCATTGACAGGGTCGGAGAGCGACTTATCGGCAGTGTTGGGTGGAGGAGATGCAACTGACACCTTAAGAGAGGCTACCCCTGGCTGCCCGCTCACCTCGGCAGGAGAGGGAGATGGTACCCAGCCCAAAGCAGCAGACGGGGTACCTGAATAAGTACTCACGGTGTTTGAGGAAGCAGCCCTTCCACGTGGCAACGGACTCCTCTCCCAGTGCTTCTCATCTTTCTTCTTCCTCAGGGAAGGTGACGACCTTTCCCTTAGCTCCTGAAGCTCCTTTTCCATAGACGCCAGCAGTCTGGTAAGGAAGTGGGCCTAGAAGGTCCGCTTTAGTCTGGTCTGGGTGGTTTGGTTGAAGCCCAGACAGATGGCACACTCGTCAGAGTAGTGATTGGGGCCTAGGCAGAGGGAATGGTCATCCCCGTGCGGGATTTGAGCTCCGCACTTTGAGCACTTCTTTTTTGGGCGAGCCGACATACATTCTGTTGTATGCTGAAGAAAAAACTGTTGAAGTAGAGAAACTTCGAAAGACACGCGGGCGTTTGATTGCTGTTCTTACACAAGAGCCGAATGAACTGAGGAGATGGTGGGAAAGAACTGGTGGGCGGCTGTGGGACCGCCCCTTTTATAGTCGGACCGATGTCGCATCACCCGACATCTGGGGCGGTCCCCCCCAATGACTGCTAGCTACAAGTTTGCCATTGGAACCTGACACCAGGGGGTGCAGTCCTATATGTGAAGACCTACTGCAGGAACCCCCTCAAAGTAAGATCTGGAGAAACTGCATCAAACAGTGAAGGCCTATGACGCAGACTAAATTCGGCTTACTTGTGCAGCAGGTGCGACCTCGATGGCGGGAGAAACAGAACTGGGATAGAGAAGCCTAAAAGCCAAAGAGTGTGCACCGCGCAGTGTGTCAGCCACAATGGCGGCGCAGACTCCTTCTAAAACAAAATCTCCTGTTGGGGGTGTGCACACCTCCGGCTTTCACCCAACAGTAATGAATGGTGAAGATTGAGAGTTGTCATCCTGAAGGTGCGAGACCTGAGAAACTTGTTCAGGTCGTGCAAATCTAGAGTAGGGCGCCAGCCCCCCCATCCGTTTCGGGACCAGGAAGTACCTGGAAACAAACCCTGGGTTCACAGGGGAATCTGCAACTGACCACTACCTCAAGGAGTTGGATGATGTAGTCTCGGAGAGCCGACCGACTGTCCATGGATACATTCTCCGCCCGTAGGGAGAGGGCTCGGCTTGGTGGGTACTGCTCGAATTCCAGAGGCAGACCCTGGCCAATCACTTCTAAAACCCACCTGTTATGACAGTGGACCAGGTGGGAAGGAAGTGGACCTTTCCCTCCAGGCTTACGGACCGCTGAAGCCCCTGACCTGGGCCAATGGTGACAAGATTGAGCCTGCTGCTACTGCCCCAATTGGTACCAGGGCTGCTTGGCCTCAGTGGCTGAAGGCCGAAAGGGCTTACGCTTCTGCTTCATGGAACCCAGAGATTCCTTCTGGGTGGAGGCAACAGATTCCAAGGTGGCACTGGACTTCTCGATGCGCTAGAGGTGACCATCAACTCCTGGACAGTAACAAGTACGTGAACAGGAAGGGAACATCCGCCAGTTTATGCTAAGTGTCCGCCATAAAGGTAGAGACCCTCAGCCAGGCCCTGTGGTGCATGGCAACTGCGACCGCCACCGAACGGGCAAAGGAATCCCCAATGTCCAGAGCCATCAGGAGCTGCTGTTTTGACACAATCCAACCCGGATCTGCTTGACCACAGAGGGTCTGCGGGGAGATGAAGCACCTAGTCCAGCGCCCAGGAGGGCATGGGAGAAGTGCGCCACGACAACTCAGCTTGCCTGATGGGAGACCGAGCGAAGAGGCAGCATAGACTTCTCTGGCAGAGTGGTCCAGTTTTTTTGGACTCTGTTCGGAGGTCTGCTAGTGTCTCCTGAATTGCCCGAGCGTCGAAACACAGATTTCGGTCACCAATCCCTCAGCCAAGGGAGGCTCTGTGAACCCAGAAAGGGCGTTGATGGGAACCGCATACTTGCAGGCCATCCGGACTGATGGCATGGGGCAGCAGGCAGGATGCTGAAAAAGCCTGGCCAACAATGGCTTTGGCTACTGGGAAGGCCTCTGTCGGAGAATTCACTTTTGTTAGAATATCTGTTAGGGGATACTGAGACCATTTCTGGACAGGCTACAGTTTCATCCCTCTGGATCTGGAGACAAGATGGAGAATGCCCATGAAGGACGTGGAACCTTCCCCGGTTGAGAGACTCCTCATCGAAGCTTCGAACTGATGAAAGTGCAAGGAGTCCTTGGACTTCAGAGAGATCGTCCGATCACCTAGGTCACTTTCGACCTGGTGGATGGTCAGGAGTAACGGTGACTGACAGCCTATGCAGAAGGCCCTTAGCGGGCCGAGACTCCTTGACAGGAGCCCCGGAGGGAGGCTGTTTAGATGGTGGCTCCACCTTAACTGGCGGAGGGGCCGGTTTTGGCCAAGCCAGAAGGGCCTTCACTGGCTCCATGGGCGGAGTGATGGTGTCAGCCAGCTCTGGAGGAGTCCGAGTCTGCCTAGAGAGCGACAGAAATGTGATGGCTGGTGTGAAAGTCTGGGTCTACTTCGGACCGGTCAACACCAACTGTTGCCACGAGATCTTCATAGCGTCAACGCAACTTGCACCGAAGCCCCTCCTCTTCCGAGGTGGAAGAGGATGAATTGCAGCAGTGCCACTTCTTGGAATGCCCAGAATGGCGTCTGTGGGTTCTCCTCGACCTGTTGGTTGAGGATGACAGACCTAGAAAGAGATCGTGTGGGGGAGGGGAGAAGAGAAGGGAATCGATGGGGGCACTCAGAAGGAGCCAGGTAAACCCACGGCTCCTCCAGGTCAGGGACAGGGACTGTGAGGAGGCTCCCAGCAAGCTGTGTTTCCTCCTCGGTAGGTCCAGTCAGGACTGGAGTCCTGAACAAGGAATGGTCGGCCTCATCCAGCAACAACGGGTCGATAATTTCTACCGGGTCGTCGTTCGGCATCTTAACCGGCTGGCCTGATGGGAGCACCGTGAAACCAGCGGCCGAGGCTGCAATTTCGACCCAAGTCGAAAACCTGAGATTCCTGAGAATGAGATCTCTCTCGATCCTAAGAACGACGTCGACGAGACTATTCTCTCAACTCCTTGGATTCCTTTTTATGAGAATGGGAGCTGTGCAAACAGGCCCTCCCCCTTGGCCGAGAGAGACTGGCACAACTCCTTGAAGGAGCCTGTAAAAGTAGAGCCCAGTTTGAGTGGCACAAAGACATGCTGAAGAGGACTGGACTGATCAGCAGCCCAAGCTGCCTCCTCCTCCACGAAAGCCTTCATTTGCTCAAGTTGCTCAGCAGACCCTGCAGCAGCAGAGACCGCCCAACAGGCCTCTCTAGATCCGACCGGTGGGTTCAGTTTTTCTGGTCAGCTGAGCTGTAAGCATGCGAGACGATCGTCCAACACGTTCAGCTGGAACAAGCAACAAAAGTCGCAGGCCTGGGTATTGTGATCGTGGCCCAGGCAACAGATGTATGTGCAGGCCGGTGCAAGTCATCTTCTGCCTATGGGTGAACCGGCAGAACCCCGGCCAGGACTGGTCTTCCATGGCGGTCAGAATCGTAAAACGAAGTGGAGAAACAGAGTTTAAGCATAGGTAACTAATCCGAAGATTTAAACACCAAGGCCTACTCAATGCAGGAACGATAAGGCGGGAACCTGAATCTTCCAGCGGAAAGGAAGATCTGGCGTCAAGGGGCAGAACCAAGGGTTATACCACCCGGGTGGGTGGAGCCAGCTTTTGACCTTCCGGCAAGATTCTTAAAGGGAAAGGACATGCCAAGAAGTGTGGATAGAACATATCCACATCCCTAGAAAGTAGAAAATACAATTTTTGAAAGAAATAAGCCACCTTGCAGCAAAGCTGCTTTAAGGGGCAAGTCTAGCTGTCTGAATGAAGAAAATGAATCTGGCAGTTAGACGGAAGACAGTCCACCTACAGGTAGCAGTCTGAATGCATCATTCTAAGTTCCATGATTTGCATACATTCCACATCACATCAGGGCTCTAGGGGCAGTCAGATTCTGAGCAGACTGCATGTGTCTACTACTGGGAGATTCCAGGGGTTTGAAAACAGTTCAGGACCATCAGATGCAACGCTGTGCTTGGAATGACGCACTTCACGTTCAGAATGGTCACTTCTGGGTTTTGGCTCCAATTTAAAAAAAAAAAAAAAAAATGTAGTAAACAGTGTGAATTTACCACAGTCTATGCACAACTGTGCATGCGCCACTTCTGGAGAAACACATTCGTGATGAGATGACCCAGAATTCTGCAGAGCGTAGTAGTTAAAATCGGGCATAATACATGCCAATATGCCCCTTAACTGGTCCACTGCCATCAGGACTTCTGCTACCTGCTAATGCCATGCTCTTAATACATAAAATATTGACGTTCACACAGCAACTTCTAAAGAAGAAAAAAAAAAACTTTATTCTTGTATACAAACTGGTGGTGACCAAACATGGGAACAAGTAGCATCTGCAGGTTTAACTAAAAAAATACAAACAAAACACTCAAGACCATTTTGACTCAAAGATGTTTTTATACACATTTTTGCTCCTTTTACTTGGAATCACCTTCCTGAGTAGACTCTCGAAGGCTGTACTTCCACACATACGTGGTTTATGGGCTGTTCCCGGCCATCCACCTCGAGGAAGGAAGGAACCCCAGACTTCTGTAGAGTAAGGGATGGCGACAGCAGCCGTCCCATCTGCAGTGACTGGAGTTTTTGCACTAGTGCCAGTTGGAATACAATAGCCCTCCTTACCACGAGAGCCAAAAACACTGCAATATGCAACTCTAAATATTCCCCCAAAGTGTTTGTGATATTGCTTTGAATGTTCAATTATGTACAAAATTAATCTTATGCAGCCAGAAAAAGAAAATTAATCCTTGGAGGGGCCTTCTGCCACTTGGAACTTTTCACTGTGTCAAACCTCCAGTTTCCAATGCCGGCTCCATGTCAAGCCTGTAGCTTCAAGTGCAGATGCTGGCAGTGCCAAAGCTCCCGCTTCCAATGCTGGCTCTGACCTTGCCAAACTTCCAGCTTCGACTGCTAGCTCTTCTTGTTCCTTCACATCACCCTACAAACATTTCCTTCTGGGGCAGGGTAGTAATCTATAAACAGGAATTGGGAAATCTTATGTAGCAACCCCTTGTTGACAGGAATCTGCCGCTGCAGACCCGAAGGTCCCAGATGAGCACAGGGAGAGGGAGAATAGTTCTTTGCACAATCATGGAGCTCTGAACAAGTTAAACTTAAACCTGGCTCCCAATTTTATGCAGCATTTGCCATGCCAACATGGGGAAGAGAGAGAGAGAGAGAGACAAGACAACAGGCAAAATGCTGCACATATGCAATAAATCACTGTCTTCGAGAAGAAGAAAAAAAATTATTTAACTACTACTATTCACTTCACATTCGGGCAGTCTTCCATAGGGCTGGCTTCGTTGCCAGAACAGTCTTCAAGCTCAACTCCTCCTACCACCCAACCATGTGGTCCTCTAGCTCTGCCCCTTTGCCCTTAGATCTGCATACTGGAACAGGAATCTGAAGCAAGCCTTGCCTGGAGAGGTCAGATAGGTTGTTTGGAGGTGAAATGAATACCAGTAGTAGAACTATGGTTGTAAGTAAGTGCCCTCTACTTCTAACTACCTAGATTCAGTTCACTATCCACACTTAGGCAGACCTGTAGCAGTCCTCAGGAGGGGACATCCAAAATAAGGCAAAGGAAAACTGGAGAGCTGAGGTCCAAAGCAGCGTCACAATGACTGAGCAAGTTAATGCTGTAATGGGAAATGAATGGGTGCACATTCGAGCAGACAGCAGTTCTACATAGTTCAGACACAGGAATATATCTGGCAGCAGTAATGGAGGAAGCTGCATGCCTGGAGACAGCTTTCAACCCCAAGGGTAGCTCCTCCCCAACAATCTGTAAGAGTGATATGGAGACTCCACAGAAAGCACCTGCAGCAGTCTGGCCAATGTGACGACCAACACGATCTTCACGACACAAGCAGTCACTAGTCAATAAGCTCAAATGGTTATCAATTAGCCATGACAGAACAGTAGCAAATCCAGCATTTTTTTTGAGGGCAAGTAAGGCAGGTGGTCCAGCCATTTAAAGAAACAGCTGACTACTTTGTCATGTGCCATTGTCAGCAACACTGCCTTGGCACTGTATAAAAGAAATGATAGCCAGATGCACCTTGAAGGATGTGGCTCACAACCCTGCCAGAGACAGGGACATCAAGTATGGTCAAAATGAAGCAGTAGAAAGGCAGCAATCCTCGCACCAACACGAAAACATCGTCCACTAGCAAATGTACGTCTTGCATGTTGACTCCTTGCAAAATGCAACTAACAACTGGAAAACATCTTTTGGAAGCTCAAGGACCTGAAACCCGTCCCATCGGACCTGGTCAGCAGAACTGACAAAAGTGGAAGAAGCCACAGAGATCTGCTGCAGAGACGGAATAAATCCCGATACCAGAACTGGTGCAGTCAAGTCTGGTGCAACAGAATATGGGACACCGTGCCCCTTCACACCTTGGGGACCAGGGGAAACAGAGGGAAGGCATCGGGAGGTTGAGCCTAGGACGGAGAACATGTCCCCCAGCAGAGTGCCTTGCTGAGGGGGATGGACATATAACAGTCCCAGATCCCAGTTCTCTTAGAAGTGAACAGATCCATGGATGGTGTTACCTACAATGAGATCGAAGACACCACCTCCAGGTGCAGAGATCACTCACAAGACACTTCCCCTACACGAAGTGACAGCATCCACCAGCTGGCTGCTGCACCCATAACAGGGATGGACAACAAATCTGCACTCAGAACGCAAACCAGAAACCATGTTCGGAGCACCCTCTTAATAGAGGGGAAGCGTGCATGCTACCTTGCTCATTCAGGTAGAACATGGTGGTCATGTTGTCCAGAAACACAACCTTGAACCAGCAGTGGGAACTTGGCCAAAGCATTACAAACCTGCAGGGAATCCTAGCAGGCTGATGGGGAGTGGAGACCCACAGTGACCAGAACCCATGCACTGCAGTCTAGCAGTTGTGCACTCTAGCCCACCAGTGATTTCTGCATCATCCATATGATCTGGGGTTCCAGATGGACAAACAGAATTCTTTCAGAGATGTTCAAAGACCATCACCAGCAGATGGTGTACAGCATCAGCTGGGTCACCTGGACTGAGAGCAATGGTGCCCCAATTCCCACTGAATGGATCTCACTGCCAAATCAGAAATGATCTGGTAAAGGCAGACATGTCCTCTGCAGGACAGATCAGTTCTGGTCTGGAGAGAGTAAAGCTCTGCTCCAGTGAAGATGATCAGTTTCGGGGAGGGCATGGACTTGGCCAAATCAGCCATCAAGGCACTGCAGGATCTCAGCCTGATGGTCAGATTCCTGGACTGTTCGAAACCACGCAACAAGCTCCCTGCAATGAGTCAGTCGGCAAGTTATGGAAATGCCTTAAAGCCTCTGCGCCTAAGACTGCTACGACCAACAATCCAGTTTAACACCCAGGGTACCGTTGCCAAGCCAAATAGCTTAGCTCTGAAGTGAGAGGGTTCTGTCCACCCGAAAGCAGAGGAACCATCTGTGTGACAAATAATGGGGATGTGCAAGTACACATCCTGGAGAGCCTGACAGTAGAACCAGTCCCTGGCTTCATGGATGGAATTATCTTGTCCTGAGTCACCATATGAAACTTCAGATTGTTAATGAACTTGTGAAACACTTAAGAATGGGTGCCAGCCCCATCTGTTTGGGTACCTTCAAGTACCGTAAACGAACCCGTGCAGGACTTGGTTTTCTGGGACAGACTATTATGCACCACTAGAGGAGCTGAAAAACTTCGCTCTGTAGTGCAGGAAGACTGCAGGAACAGCACTTCCTCCAACATCCCTCAGGGACTGGTACAGTCTCCAATTCCAAAGACAACCCAAATCCGACCACTTCCAGGACCCACTTGTCAGAAATAATAGCAGACCAGTGCGGCAGAAAATAGAACAGTCTGTCCCAGACATGGAGCAGCAGCAGGGTTTTGGATGGAGGGGGAATGGGCACCACCCCAACCGATCACTTTTTGCTTCTGATGGCAGCCCAGAGGACCTGCCTTCAGAGGAACCTACACCGCACCCCCTTGTGCTTATAGGACCTCCCATCTACTGGAAAGCTTGATCAGGTAGTGCTGCTTTTGACTGTGTACCTTGACAGGATCCACAAAAGAAGCCTGCCCCATGGGGCCAAGGCTTGGGCAGATGACCAATGTCATGAAGTCCAGAGTCCCACTGGACTTCAGTACATGTGAGGTGGTCTGTGAGAGTCCACAGAGATGCATCTCTGTAAAGGGCAGATCTAGCCGTTACTGGATTTTTTTTTTTTTTTTTACATATATGGTGAAACTTGTGACCATGCGCGTCAGTGAATGGACATGGCTGCAGCTACTGCACGAGCCAACATGGCTGTGTCCTGGGCCTCCTACAACTGCTGCTTAGTTGCCATCAAACCCAGATCATGGATTTCCCATAGATCTAGCGGACTCTAGTTGGGAAGCAGGTTAGGGAGGTCTGCAAGTCCCTCTTAGAGCTCATGGCTACGTCCTGACCGATGCCCAGCAATACAGCTGCACAGAATAGTTAGGTAGGGTGCGCAGCAGTGACAGCGCATGGGGTTTTAAAACCTGGATCAAAATTAGACCCACTGGTGTAGAATATGTGGGTCAAAATGAGAAACTGGGTCAAAACTAATCACAAGTACAAATTTCACCAGTACAGAAGCTTAAATCTGTCAAGCGAAAATACTTCTCTAGTGTTTACATTTCCATCTTTCGGTTATTATTACAGACAGGTGCATCGCTTTGGACCCACTGTCATGTGGAAAGAGGGTCATTTCTGGGCAAGCTGCAACTTTTTCCCCTTTTTGCCCTATCTAGCACTTTTCCTGGTGCAGACTGGATGGACCAAGTGCCTTTTTCTGATGTCAACATCTGTACGTCATCTGGCCAAAGCAACCCTGCTTCTTGAGCTCCTTGCCTAGCATCTTGTCTGTCTTGCCCTGCACCTTTGCCTTGTAGAACATCACATCCAACAGCAGCCCTCCAGTGACCAATAATCTGAGAATTCTCAACAATCTGCCCAAGGGACCACATAAATGCACAGTTCATATGGCAAGGCAGGGCTCAGGGGGATAGAGAAGGCTACCCCAATAAGGAATCTTGCACCAGAATGTCTAACAGTGAGTAGCATTTACTTCTCCTTGCACCTTCTCCAGTGCAACATCCAGAATAATTAACCTCTGTTTCATGAGGACAGTGGAGGACTAGCCCTCCCCAGGTGTACCCGTCAGCTGACTACCCTACCAACAACTCTTGTCGACTGGATGGACGACACCTCCTAATCAGAGCCAGGATTAAGGAGAGTTGATTGCCAACACAGGGTGTTGACATCCTTCTTCAGAAGGGCAACCGCCACCAACAGGAGATGAGAAAGCCTGAGCTCTGGCCTAGAGTCCTTGATTGGAGCATCCTTTGCCAAATGTGGAGGTGTGGGTGCTGCGGCATGGTTGGCAGTGCTGGTGGGGGAGCCACAAGGCACATGACTGAAGTCCATGCTGAGAGGTGTAACCAAGACTGGAGTGAGTATCACCATCTCCGGTCGACCTTAATCCTGGGCAAATGCCCCACAGGCCCACTGCTGCAAGGCTGCTCTCTCCTATCTGCAATGGGCTTGACACAGATGGGCAGAACTTAACATCGACCAATGATGGTGGTGTCTATGAAAACAGCAAGACTGAGATCTTAGCCTTGACATGGTACTGGGCCTCCAGGTTCCTATTCCCCAACGGTGGGACGCTGGACACCAGAGGAACAGGAGATGGCAATGGGGTAGGGAAAACGAGCAGCTGCTGAATTTAGCTATACTGGGCCCAGGGTATGAGAGAGATCTTCCCCCTTGACTGACATGTCTCTGATGTGGTCAACTGTCAGCTTGACTGGAGACGCAGTTAAGATGCCCAGATGGAAACTCCATGGACAAACCAAAACGCACCATGGGCAGCGCAATCTCAGAAGGCAACCAACTGCGTGAATCCTCTGGCGGGAGACAATGCAAACTGTCCGACTGACAGCAATCCCACAACCAGTGTTAACTTTTCTTTTGTGTGCGCGTTAAACTGAGGACTTGCCTTCAAAGGAGTGGAGAGATAGGAGTTGGTAAATTCACACAAACTCCCCCTACACCAGACACGGAAGGTCCAGGACAAGAACATCCCTTGCTGGCCTCCTCTGCCTCTTGGGCCTGTAATTGTGCCACTGACCACGCAACTGCGAACAACATGCACACCTTTGATCTGCCCTGGATCACTCACTACAGCTGTGCTTCAAGTACTGGCACATGCACAGCATAACACCAGGAGCAATGTGCCACATCGTGTTTGGTCACAGAATCTGGAACCTGCACAAAATGCACCTCTTGGGCCCAGTCTTCTGTTCCATGGTGAATAGTGACAAAGCAGAACGCCAACGATGAGGATACAGAAAAAGCTGAAACACCAAAGGAAAAAGCCTGAAAACAACCCTATTTCACTAGTATGAGTTGTGAAGCAAAACCCCTGTTCATTACAGCAGAAAAAAAGATCCAAGTGCAAAGGGGGGAGAAGTGGGAGGACCACATGGTTGACTGGTAGGAGAGGAGCATGACGACAGTTTGGGTGACTGAGCATGCTTAGTGGAAGACTGCTTAAGTGAGGATACTGAACTTAATCTGGGTATATAAAACTGGACATAACCAGAACCCACAACTGTGACAACACAAAAAGATGAAAAACTGTTCCGAAAGGTTCACTGAAACATTACTGTCATTTAATGTCTCTTCCCCACCCCCCAAAAAAATAACTGACAGCATTCAAACAGCTACTCTTATGAAAATTTAAACAGCACAGAGCCCCTGCTGAGCCAACCCATGTCCCACTAAGGCATGGCCAGTGGGGTATGAGGAAGGTTTTTTTTTTTTTTTTTTTAAACAAAAAACAAAATAAATAAATCACACTTCAGGAAATTGCTGAACTGTAAACTCGCACATTTAAGTTTCCAAGCTATGCATTTTTTCAAGGAATTAAACACTAAATCAACAGGAAAGAAAGCGACAGCTGTCTATTTTGAAATTTCTGTCAACAACCCCATTCCTCACTGCGGACATATTTTGGGGACTGACAAATGCCATTTGTCTGTCCACCTGTGACACTTCCTAGCACCGAGCTCTACTCCAGGAGCTGAAAGGCTAAAGATCTGCCAAGGTCAGTTTTTGGACCCACAGTGAACAATGGAAAAAAAAAAAAAAAAAAAAATACCTTTAATAAAATAAAAATAATGTGACAGGCTGTGTACTGCCGTGGTGCTAGATCAATGCTGAATCCATATGTATGTTAACGTAATTAACCACATAACCTACGGTACAACACATTCTGGGAGCTGTATCCACTAGTCAGTTTCTTTCTACAGATCACGGAGGTGGCAGTTTTCAGCTGATACAGGTCAGAGCCGTGCTACTCTGTCACCATCATTTTGTAACAGAGTGGCAGAGAGCAAATTTGGCTGCCAAGGGTGCTGTAAGTAGACTACTGTGCTAATGCTGTGAAGTGCTAGGCTCAACACAACCCCCCACCCCACCCTGCCGCATCTGAGCACCAGCTGCAGGGAAACCAGACAGCCTCAGCTACGCAGGTCATTTAATCACATAGCAAAGGCATGCTCTGGGGAATGTGGCTATGAAGGAAGGGAGTAACCCATCCGAACACTCAGATTTTAAAATCGGCAAAAGGAGCAGACCAGGACATTTTGATACTGTGACATACTCCCTTAAGTCAGGGGTAACACCACCTTCTTGTCACAGCTCTTATGAATAATAAAATATTTCTGTGCCATCTGTTCTTTTGGGTTTGTTAGTGAGGCAATCTGGGTGTTAACACACCTGAAACTCATCCCACAATGGGAGAGAGGCAACTCGCCATAAACTAAGCATGGAGTATAGGACACCACCAAGCCAACCAATGGCTAAAACCTGTGCTCTCTGGCCCAACTCCTTAGTTATGGCCCTTGCCTTCTGCATGCTTTCAGACTGCTAAATAGAAAAGACAACACACTGGTTAACCCTTCTGACTGGGTGGCCAACCGATTATTCCCAGCAAAATGTCAAGATAGTTCCTTGCCAAACAGTCCAGCACAAGAGCAGCTGCATGAAGTCTAGATCCACATCAATATGAGCTCTCTTCGCCAGGACAATTCCCTGACAAGAGACCTCTATCTGCAACCAGCATTAATCTGTGTGTTCTCTTGCTATGGGTGCCGTAGAAGGAATATGCAACATCACCAGGCTGTAAAGTGAGCCGGTCAGCTGCAGTCCATTCTCTGCCTCAGACAAGACTGTTCATATTGGACGTAAGATGGTTACAGTTTTTGGTTTTAGTCCTTTTTTTGCCCAGATTTCCTGGCCTCTTGCCTTGAATCCCTGCATTTCTGACAGTAAAAGATGTCTGGGACATTGGTTTTCTTGATCTTGGCACAGGAGAGATGGATCCAGGTTCCACACTGGTTGCACTCAATCATGGGCCGCCCAGCAAAGGGTTTCTGACAGTAACATGTGATCAAGTCCCAAGAATCGTCACCTGAAAAAAGGATGAAACAATTAAAATGGCAATCTTACTCCAACTTAACACGCATTAGGTAGGGAAAAGGGACAGACTAGGTGGGCCATATGTATAACAATCAAGAGCAACCAAAAATGGATTTTTAGTCAACTGCTCTTAGGAACCTGACCCAATAGTTATAACACGCTATCTCTTCCCCCAACCACCTCTGTCTGAATCTCTCAGAAAGTACAGTTACGTAAGAACTTACCATACCAGTAGATCTTCAAGAGAGGCTCTTGCAGTAGGGTGGGATAAAGGTTAACCTACTGCAGGACTGTGCCCTCTGGCGTCAGGACCACACAGGAACTTTTGTTAGCAGTGTCTGACGGGGGACTGCCACCCGATGTCACGTGTCAAACATCAGCGTGATACTATATAGTGGGCGGTCACCACATCAGCCCTCCAGTTCTCCTGCCGGAGACCTCCAAGAGTCATGACAGGAGAATGTGAAGAGGCTCCTGGAAAAAAGCTACAGACTAAAGAGGGGAAAGGAGGGTGGGAAAAAGGTTAACCTACTGCAAGAGCCTCTCAAAGATCTACTGTTACGGTAAGTTCTTGCGTAACTGTACTATCCTACTTCAAGAGGGCTCTTGCAGTAGGTAATTACTTGTAGGACTGAGTCCCAAGCAGTCAGAGTCCAAGGGACAGGAAAACATGGAAGGCTAAAATAGTAGGTAGCCAAATTCTAAGGACAGGAGTCCCTGAAGGACCGCCAGTCCGAAACCAGCTATACGCCTAGAGGCAAGGTCCAAACTGTAGGGTTTTGTGAAAGTGTGGACGGAACTCCAAGAAGCAGCCACGCAGATTTCTGTGGCAGATACATTTCTGAAACATGCTACAGAGGCAGCCATTCCCCGGTAGAATGTCCTTTGACCTGCCCCAGAAGGACTTTACCATACTTCTGGTAACAAAAACCAATGCAATTTGCCAACCATCTGGAAAGGTATTGTTTGGAAACTGCCGCACCTTCTCTCTCCAGTGCGAAAGAAACAAAAAGCTGATCAGTCTTTTGGACATCTTTTGTCCTGTTGGCGTAATAATGTAAAATTCTGTGAACGTCTAATGTATGCAGAATGGTCTCGTCCCGATTAGTATGTTAAGGGTAATACACCGGCAGCTTAAGAGACCGATTCAAGGCAGTCTCTGAAAACAACTTTTGAAAGAAACCTGGGATTAGTGCATAAAGCCACCCGGTCTCTGAAAAATCAAATAAGGCTCCTTACACGAGGGCAGGCTCGGAAATCCGAAGTGACTGCAACTAAAAAGAGTGCTTTCCAGGACAAAAAGCGCATGTCAGATGTTCCTGTCTGTTCAAAAGGAGATGAGATCAATTTCTCTAAGAGAAAATTAAGGTCCCATGGTGGGGGGTTCAGATGCAGAATACCTTTTAGGAATGTTTTTGAAATCTCTGAGCCAAAGTTTTGCCCCCTACTAAAACACGGTAGGCAGAAATGGCTGCTAGATGCACCTTCAGTGACAAATAAGCTCAAGCCCAGGTCAGATAAAGATGATACTCCATGATCTAAGGAGTGGGACACGAAAAGGGGTCCCAACTCTTGGAGGTGGCCCAGATGGGAAAAAAAGCTTCCACTTTATGGCATAGGTGGTTCTGGTAGGAGGCTTTCTGGCCTCTACCAAAATCTGAGCTACTCTAGGGGAAACCCCAAATCTGGAAGAAGATGAAGGGACTTCAGACCCAGTTATACCAGCGTCCCCAAGATTGTAGGAAAGTGGTAGAGGAACTGGAGATTCGTTGTCAGCTGCTGAAGCAGCGGAACCAAATTTTGCGAGGCCAAAATGGAGCTATCAGAATCATTTGTGCTACTTCTGTTTGGAGCTTGATCAGCATTCTGTAAAACTGGGAAGGGAGGGAAATGCGTACAGATATCTACCTGTACAGAGCAACAGTGTGTGTTGCCAAAAAGCACCACCCACAGGACTGAGCGAGCAAAACTTGGGAAGTTGTGCATTTGATGTGGCTACAAACAGATCCACTTCCAGGCGACCTCAGAGGTCGAAGATGTGATCTACTACCTCTTGCTTTAGTTCCCACTACTGCGCTCTTACGCCGACACAGCTGAGACTGTCTGCAAAGACGTTCTGCATGCCTGCGACGTGGACTTCCAGGAGGCAAACCTTGTGCAGAACTGCCCAATTCCAGACCCGCATTGTTTCCCTACAAAGAGGGTATGAGCGTATGCCCCCATTTGTTGATGCATCACACTACGCACATGTCTGATTGGATCAACAGTACCTTGCTGACACATGTGCTGAAAGAAAAAATTACTCACCTTAGTAATGTTGTTTCTTCTAATGGAGTCTTGCTATATTACAACATATGCAGTTTGTCCCAGCCTTAGAACTGCTCCGGAGGTGAAAGAGTCAACTTCCATGCCAGGCATGGAATCTTGAGCGCGAGCTCGGTTGAAAAACTGTCTGTTGATCTTCAAACTGAAACTGTCAGATCTTTACAAGCAAAACTCACTAAGGTTCTGTGTGGAAGCTGTAAACCTACACTAGCCAACTGGCTACTAAACTATTAACACATTTTTCTGGTCCCAAAACCAAGACTCAAGTCAGGGATCCAAAAATAAATAAAATATACACCCAAACACCCCAAAAGAGGGTGAAAACACAAGGTGGGCATCATTAACTGCCAACACTGCACTGCCCACCCACATCCCAAGAGCCGAGGTTCTGAGAGGCAGGCGGGGAGGTCATAATATAGCAAGACTCCATTAGAAGAAACAACATTACTAAGGTGAATAATTTTTCTTCAAACATGAAATCTTGCTATATTATGACATATGCAGACTACACAGCAGAACCTCCATGGAGGAGGGACAGAACCTACTTAGAAATAGGCTTGAGCTATAGCTGTGTTAGAACCGAGCATCACCCCTAGCCTGGATGTCCAGGGAGTAATGCTTGGTGAAAGTGTGTACTGTTTTCAGGTAGCTGCTTGACATATCTCTAAGATAGGGATGTCCCTGGCCGCAGCTAGGGACGCAGCTGTACCTCTGGTAGAGTGAGCCCCAGGCCTGAAGGAGAACCTTACCCAGTTTTTGATAGCAAAATTGACACAAGAGACAATCCACCTGGCAATGGATCTTTAGTGGCAGGTTTCTTACCAACCTCACCATAAGTGAGGAACAGTTGAGGGAGTCAAACCTGTGACCCTTGGTACGCCTATGTAGTAACTAAGGGCTCTCATCTCATCTGTGCAGCCTCCTCTCGCCAGAGGAGGAATGGTCAGTGAAGTACACTGGAAGAGATAGATTGATTAAGGTGGAAATCTGAAACCACCTTAGGCAAGAATTTCCTGTTAGTCCTGAGGACTACCTTATCTCTGTGAAAGGAGATAAAATCAGGCTCCACTGACAAAGCTTGTAATTCACTTATGCACCTGGCAGAAGTGATGGTTACTAGAAACACAGTTTTCCAAGTCAAGTACTTAAGCTCTGCTGAAGACAAAGGCTCAAAGGGGGGGTTGCATTAGCTGAGCAATGCAAACATTAAGATCCCAGGCAGGAGCAGGGTCCCTGAATGGAGGGTTGGTGTGAAGCAATCCCTTGAAAAACTTGGAGAATACAGGGTGAGCAGAAAGAGAAGAGGGCTTTCCTGCTGAAATAAAAGCAGACAGCTGCCAAATGCACTTTCAGGGTAGCTGGCCTCAGCCCCAAAGTATTTAGATGGACCATATAGTCCAGGACTGTGGGCAAATCAGCAGATTCTGGGGAAATATGCTTTCCAGAGCACCATATGGAAAATCTTTTCCATTTAGAATTATAAGTAGCCCTGGTGGAAGGCTTCCTAGAAGCTTTCAAGATATCAAGTACACCCTGAGAAAGGTGTAGGTCAGCAAACTAACTCCTCAAGAGCCAGGCCTTGAGGTTGAGGAATTTGAGATTCGGATACCAAACTCTCCCCTGGGCACAGGTTAACAGATTGTGATTCCTGGGGAGACAGGGAAGGTGGACTGCTAAGGACAGAAGGAGTGGATACCAGGGCTGTCTGGCCCAATCTGGAGCAATCAGAATCATCCTGCAAGGTTGAGATCTGATTTTGACTAGCACCTTGAACAAGAGAGGAAAGGGGGGAGAAGGCATAGAGGAACTTCCCTTCCCAATCGAGAAGGAAGGCATCCAGAGGGACTGAGCCCAACACTGGGGACCTGCAACAAAAAAGCGGAAGTTGGTGATTGTCTGGGGCTGCAAAAAGATCTATCTGAGGGGTGCCCCACCTGGCAAATACTAACCCCAGTACTAGGGGATCCAGTGACCATTCGTGATGGCCCTGGGAAATCCTGCTGAGAGAATCTGCCAGGACATTGTCCTTGCCTGGGAGGTGAACTGCCATGAGGGAAGTGTTCAGGGAATAAGCCAGAGACCACAACTTCATTGCCTCGGTGCACAAGGCCAAAGACCGAGTGCCCCCTTGCTTGCTGATGTACCACATTGTAGTGGTGTTGTCTGTTCTGACCTGTACCACTTTGTTCTGAACAGATGCAGAAAAAACCTGAAGTGCTAGAAAAACGGCTCTGAGTTCCAACAGACTGATGTGGAGCAGAGATTCCTGAGGGGACCACAATCCCTGGGTGGTGAGGTCGCCATGTGAGTCTCCCATCCCAAAAGGGACGATCTGTAGTAAGGGTCAAGGAGTGAGATTGAGGATGAAAGGAACCCCTGTCTCAGATTGCTCTGATCCTGCCACCACTGCAGGGCCTGGATCAGGTTTCGAGTTACTGGGATCAATTTGGTTGAGGATCTCTCCTTGGAGACCAGGAGGCTCTCAAATGGAACTGGATGTCCCTCATCTGAAATTTTGCTCCTTGCACTACAGCTGTGGAAGCAGCCATGTGGCCAAGGAGCTGTAGAAGTGCCTTGCTGGTCGAGAGACCTGCAGAGTGAAGGAGGAGGCCAGAGCCACCAAGGTCTTTACTCTTTCTAGAGGAAGGAAAGCTCTGGCCTGCTTTGTGTCCAGTTCTGCGCCTATGAAGGTGAGTAGCTGAACAGGCTCTAGAACTGACTTTGGAAGATTGAGAAGAAAACCTAGAGACGTAAGCAGCTGCTGGGTAACCCGAAGGTGTGATGTGACTTGGTCTGGAGACTGACCCACTATGAGCCAGTCGTCCAGGTAAGGAAAGATGGCAATCTTTTGCCTTCTTAAGTGAGCAACTGCTACTGCCAGGCATTTGGTGAATACCCTTGGGGCAGAGGTGAGGCCGAAGGGCATTGCTCTGAACTGGTAATGGCCTGAGGGCAGTTCGAATCCGAGGTACTTTCGGTGGGAGCTTCCGATGAGAACATGGAAGTAGGCATCCTTGAGGTCCAGGGACGCTAGCCAGTCCCCTGGCCTTAGGGAGGGTAAAATAATTCCCAGAGTCACCATTTTGAATTTTGGTTTTAAAAGGTGCTTGTTTAGGTATCTTAGATCCAGGATGGGCCGCCATTCTCCTGTCTTTTTTGGGGTAAGGAAGTACCTGGAGTACAGTCCTTTGCCCTAATGTAGGGGAGGAACCCTTTCTACAGCTCTGAGAGCCAGGAGGGTTGAGACTTCTGTTTCCAAAGCAAGAGCCTCTGATGGATTTGCAGGTGGAAAGGATCTGGTTCTCATCTTTGGAAATTTTTTGAAGCTGAGAACCAGTCCCTGGCTTACTACTTCCAGGACCCACTTGTCTGATGTTAAAGACCCCGGTCCTGGACTAGTAAGCCAGCCTGCCCAGGTAATGGAGAATCGCCCTGGGCATCCCATCAGGGTGCCTGTTTGGCAGGGCTTTAGGCTGAGGGGTGGGAGCAGGCCTGCTCGTACTCCGTCTGCCTCTCCCTCTGAAGAACCCCCTCTGGGCATAAGCTGAAGAGGAGGCCTGGGCTTGGTGAAAAGGCCTGCCCCTGGAAAGCTGCCTGAGGAGTGGCTTGCCTCTCCTTGGCCTGTGCACTCCTATAAGTAGTCCTATACTCATCCATTTTCTTCATGTAATTCTCTGTCTGCTCCCCAAACAGAGAATTACCCACAACAGGAAAATCCATGGCCTTAGCCTGGGTATCCTGTGACAGGCTAGTACACCTGAGCCAAGCCATTCTACGAAAAGCCACAGATGTAGCTATGACTCTTGAAGATACATCATTAGAGTCCACTGCAGCATGGAATTGCACCTTGGATGCCTCAATACCATCAGCAGCCACCTGTTCCAGCTCCTTGGCAAGCTGGCCAGGGACCCGTTTCGCTAAAGCCATAACAGTATCCCATCTGGATTTCTGGTATCTTGCAACATAGGCCATATAATTTGCCTGTCTGAGTCCCAAGGATGCTGCCATGTATTGTTTCTTTGCCATGGCATCAATCCTCCTGGAGTCCTTGTCGGGGGGTTGGTGAAGCCAAGGGAATATTTGCCTTATCACAGCTGCAGCCTGCACTACTCCAACATGGCTGCATTGTTGTGAAAGGAACTCCGTATCAGAGCCTGACAATGTGTACCTCCTGTCCATCTTTTTATCCACAGGAGGTAAAGAATTAGGAGCTTTTAAAATCTTTGTCTATTCCTTTACACAAATCTTTTAGGAAACAGACAATCTCCTGGACTCTGGGATATCCATCATTTCCACATAGTCAGGCTCCTCCTGTTCATCCACAGCTTCTTCCAAAGGAAGCTGGAGGGTTTCAGCAACTTTTTTATAAAACAGAAAATGAGAAGGGGACTCAGAAAGCCTAGGGGGAGACACTCTTGAAGGTCTGTCTGGGGAGATGTCCGGTTCAATGGGCACATCCAGACTTTCAAAATCACATTCACTCTCTTCATAATCCTCCTCCCCCTCCTCCGGTTCATAAAATTCTTTATCATATTCCTGAACCGGTGGAACCAACCGAACGAACCGTTTACCTGATGGTGCGGTTCGGACGGAACCGGGGAAAGCGACTGGACAATTTGGATCGCTTTGGCTATCTCTGCAGCGGTTGGAGAAGGACATTTTGGCTCCACACCTGCTGTTTTTCTAGTCCTCTTTACTGGAACTGGCTCCTCAGAGTCAGCTCTTCGTTGCCGAGGAAGTATCCTGGTCAGAGGCACCTCCTCCGGTTCGGGTTGGCACCGAACTGGCTGGCCATCCGGTCAGCGGACTTTGTCTCTCGCCCCTGAGCCTACCAACCTCTTATCCAGGGTAGCTGCAGGAAATTCTTGCAAATCTGGCAGTCTGCACTGAGGTGGTCAAACCCAGACAAACATGTGGTGTGTGGGTCAGCCTTGGCAAAGGCTTCCCCACAGACACTACAGTGTTGAAACCCAGTGGGCGGTTTTCTTTTGGGTTTCTCAGATAGTGCCAGACCCTAACCAAAAGCTTGCCTTTTCACGCAAATCGCCAACAAGACACCTTTATCGGTTCCCAACCGTGTCACGGGCCGGGGAAAAAACCGTAATGAAATCCGTTTTTTTTTAGAACCGATAAGAACCGGGAACCACACTCTAAATGTAATTTAACAAATTTTAACAACAACTTGATCGGTTCAAACCGAACCGATAACGTTTGCAAGTTCCACACAGAGAAATGTAAAACCTATGTACCGGTTGCGGTTAAAATATACAAATGTGGTTTAGAAAAACCGAGAAATAACACTTTAACAGACAAATGAACTGAGCAGTAGGAGGAATCTCCGGAGCGACTGTTCAGTGAGGCGGAGTAAAGATTCTGACAGTTTCAGTTTGAAGATCAACAGACAGTTTTTTTCCAACCGAGCTCGCGCTCAAGATTCCATGCCTGGCATGGAAGTTAACTCTTTCACCTCCGGAGCAGTTCTAAGGCTGGGACAAACTGCATATGTCATAATATAGCAAGACTTCATGTTGTTTGAAGAAAAAAAATACTCACCTTAGTAATTATGTTTCTTCTAATGGAGTCTTGCTGTATTATGTTCAATTGCAGTGATTCCCAACCCTTGAACTGCCCCGGAGAACAAAGAGTTAACTTTCTATGCAGGGCATAAAATGCTGAGCTCGAACTCTGTTGAAGTCTCTGTCTGGAGTGATTCAAACCTAAACCGTCAGATTCTTACGAGCCCAACTAAACTAAAAATTCTATGTGGAAATTGTAAAAATTCTTACTAGCCAACTGGCACAAAAAAGTTTTTGATTCCCAAGGAAGACTCTAGTCAGGAAACCCAAAAACAAACCCCAATGTACTAAAAATAACAATAAATCAGCACCCAAACAAAAAGTAGGAGGGTGCAAGCAAAAAACACCCCTGGGGTGCAACACTGCACCTGCCCACCCACTTCCCAAAAACAGGTTCTGAGAGGGGAGGCAGGGAGGGGGGTCAGAATACAGCAAGACTCCATTAGAAGAAACATAATTACTAAGGTAATTTTCTCTTCAAACATGAAGTCTTGCTGTATTCTGACAATTAGGAACTACCAAGCAGTACCTCCAAGGAGGAGGGACAGAACCTACTTTGGGAATAGGCTCTGAAGTACTGCTGTACCAAACCGAGCATCACTCCTAGCCTGGATATCCGGAGAGTAATGCTTGGTAAAGGTATAGACTGTTTTCCAGGTGGCTGCTTGACAAATTTCTAAGAGAGGGATATCCCTGGCAGCAGCCAGGGAAGCAGCTGTACCTCTTGTGGAATGAGCCCACAGGTCTGAGGGTGGAGCTTTTCATAGCAGAATTGTATACAAGACAATCCACCTGGCAACAGATCTTTTGGTGGCAGGTTTGCCCTTTCCCACTTCTCCATACGTAAGGAATAACTAGAGGGAGTCAAACCTGTGACCCTGGGTACGCTCTATGTAGTAACTAAGGGCTCTTTTGACATCTAAACTGTGTAGCCTCCTCTCTCCTGAGGAAGAATGATCAGTGAAGAAAACTAGGAGAAACACAGACTGGTTTAAATGTAAGTCTGAAACCACTTTGGGCAAGAACCTTCTATTGGTTCTAAAGCCCACTGTATCCCTGTGAAAGGAGATGAGAATAAATTACTCACCTTAGTAATGTTTCTTCTAATGGAGTCTTGCTGTATTCTAATTATTGCAGTCAGGTCCTGCCTTTTAACTGCCCCGGAGAACAAAGAGTTAACTTTCCATGGCCAGCATGGAACGTTCAGCGCGAACTCGGTTGAAGCCTCTGTCGGCTGTTTAAACTCCAACCGTCAGATCTTTACGAGCAATACTCACTAGAAGTTGTGTAGAAACTGTAAAACTCACACTAGCTAACTGGCAACTAAATTTATTAAAAAAAAGGTTTTTTTGGTTTCAAAGCAAAGACTCAAGTCAGGAAATCCAAAAAACAAAACATCACACCCCCAAAATAAAGGAGACTGAAAAAGGGGCACCTCTAGGGTGCCAACACTGCTCCTGCCCACCCACATCCCAAAAACCAGGTTCTCAGAGGGGAGGCAGGGGGAGGTCAGAATACAGCAAGACACCACTAAAAGAAACATTACTAAGATGAGTAATTTTTTCTTCAACATGAAGTCTTACTGTGTTCTGACTATTGCAGACTACCATGCAGTACCTCCATGGAGGAGGGACAGAACCTACTTTGGGAATAGGCTCTGAAGTACTGCTGTGCCAAACCGAGCATCACTCCTAGCCTGGATATCCAGAGAGTAATGCTTGGTGAATGTATGGACTGTTTTCCAGGTGGCTGCTTGACAAATTTCTAAGATAGGAATATCCCTGGCAGCAGCCAGGGAAGCAGCTGTACCTCTAGTAGAGTGAGCCCTCAGGCCTGAGGGTGGGATTCTACCCAGTTCCTCATAGCAGAACTGTATACAAGAGACAATCCACCTGGCAATAGATCTTTTAGTGGCAGGTTTGCCCTTACCGACCTCTCTATATGTGAGGAACAACTGCAGGGACTCAAACCTGTGACCCTTGGTGCGCTCTATGTTGTAGCTGACTGCCCTTTTGACATCCAAGCTGTGCAGCCTCCTCTCTCCAGAGGAGGAATGGTCAGTGAAGAAAACAGGGAGAGACAGACTAAGGTGGAAATCTAAAACCACCTTAGACAAAATCTTCCTGTTAGTTCTTAGGACCACTTTATCTCTATGGAAAGAGATGAAATCAGGCTCCACTGACAGGGCCTGCAATTCACTGATACGCCTGGCAGAGGTAATGGCTACCAAAAAGACAGTTTTCCAAGTCAAGTACTTAAGCTCTGCAAAGGACAAAGGCTCAAAGGGTGGTTGCATAAGCTGAGCAATGCAAACATTAAGGTCCCAAGCAGGAGCAGGGTCCCTAAAGGGGGACTGGTGTGCAGCAATCCCTTGAACTTACAAAACACAGGATGGGCTGACAGAGGAGAGGGCTTGCCTACTGACAAGTAGGCAGAAACAGCTGCCAGATGCACTTTAAGTGTAGCTGGCCTAAGTCCCAAGCCATTAAGGAACCATATAGTCCAGGACTGTAGGCAACCCAGCAGATTCTGGAGAAATATGCTTATTAGAGCACCAGTGAACCTTTTCCATTTGGAGTTGTAAGTCTTTCTGGTGGAAGGCTTTTGAGAAGCCTTAAGAATATCCAGAACCCCTTGAGAAAGGTGTAGATCAGCAAACTAACTCTTCAAGAGCCATGCCTTGAGATTCGGATACCAAATCCTCCCCCGAGAGGATGTCAACAGGTTGTAATTCCTGGGAAGAGACAGGATACCAGGGCTGTCTGGCCCAGTCTGGAGCAATCAGAATCACTTTGCATGGTTGAGACCTGATCTTGACTAGCACTTTGAACAGGAGAGCGAAGGGGGGAAAAGCATACAGGAACTTCCCTTCCCAATTCAGTATCAGAGCATCCAGGGGGACTGAGCCCAAGACTAGGGGTCTGCAACAAAAGAGGAAGTTGGTGATTGGGGCTGCAAAAAGATCCATCTGTGGAGTGCCCCATCTCGATAAAATCACTTCCAAAACTAGGGGATCTAGGGTCCATTCGTGATGGCCCTGAGATATCCTGCTGAGAGCATCCGCTAGGACACTGTCCTTCCCTGGGAGGTGAACTGCTATCAGAGAGGTCTGCAAGGAATAGGCCAGAGACCATAACTTCATTGCTTTTGTGCACAAGGCCGTAGACCGAGTGCCTCCTTGCTTGTTGATGTACCACATTGTGGTGGTATTGTCTGTTCTGATCTGGACCACTTGTTCTGTACAGATTTAGAAAAAGCTTGCAGTGCCAGAAAACACTGCTCTGAGTTCCAAGAGATTGACGTGAAGCAGAGATTCTTGAGGTGACCACAACCCTTGGGTGGTAAGATCCCCCAAGTGGGCTCCCCAGCCCAGCAGGGAGGCATCTGTGGTGAGTATCACTGAATGAGACTGAGTGACAAGAGGAACTCCCTGTCTCAAATTGTCCTGATCCTGCCACCACTGCAAAGCCTGGCTCAGGGTTCGAGTCACTGGGACTAGTTTGGTAAGGGAATCCTTTCTTTGGGACCAGAAGGCTCTTAAGTGGAACTGAATGTCCCTCAACTGGAATCTTCCCCCTGGACCACTGCTGTAGAAGCTGCCATGTGGCCCAGGAGCTGCAGGAAATGCCTTGCTGGTCGAGACACCTGAAGGGTGAATGAAGAGGCCAGTTCCATAAGGGTCTTGCCTCTCCAGGGAAGGAAGGCTTTTGCCTTATTGAATCCAGCTCTGCCCCTATAAAGGGTGAGGAGCTATACTGGCTCAGGAACTGACTTTGGAAGGTTGAAGAGGAATCCTAAGGAAGTGAGCACTTGCGGAGTTATTTGCAGATGTTACTTGGTCTGGAGACTGACCCACTATGAGCCAGTCGTCCAAGTATGGAAAGAAGGAGATCTTTTTTCTCCTTAGGAAAGCAACCACTACTGCCAGGCACTTTGTGAACACCCTTGGGGCTGATGTTAGGCCAAAGGGCACTGCTCTGAATTGATAGTGGCCTGAGGGCAACTCGAACCTGAGGTACTTTCTGTGGGAGCACCTGATGGGAATGTGAAAATAGGCATCCTTGAGGTCCAGGGAGGCTAGCCAGTCCCCTGGCCTCAGAGAGAGCAGGGTTATTCCCAGAGTCACCATTCTGAATTTTGGTTTTAAAAGGTGCTTGTTCAGATATCTTAGATCCAGGATGAGCCGCCGTTCTCCTGTCTTTTTGGGGGTTAGGAAGTACCTAGAGTACAATCCTTTGCCCCTGTGTAGGGTAGGAACCCTTTCTATGGCTCTGAGAGCCAGGAGGGAAGAAACCTCTGCCTCTAGGGCAAGCGTCTGATGGATTTACAGGTGGAAAGGATCTGGTTCTCATCTTGGGAAATTTTTTGAAGCGGAGAACCAGTCCCTGGCTTACTACTTCCAGGACCCAGTTGTCTGATGTCAGAGACTTCCAGTCCTGGACAAAGTAAGCCAGCCTGTCCCAAACAGGTATTGGAGAATCGGCCCAGGCAGACCCATCAGGGTGTCTGCTTGGCAGGAGCTTTAGGCTGAGGGGTGGAAGCAGGCCTGCTCATTCCCCGTTTGCCTCTTCCTCTGAAGAACTCCCTCTGAGCATAAGAAGAGGAGGCCTGGGCTTTGTAAAAAGGCATTTGAAAGGGCCTGCCCCTGGAATGCTGTCTCTGAGGAGTGGCTTGTCTTTCTTTGGCCAGAGCACTCCTGTAGGTGGTCCTGTACTCATCCATCTTCATGTAGTTCTCTGTCTGCTCCCCAAACAGAATTACCAATTACTGGGAAATCCATGGCCTTAGCCTGGGTATCCTGTGATATGCTAGTACATCTGAGTCAAGCCATCCTCCGAAGGGCCACAGATGTAGCCATGACTCTAGATGAAACATCACTGGAGTCCACAGCAGCATGAAATTGCACCTTGGATGCCTCAATACCATCCTCAGCCACCTGCTCCAGCTCCTTGGCAAGCTGGTCAGGGGCCTGTTTAGCCAGAGCCAGCACAGTGTCCCACCTGGACTTCTGGTATCTAGCTGTGTAGGCCATATAGTTAGCCTGCTTGAGTCCCAAAGATGCTGCCATGTACTGCTTTGCCATGGCATCAATCCTCCTGGAGTCCTTATCTGGGGTGTGTGTGAAGCCAAAGGAATATTTGCCTTATCACAGGCAGTGGCCTGCACTACCCAAACATGGCTGCATTGCTGGGAAAGGAACTCCGTGTCCGAGCCTGAAAGGGTATACCTCTTGTCCATTCCTCTATCCACAGGAGGTATGGAATTAGGAGTCTTTAGAATTTTAAATGTCCGTTTCCCAAAAGATTTATGGAGGGGAATAGACAATCTCCTGGACTCTGGGATGTCCATCATCAACAAAATCAAGCTCCTCCTGATCCTCTACTGCTTCTTCCATTGAAAGCTGGAGGGTTTCAGCCACTTTCTTGTAAACAAAGTGGAAGGGGACCTGAAAGCCTAGGAGGAGAACACCTGAAGGTCTATGTAGGGAGATGTCCGGGTCAATAGGCACATCCAGATTCATAATCACTATCATCATTATCCTCATACTCTCCCTCCTCTTCCGGTTCATAAAATTCTTCTAAAGCATAATCCGGAACCGGGGGAACCGACCGAACAGAGCCCCTGCCAGATGGTGCTGGTTCAGCCGGAACCAAAGTTAGCGATTAAACTATCCTTATAGTTTTGGCTATTTCATCAGCGGTCGGAGAAAATTTGTGGATCCGAACCGGAGGATTTCTCTTCTCTTCTCTTTTAGCCGGAACCGACTCCTCAGAATCGGCTCTCCTTTTGCCCGAAGAAGTTTCGCCCTGGTCAAAGGGCACTCCTGGTTCGGTCGGAACTGAACCGGGCTGGCCATCCGGGTCAGCGGACTTCTCGGCCTCCCTTTCCCTCAGTCTACCTACTCTCTTATCCAGGGTAGCTTTGGGAAAACTTACAAATTTGGCAGTCTGAATCGATGTGGTCAAACCCCAGACAAACAGGTGGTGTGGGGATCAGCCTTAGCAAAGGCTTCCCCACACACACTAGTGTTGAAACCCAGTGGCCCATTTTTTCTCTTTGGGTTTCTAGACATGGCCAATCCTATCCAAAACTTACCCTTTTTCGGCACTGTCAGGCAAGACACCCTTTGTCGGTTCCTAACCGTAGTTACGGTCTTGGAAAAATGAATTAAATCATTTTTTTTTTTTTTTTTTTTTTTTTAAAAAGAACGGATATGGACCAGTTACCACACACTAATAAATTCAAAAGTTTTTTTTAAAACCAATCTGATCGGTTCAAACCAAACTGATCCGATGTTTACAAGTCCCACACAGAAACTAAATGCAAAATCTATCTAGTACTCACGGTACCACAGACAGAGACTTGGACAGGTTCAGTAGCAGAAATTCGGTAGAAACCGAGCGAAAAAACGACACTTTAACCGACTTTTTGAACCAAGCAAAGGAGAAATTCGCAGAGCGACTGTTCAGTGAGGCGTATAAAGAATCTGACTTGGAGTTTAAAACAGCAGACAGAGGCTTCAACCGAACTCGCGCTGAACGCTCCATGCTGGCCATGGAAAGAAATACAGGTTATTCACCTGTAACAGGAGTTCTAGGAATGGTATGTGTTGTTCATCCACACTGTCTGGCAGGTTCATTACTGCTTTAAATCTTGCCGGAAGGTCTTCAAGCTGGCTCCTCCCACTCACCCGGGTGGTAAAACTCTCCGCTCCGCCCCATGACGCCAGATCTAGCCCGCCGGAGCCAGGTTGTGTGCCTGCCGTGGAGGTCGAGGAATGCGGTGGGATGAACAACATACCATTCCAGAACTCCCTGTTACAGGTGAGTAACCTGTATTTCTAGGGACATGGATATGTTGTTCATCCACACTGTCTGGCAGACTCCTGCAGTTCTCCGGGAGGAGGGAGGCAAGGCGCACACCCCCGATACTTACTTGGGAAATAAAGACTGGAGAACAGAGGCCCCAAAACCAGCATCCCGGCGTGACTCAAGGCAGATGTGGTAGTGGGTGATGAAGGTGTGTGCCGACTTCCAGGTAGCAGCCCTGCAGATTTCCTGGATAGGGACGTCCCTGGAAGCAGCCACCGATGCAGCGGTATGGCGGGTAGAATGAGCTCATCCCTCTGGGAGGCCTCCATGCCCACCAACCTATAGTGCAGATTCTATGTAGGAGATGACCCACCTGTCTCATCGTCCGCTTGGCTGCAGGTCTGCAGGCGGCTTCCAGCGTAGGTGACAAACAGTCGCTTAACCTCTCCCCGAACTTCAGCCGCCGCTTCCTTATAATAAGCGAGCCTTCTAGGATCCAAAGCATGGAGCCTATATTCGGCCCTCAGAGTGTGATTTGGGTAGAACACCGCAGAGTCAACACCTGGTTAAGGTGGAACTCCTCGACACCACCTTCGGAAGGAATTTCGGGTGGGGTGCAGGACAGCCTTGTCCCTGTGGAAGACCAGACAGAGGCCTCGATGGAAAGCACCTGGAGCTCTCCCATCCTCTGGCTGATGTGATAGCCACCAAGAAGGCGGTCTTCCACGACAGATGGGAGATATCGCATGTGCATTGGTCTCGAATGGCCTGCCCATGAGCTTAGCCAATACCAGCAGTAGATCCCACTGAGGTAGTTCTTGCACCAGAGGGATATGTGATCAAGGCCTTAAAAAGTGCCCGACCACCTTCTCCTGCGCCACCGACTGCTTCCCAGCCCGCTACTCAGTGTGCAGAGATGGCTGCCAGGTGCACCTTAAGGGTCGTCGACTGAAGCCCTTGCTGAGGAAAGGGACCACAGTTAGTCCAGAATGCTTGCCAAGGAACAGGAGGAAGGGTCCAGGCCCTTGCTTCTGACACCAAATGGAAAAATCTCTTCCATTTGAAGGCGAGGCACTTCTGGCCCGACTTCACGGGATGCCCTCAACGACGCTGGAGGACCGCCGGAAAGACCCAAGGCCTGGAACTCTAGCCAGCCAGGAACCAGGCCGTCAGGTGCAGGGATTTAAGGTCCGGATGGAATACCTTCCCCTGATTGACTGATATCAGGTCCAGGCGGGCTGGAAGCCGCCTCGGGCGTCTAGAGCGGAGACTGAGGAGATCTGGATACAAGAACTGACTGGGCCAGTCTGGGGCTACCAGAATCACCTGCTCCTTGTCCCTCCTCGCCTTGAGAAGCACCTTGTGGATCAAGGGAAATGGGGGAAAAGGCGTAGAAGAGGCCCGGGGTCCAAGGCCTTGAGAAGGCATCCCCCTGCAGTGAGCCCTGCCGAGGGGGGGCGGGCATGAAACAGTCTCAGCTTCGCATTCTCCCTGGAGGCAAACAGGTCCACCTGAGGCGTGCCCCAGTGGGAAAAGAGATCTTGTACTACACCTCCGGCAGGAAAGACCACTCGTGAGACGCAGCCCCTATCCGGCTTAGGACATCGGCCAGGGTGTTGGAGGCTCCTGCCATGTGAATGGCAAGGAGATCCACCTCCAGGCTGCGCACGAGTGACCAAATGCGGAGAGCTTCCCTGCACAGAGGCATGGAGCGCATCCCGCCCTGGCGGTTGAGATAGTAGATGGTCGTGGTAGTGTCCATCTGGACCTGAACCACTTGACCCCGTAGAAACGGAGCGAAGGCGGTGAGGGCTAGACGAACTGCTCGAAGCTCCAGCAGGTTGATATGGCATCGGGACTCCTGACGGGACCAGAGGCCGTGCGCTCTGTGCTCCCCCAGATGGGCACCCCAACCCATCAGAGGCGCATCGGTCGATAGTCGGCTCAGGGCGGACAAACAGGATGCCCTCCTGCAGATGTGCCAGAACGGTCCACCACTGGAGACCGTTCCACATCTCCTGGGTCACTGTCACTAGCTGATCCAACGGATCGAAGCACTGTGACCACTGGCTGGCCAATCCCCGTTGAAGGGGACACATGTACCAGCGGGCCCAACAGACCACGCTGGTGCAGGCCGCCATGAGGCCCAGGAGGCGCAGGAAGTCCCCGGCAGGGCGCGATTGCCCAACCAGAAATGATTGGGCAAAGGAGGAAAGAACCTCGTCCCTGTCCGCCAGGAGCCGTGCTCTGGCTCGCAGAGAGTCGAGCTCTGCCCCGATGAAATGCATCACCTGCTTTGGCACGAGTTCCGACTTGGCCTCGATGAGGAGGCCAATCTGAGAGCAAACCTGGAGGGCCAGATCTCTGGACCATTCCACCTCCGCTCTGGAGGGGGCTGCAATCAGCCAGTCATCCAGGTAGGGGTACACCCGGACCCTTCGGCGCCGCAGGTTTGCTGTCACCACTGCCATGCATTTGGTGACGACCCTGGGAGCTAGAGAAAGGCCGAAGAGCACAGCCCGGAACTCATAAAGGGATCCCTCCGCTCTGAAGTGGAGGAATCTCTGATGAGACGGACGGATTGGGATGTGAAAGAACGTGTCCTGGGGATCCAGGGAACAGAACCACACACCTCGTTCCAAGGATGGTATTATCTGAGCCAGAGTGACCATCCTGAAGGTCCGAGACCTTAGGAACCAGTTCAGGTCATGCAGGTCGAGAATGGGGCGCCAGCCCCCCAGTCCGTTTTGAGACCAGGAAATACCTGGACACAAACCCCAGGTCTGGAGAAGGATCTGCCACCTTCCTGATCACCTCTTTTTCGACGAGCAGGGCAGTATCGGCTCGGCGGGCCGACTGCGAGGCTGCGGACCCCGTAGCCCGAGCGACTGCTCGAGAAAGGGTAGGGTCGGCTCAACTCCAGAGGCAGGCCCTTTCTACCACCTCAACCCAGCGGTCCTGGTGATAGCAGGACCAGGCGGAAAGGAAGTGGCGGAGCAGTCTCCCACGGGGAACCTCTAGGGGAAGTGAAGAGGCTGGGGGCAACACCCTCAACCCGTCCTCGGGCAGGCTTGGAGGAGGACTGGCGAGGACCCCTGGGCCTTATCTTCATGCATCCTGTTGGAGAAAGCCGCGGGCTTGGGTTTGGGATGCTGTGCTTGGAAGCCTGCTGGCCCTGATGCTGGTGCTGTTGGGCCAGACGTGCCGCAGGTGCAGAAGGACGAAAGGGCTTGTGCTGCTGCTGACAGAGTCCAGGGTGGCATTGGACTTTTCGATCCGCTGAAGGTGACCTTCCACTCCAGGGCCGAAGAGGTCGGTCCCCAAGAAGGAGACATCCGCCAACTTGTGCTGGGTATCCGCCGTAAAGGTGGATATCCTCAGCCATGCTCTGCGGCGCATGGCCACTGCGGCCGCAACCGAACTGGCACAGAAATCCCCTATGTCCAGAGCTGTTTGGAGCTGCTGCTTCGCCACCGCCCTACCCTGGTCCTGGACCTGCCGGACCGTGGTCTGGAGGTCGGACAGAAAATGAGGGATCACCTCATCCAGGGAGCCCATGAGGGCGTGGGAGAAGTGTGCCATCAGCACGGCCGAGCTGGCCTGGCAGAGGCCAAGGGAGGACGCAGCATACACCTTGCGCCTGGCGTAGTCCAGCTTTTTGGACTCCTTGTCAGGGGGGCTTGTCCACGTCCCTAGCGTTCCCGGAACGCCAGAAGACGCTGTCGGTAACCAAGCCCTCGGCAGAGGGCTGCTCCGAAAACCCGGGCAAAGAGTCGGTAGGGACCGCATACTTCCTGGCCGAGGGCGCAGGACAGGAAGCAGGCCGCTGCCGAAGCTCCAAGGCTGGGCCGACAGCCTCAGCCACAGGAAAGGCCTCCGTGGGTGAATCCCCTCGGCCCAGTATCTCCGTCAGGGGATACTTGGCCCGTTTGGAAACTGGCTCGAGCTGCATCTCGGTGGACTCAGAGATGAGCCGAAGCAGACCCATAAAGGATGATGGGCTTTCATCCAGTGACTGGCCTCCAAAGCACTCCAGGTCAACCTGCCTGGAGAACAGGGAGGAGTCTGACTCCGAAGAGTCCGTGAAAAGCTGCCTAGGGCCTCAGCCACCCTCCACCTGCCGAGGGCAGTCGAGAGTGAGGGTGACAGACAACCTGTGGGGCAGACCTTGAGCCGACCGAGAGTCCTTGGTCGGTGCCCCCGATTTCAGCTCATCCCCTTCTGCCTCTCCCTCTAAAGAACACCCTCTGAGAAAAGGAAGAAGAGGCCTGTGCTTGGTAAAAAGGCCTTTGAAAAGGCCTGTCCCTAGACTGCTGCCTTTGAGGAGTTGCCTGCCCTTCCTTGGCCTGAGTACTCCTGTAAGTGGGCCTGTATTTATCCATTTTCTTCATGTAATTCTCTGTCTGCTCCCCAAACAGAGAATTACCCACTACAGGAAAATCCATGGCCTTAGCCTGGGTGTCCTCCGAGAGGCTAATACATCTGAGCCAAGCCATCCTCTGAAGAGCCACAGATGTAGCCATGACTCCTGATGACATCATTAGAGTCCACAGCAGCAAGAAAATGAACCTTAGATGCCTCAATCCCATCTGCAGCCACCGCCTCCAGCTCCTTGGCTAGCTGGGGGGAGGCCTGTTTAGCCAGTGCCAGTACAGTGTCCCACCTGGACTTCTGGTGCCTGGCTGTATAGGCCAAGTTATTCGCCTGCCTGAGTCCCAAAGAAGATGCCATGTACTGCTTCTTTGCCATAGCATCAATCTTCCTGGAGTCCTTGTCAGGGGGGTGTGAAGCCAAGGGAATATTTGCCTTGTCACAGGCAGCAGCCTGCACTACCTCAACATGGCTGCATTGTTGATACAAGAACTCCGTGTCCAAGCCTGAAAGTTTATACCTCTTGTCCATTCTTCTATCCACAGGAGGTATAGTGTTAGGAGCCTAAGATTTTTTGTGCCCGTTTCCCAAAAGATTTATGGAGGGGAATAGACAGTCTCCTGGACTCAGATGTCCATCATCTCTACATAATCAGGCTTCTCTTGATCTTCCACAGCCTCCTCCATAGGAAGCTGGAGGGTTTCAGCCACCTTTCTGTAAAACAAAGTGAGAAGGGGACTCAGAAAGCCTAGGATGGGAAACACCTGAAGGTCTGTCTGGGGAGATGTCCAGTTCCTCAGGCACATCCAGACCTTCACTTACATCATCCTCAAATTCCGGTTCATAAAAATCTTCAAGGGTGTACTTTTGAACCGGGGGAACCAACCGAACCGACCCCCTGCCAGAAGGAGCCGAATCGGTCGGAACCGGACGGAGCGATTATACAATCTGAATCGCCCTGGCCATCTCTTCAGTGGTCGGAACATGAACCTCTGGATCCAAACCGGTAGATTTATCTTTGCGCTTTCTTTTTTTCGGAACCGATCCCTCGGAATCGGCTCTCCTTCTGCCCGAAGTATCGCCCTGGTCAAAGGGCACTCCTCCGGGTTCGGTCGAAACCGAACTGGGCTGGTCATCCGGGTCAGCGGACTTCTCGGCCTCCTTTTCCCTCAATCTACCTAATCTCTTCTCAAGGGTAGATATAAGAAGGTTTTTACAAATTTGCCAGTCTGAATCGAGGTGGTCAAACCCCAGACAAACACAGGTGGTGTGGAGATCGGCCTTAGCAAAGACCTTCCCATACTCACTGCAGTGTTGAAGCCCAGTGGGCCTGTTCCCCCCCCCCCACTTTGGTTTCTCATACATGGCCAACCTAACCAAACTTACCCTTTTTTCGGCAACCGCCAGGCAAGACTCGCTTATCGGTTCCTAACCGTGTCATGGGTACTGGAAAAAACGGTTAAACACACTTTTTTTTTTTTTTTTTAGAATTGATAAGAACCAGTAACCACACACTAAGTAAACAAACAAATTTCACTATCAAATGGCTGGTTCAGCCGAACCGAGCCGCACTTTTACAAGTTCCACATAGAAAACAGAACAATTCTTATCTAGTACTCATGGCACCACACAGATTGAACCAACTATGCGGATACTTTTTTCGGTTTAAAAACTGACGAAAACTGAAAACTTTAACCGACTTTCGAACAGAGCTGAAGGAGAACTCTCCGGAGCGACCGTTCAGTGAGGCGGAGTAAAGAATCTGACAGTTTAGGTTTGAATCACTAAAGACAGAGACTTCAACCGAGCTCGAGCTCAGCATTCTATGCCCTGCATAGAAAGCTAACTCTGTTCTCCAGGGCAGTTCAAAGGTTGGGAATCACTGCAATTGTCAGAATACAGCAAGATTTCATGTTGTTTGAAAGCTTGAACAGCATATGGAACTGCTCTTATTTCTAACACATTTATGTGCAAGTGTACTTCTACAGGTGACCACAGGCCCTGGGTCCTGCGATTTCCAAGATGGGCACCCCATCCCATTCCAGACGCATCCATGATCAGGATTTAAGAGTAAGGAGGGGCCTGGAAGGGAATTCCTCGAGTCAGATTGCCAGAGTTCTGCCACCACTGCAGATCTTTCTGCATCAGACCGGAAGAAAAAATTACTCACCTCAGTAATTCCATTTCTTCTAATGGAGTCTTGCTGTATACTGACTATTGCAGTTAGCTCCAGCCTTTAAACTGCCCCAGAGAACAAAGGGTTAACTTTTCTGTGCATGGCATAGAATGCCAAGCTCGGTTGAAGTCTCTGTTTCCCTGTGAATCTAAACAGTCAGATTCTTACGAGCAACAACTCACTAACCCTATGTGGAAATTGTAAAAAAAAAAAAATGTACTAGCCAACTGGCAACAAGGAGTTTTGGATTCCCAAAAAAAGACAAGCCAGGAAAACCAAAAGGGGCAACAATAACAAAAAGCACCCAAACAAATAGAAGGAGGGTGTGTAATAGGAACCTCTAGGGTGCAACACTGCACCTGTCCAGCCACTTCCCAAAAACAGGTTCTGAGAGGGGAGGCAGGGAGGTCAGAATACAGCAAGACTCCATTAGAAGAAACAATTACTAAGGGGAGTAATTTTTTCTTCAAACATGAAGTCTTACTGTATTCTGACTATTGCAGACTACCAAGCAGTACCTCCAAGGAGGAGGAACAGAACCTACTTTGGGAATAGGCTCTGAAGTACTGCTGTGCCAAACCGAGCATCACTCCTAGCATGGATATCCAAAGAGTAATGCTTGGTAAAGGTATGGACTGTTTTCCAGGTGGCTGCTTGACAAATTTCTAATAGAGGGATATCCCTGGCAGCAGCCAGGGAAGCAGCCGTACCTCTTGTAGAGTGAGCCCTCAGGCCTGAGGGTGGGATCTTTCCTAGTTTCTCATAGCAGAATTGTATACAAGACACAATCCACCTGGCAATAGTTCTCTTGGTGGCAGGTTTGCCTTTTCCCACTTCCCCATAAGTGAGGAATAACTGGAGGGATCCAAACGTGTGACCCTTGGTACGCTCTAAGTAGTAGCTAAGGGCTCTCTTAACATTCAAACTGTGTAGCCTTCTCTCCCCTGAGGAAGAATGATCAGTGAAGAAAACGGGGAGAAACATGGACCGATTTAAATGGAAGTCTGAAACCACTTTGGGCAAGAACCTCCTATTGGTTCTAAGGACCACTTTGTCTCTATGAAAAGAGATAAAAATCAGGTTCCACTGGCAGGGTTTGCAATTCACCGATACGTCTGGCAGAGGTGATGGCTACCAAAAGAAAAAATTACTCACCTTAGTAATTGCTTTTCTTCTCATGGAGTCTTGCTATATTAGGACCATTGCAGTTAGCCCCTGGCTCTGAACTGCCCCAGAGAGGAAACAGTTAACTCCAGAGAGATCTGGAGTTCCACAGCGAGAGGGCGCTGTTCAAAGCTCTATCTGGTCAGTTTCAAATGAAACTGCCAGGTTCTTTACAAAGCTAAACTAACATAGCAAGTCTGTGTGGAAAAAGCCCTACACTAGCCATTGGCCACCTACTAGTAGTAGAACAAACACAACAACAACAAACACAGAATAAAAACAATATACCTATTATTGTTAGGATCACCCCTGACAAGCACTAATAGGCCCCCTCTCCCCAAAAGACTCAAGTCCAGAGAGGGGCCATCTACATAACAAAAACAGAATTATCTAGTTCCTAACCCAAATGAAACAAGGAAACTAGAAAGGCTAAATGGCATGACAGTGCTTGCAAATTGCCAACCCCATACCCAAGTAGGAATTCTGAGAGGGGTAGGAGGGGGGGTTGTCCTAATATAGCAAGACTCCATGAGAAGAAAAGCAATTACTAAGGTGAGTAATTTTTTCTTCAAACACCATGAAGTCTTGCTATAATTAGGACCATTGCAGATTATACAGCAGTACCTCCATGGAGGAGGGCCAGAACCTACTTAGGGAATAGGCTCTGAAGCACAGCTGTGCCAAAACGAGCATCTCTCCTGGACTGGACATCCAGAGAATAATGCTTGGTGAAAGTGTGGACTGTCTTCCAGGTAGCAGCTCGACAAATTTCTAAATAGGAATATCTCAGCGGCCGCTAGAGATGCAGCTGTACCCTGGTGGAGTGAGCCTCAGTCCTGAGGGAGGTTCTTTACCTAGTTTTGGTAACAGAACTGGATACAAGAGACAATCCACCTTGCGATTGTCCTCCTAGTAGCCCGCCTCCCTTACCCACTTCTCCATAGGTAAGGAAGAGTTGGAGGATTCGAACCTATGACCCTTGGTGCTTCCAAATAGTAACTAAGAGCTCTTTTGGCGTCCAAACTGTGCAATCTCCTCTCACCAGAGGAAGAATGCTCAGTAAAAATACTGGAGAGAGAGAGGATTGGTTAAGATGAAAATCTGAAACCACCTTAGGTAAAACTTTGTTAGTCCTGAGGACCCTTTATCTCTGTGGAAAGAAATAAAATCCTTTTCTACTGACAAGGCTTGTAATTCACTTATACGCCTAGCAGAAGTGATAGCCACTAGAAAAACAGTCTTCCAAGTTAAAACTTAAGATCTGCAAGACAGAGGCTCAAAGGGGTTGCATTAGCTGAGCAATGCAAACATTCAGGTCCCAGGCAGGAGCTGGTTCCGAAAGGGAGGGTTAGTGTGAAGTAACCCCTTGAAAAACTTGGAAAACACAGGGTGAGAGGAGAGGGAAACTGGTTTCCTGCAGAAACAAAACAGAAACAGCTGCCAAATGAACCCTCCAAGTAGCTGGTTTGAGGCCTAGTGAATTTAAGTGGACCAAGTAGTCCAATAAATAGCCAAGTCAGCAGATTCTGGTACAATCTGCCTCTCAGAACACCAGAAGGAAAACCTCTTCCACTTGGAATTATAAGTGGCTCTAGTGGAAGGCTTCCTAGAAGCCTTCAAAATATCCAAGACACCTTGAGAAAGGTATAAATCAGCAAATTCTAGCTCCTCAAGAACCAGGCCTTGAGGTGGAGGGAATTGAGGTCCGGATACCACACTCTCCCCTGTGCACAGGTCAGCAGGTCGTGGGTCCTGGGCAAGGTCAGGGAGGGTGAAATGTGAGGACAGGAGAGAGGGACCAGGGCTGCCTGGCCCAGTCTGGAGCAATCAGAATCACTTTGCAGGGCTGAGTTCTGATCTTTACCAGTACCCTGAAGAGGAGGGAAAGGGGGAAGGCATACAGGAACTTCCCTTCCCAATTCAACTGAAAGGCGTCCAGAGGGACTGATCCCAGCACTGGAGGCCTGCAACAAAACAGAGGAAGTTGGTGGTTGTCTGGGGCTGCGAAAGATCCATCTGTGGGGAGCCCCACCTGGCAAAGACTGACCCCAGCACCTGAGGATTCAGAGCCCATTCGTGATGGCCCTGAGAAATCCTGCTGAGGGCATCCCAGGACACTGTCCTTCCCTGGAAGGTGAACTGCTATCAGGGAGGTGTTCAGGAGTAAGCCAGGGACCACAACTTCATTGCTTCAGTGCACAAGGCTGAAGACCGGTGCCCCTTGTTTGTTGATGTACCACATTGTTGTGGTGTTGTCTGTCCTGACTTGACTACCTTGTTCTGGACAGTATCTGAAAAACTTGGAGAGCTAAGAAAACAGCTCTGAGTTCCAACAGGTTGATGTGGGGCAGAGATTCCTGAGGGGACCACACTCCTTGAGTGGAAAGGTCGCCCAGTGAGCCCCCACCCCAACAGGGAGGCATCCGTGGTGAGGGTGAGGGAATGAAGAACGGTAAGAATGGGACCCCTGGGTTGGTTGCTTTGATCCTGCCACCACTGAAGGGCTAGGATCAGGGTTTTGGTCACTGGGACTAATTTGGTAAGGGGTCCTTCCTCTGAGACCAGTAGGACCTCAAGTGGAACTGGATGTCCCTCATCTGAAATCTTGCTCCTTGCACCACAACTGTGGAAGCGGCCATGTGCCCTAGGAGTTGCAGAGTGCCTTGCTGGTCGAGAGACCCGTAGGGTAAGGAAGATGCCAGGGCAATGATTCTGTCCACTCTTTCCGAGGGAAGAAATGCCCTGGCTGACTTTGTGTTCAACTCTGCACCTATAAAAGTTAGTACCTGAACTGGTTTGAGAACTGACTTTGGAAAGTTCAGCAGGAATCCCAGAGAAATGAGAAGCTGCTGGTGACTTGCAAGTGGGATTTTACCTGCTCTGGGGACTGACCCACTATGAGCCAGTCGTCAAGTAGGGAAACACAGCTACCCTTGCTCTCAAAAGGGCCACTACAACAGCTAGACATTTGTGAAAACCCTTGGAGCAGAAGTGAGACCAAGGGCATTGCTCTGAACTGGTAGTGGCCAGAGGCAGTTCGAACCCGAGGTACTTTCGGTGAGAAGGCCTGATTAAGATATGAAAATAGGCATCCTTGAGGTCCAGGGAAGCTAGCCAGTCCCCTGGCCTTAAGGAAGGCAAAATCATTGCCAGAGTTAACATTTTGAACTTTGGTTTCAAAAGGTGCTTGTTCAGGAATCTTAAATCTAGAATGGGCCGCCAATCTCCTGTCTTTTTTGGGGTCAGGAAGTACCTCGAATACAGCCCCTTGCCCTGATGGCAAGGGGGAACCCTTTCCACTGCTTTGCAGTCCAGAAGAGACGAAACCTCTGCTTCCAAAGCAAGGGCTTCTGAAGGATTTGAGGGAAAATGTCTGGCTCTCATCTTTGAAACTGCTTGAAGCTGAGAACCAGAACTTGGCTTACCACTTCCAGAACCCATTTGTCCGAGGTTAGGGACAACCAGTTCTGGCTGAAATAAGCCAACCTGCCCCCACCGTACAGGAGAATGGCCCTGGACACCCTGTCGAGGTGTCTGCTTGGCAGCAGCAGCTTTAGGCTGAGGAGAAGGAGAGGGCCCCTGCCCCGCCTACCTCTGCCCTGAAAAACCCTTGTGCAAAGGCTGAAGAGGCCTGAAATTGGTAAAAAGGCATGTGGTAAGGCCTGCCCCTACCCCTGGGGTCATGCCTTTGAGGAGTGGCATGCCTCTCCTTAGCTTGGGCACTTTTGTAGGTAGTTCTGTATTCATCCATCTTTTTCATGTAATTTTCCATTTGATCCCCAAACAGAGAATTTCCTATCACAGGAAAATCTATAGCCTTTGACTGGGTATCTTGGGACAGATTAGTGCATCTGAGCCATGCCAACCTACGGAGAGCTACAGAAGTGGCCATGACCCTAGAAGAAACATCATTAACATCAACAGCAGTATGAAATTGAACTTTAGAGGCTTCAATGCCATCAGCAGCCACCTGTTCCAACTCACTAGCCAGCTGGCCCTGGGCCTGCTTGGCCAACTGCAATATAGCGTCCCACCTAGATTTCTGATATCTAGCCATATAATTAGCCTGTCTGAGTCCCAACGAAGCTGCCATATATTGCTTTTTCGCCATGACATCAATCTTCCTGGAATCTTTATCAGGAGGATGTGAGGCCAGGGGAATATTAGCCTTGTCACAGGCTGCAGCTTGAACAACACCTACATGACTACACTGCTCAGTGAGGAAGTCTGTATTAGGGCCTGATAAAGTATACCTTCTGTCCATTTTTTTATCTACAGGAGGGAAAGAATGAGGATTTTTTTTAAATCTTCGTTGTTTGCTTCCTAAATGACTTATGCAAAGGAATAGACAACCTTCTAGACTCTGGAATATCCATCATTTCTACATAATCAGGCTCCTCTTGCTCATCCACAGCCTCCTCTAAAGGGAGCTGGAGGGTTTCTGCCACCTTTTTATAAAACCTGAAATGAGAAGGGGACTCAGACAGCAAAGGGGGAGACTCAAAGGGTCTGTCTGGAGAAATGTCCGCTCTATGGGCACTTCCAGACCTTCCCAGTCACAAATACACTCATCAAGGTCCTCCTCCTCCTGTGGTTCATAAAATCCCCATCATAATCCTGAACCATTGACCTGAACGAGCCCCTTTTCCAACTATAGGGGTTCGACAAGTCCCTGAGACAAAGACTGGACAATCTGAATGGCTTTAGCTATCTCTGCAGCAGTAGGAGAGGCAATATTGGACTCCAGACCTGCTGATTTCTTTGTCTTTTACTTTGACTGGTTCTTCTGAACCAGCCTTCCTTTGCCGAGAAGTCACGCCCTGGTCAGAGGGCACTCCCTCTGGTCCAGTAGGAGCTGGACCGGGCTGGCCATCCGGGTCAGCGGACTTTTTGGCCTCTCGTTCCCTGAGCCGGCCCAATCTCTTTTCCAGGGTGGCTGCAGGGAAATTTTTTTACACACCTGGCAGTCTGACAGGAGGTGGTCAGCCCCCAGACAATAGACACAAGTGATGTGTGGGTCAGCCTTGGCAAAGGCTTCCCCACAGACATCACAGTGTTGAAACCCAGTGGGCCCGGATTTTCTTTTGGGTTTCTCAGACATAATGCCAGCCTAACCAACAAACTTGCCCTTTAAACGGCCATGCCAGGCAAGACACCCTTATCGGTTCCTAACCGTGTCACGAGTACTGGAAAAAAACCAGAAAATTAAAGGTTTTTTTTAGAACCGATAAGAACCGGGAACCGCACTTCTAAAGTCAGTAAAGTCAAAATAAGCAAACCGATCGGTTCAGACTGAACCGATAATGAATTTCCACACAGACTTTAATTTTAGTACTTACGGTTACCAGATAGAGCTTCTGAACCGAAACCGCGGTAATTTTAAAACACTTGCCGGTTCAAATGAACCGAATAAACCAAAAACGAACGAGCTGAAGGAGCTGATCTCCGGAGCGACTGTTCAGTGAAAGCGGAGTAAAGAATCTGGCAGTTTCATTTGAAACTGACCAGATAGAGCTTTGAACAGCGCCCTCGCGCTGTGGAACTCCAGATCTCTCTGGAGTTAACTGTTTCCTCTTCGGGGCAGTTCAGAGCCAGGGGCTAACTGCAATGGTCCTAATTATAGCAAGACTTCATGGTGTTTGAAACAGTTTTCCAAGTCAAGTACTTAAGCTCTGCTGAGGACACAGGCTCAAAAGGAGGTTACATAAGTTGGGCAATGCAAACATTTAAGTCCCAGGCAGGGGCGCAGGATCCCTAAAGGGAGGATTGGTATGAAGCAATCCTTTGAAAAATTTGCAGAATACAGGGTGAGATGACAGTGAGGAATGTTTTCACACTGACAGAAAAGCAGAAACGGCTGATAAGTGTACCTTAAGAATAGCTGGTCTAAGGCCAAGACCATTAAGATGGACCAAATAATGCAGAACTGTAGGCAATTTAGCAGTGTCTGGGGATATATGCTTCTTGGAACACCAAATGCTGAAACTTTTCCATTTGGAGTTATAAGTCTTTCTGGTGGCAGGCTTTCGAGAGGCTTTGAGAATATGCAGAACCCCTTGGGACAGATGCAAATCTGCATACTCTAGCTCTTCAAGAGCCATGCCTTGAGATTGAGGGACCAAAGAATGGGGTACCAAATCCTCCCCTGAGAGGAGGTTAACAGGTTGTAATTCCTGGGAAGAGGCAGAGAAGATGGACTGTTAGAGACAGCAGCAGGGGGTACCAAGGCTGTCTGGCCCAGTCCGGAGCAATCAGGATCACTTTGCAAGGTTGTGATCATATCTTGACTAGGACTTTGAACAGGAGAGGAAAGGGAAGGAAGGCATACAGAAATTTCCCCTCCCAGTCTAAAATCAGAGCATCCAGAGGGACTGAACCCAACACTGGGGGTCTGCAACAAAACAGAGGAAGTTAGTGACTGTCTGGGGCTGCAAAGAGATCCATCTCTGGAGTGCCCCACCTTGGGGGGAGAACACTCAAAACCAGGGGGTCCAGGGACCATTCGTGATGGCCCTGGGACATCCTGCTCAGTGCATCTGCTAGTACACTGTCCTTTCCTGGAAGGTGGACTGCTATCAGAGAGGTCTACAGGAAGTAAGCCAGGGACCACAATTTCATGGCTTCCGTGCACAAGGCCATACACAGAGTGCCTCCCTGTATGTTGATGTACCACATGGTGGTGGTATTGTTTGTCCCGACCTGAACCACCTTGTTCTGCACCAACTGGGTAAAAGCTTGCAGTGCATGAAACACTGCCCTGAGTTCCAGGAGACTGATATGAAGGAGGGACTCCTGGGGAGACCACAGTCCTTGGGCTGTGAGATCCCCCAGATGAGCTCCCCACCCCAAGAGAGAAGCATCCGTGGTATGGACCATCAAATGAGACTGAGTGACAAAAGGGACCCCTTGCCTTAAATTGTCCTGATCCTGCCACCACTGAAGAGCTTGGATCAGTGTTAGAGTAACTGGAATCAGTTTGGTAAGGAGGGTCCTTCCTCTGGGACCAAAAGGCCCTCAGATGGAACCGAATGTCCCTCATCTGAAATCTTGCCCCTTGGACCACTGCTATGGAAGCTGCCATGTGGCCCAAGAGCTGGAGGAAGTGCCTTGCTGGTCGGGACACCTGAAGGGTGAAGGACGAAGCCAGATCTATAAGAACCCTTGCCCTTTCCAGGGGAAGAAAGGCTCTTGCTTTGACAGTATCCAGCTCTGCCACTATAAAGGTAAGGAGCTGAACTGGGTCGAGAACTGATTTGGGGAGGCTGAGAAGGAAACCCAGAGAAGTGAGCAGTTGCCGAGTCGCTTGCAGGTCTGACTTGACTTGGTCTGGAGACTGACCTACTATTAGCCAATCGTCCAGATATGGAAAAATCGAAATCTTTTTACCTTCTTAGAAAGGCAACAACTACTGCCAGGCACTTTGTGAAGACCTTTGGAGCTGATGCTAGGCCAAAGGGCATTGCTTTGAACTGATAATGGCCTGAGGGCAACCTGAACCTGAGGTACTTTCTGTGAGAGCACCTGATGGGAATATGAAAGTAGGCATCTTTGAGGTCCAGGGAGACTAGCCAGTCCCCTGGCCTTAGAGAGGGAAGGATTATTCCCAGAGTTACCATCTTGAACTTTGGTTTTAAAAGATGTTTGTTCAGGTATCTTAGATCTAGGATGGGTCGCCACTCCCCTGTCTTTTTTGGGGTAAGGAAGTATCTGGAGTACAGACCTTTTCCCCAGTGTAGGGTAGGAACTCTCTCTATGGCTCTTGGAGCCAGAAGAGATGAACCCTCTGCCTCTAGGCAGAGGTCTCGGAGAGACATGCAGGTGGAAAAGATCTGGCTCTCATCTTTGGAAATTTTTTGAAGCCGAGAACCAGTCCCTGGCTTACTACTTCCAGGACCCACTTGTCTGATTTAACAGACATCCAGTCCTGGACATAGTAAGCCAGCCTGCCCCCTACAGGAATAGGAGAGTCGACCCAGGCAGACCCATCAGGGTGTCTGCTTGGCAGGAGCCTTAGGTTGAGGAATGGATGCATCCCTGCTCGTTCCCCTTCTGCCTCTCCATCTGAAGAACCCCCTCTGTGAAAAGGGAGAAGAGGCCTGTGCTTGGTAAAAAGGTCTATGAAAAGGCCTGCCCCTGCCCCTAGGTTGCTGCCTTTGAGTTGCTTTCCTTTCTTTGGCCTGCGCACTCCTATAAGTGGTCCTGTACTCATCCATCTTTATGCAATTCTGTCTGCTCCCCAGAGAATTATCCACCACAGGAAAATCCATGGCCTTAGCCCGAGTGTCCTGTGAGAGGCTAGTACATCTGAGCCAAGCCATCCTCCGCAGAGCCACAGATGTAGCCATGACGCTTGATGACACCACTGGAGTCCACAGCAGCATGAAATTGTACCTTAGATGCCTCAATCCCATCCGCAGCCACCTCCTCAAGCTCCTTGGCCAGCTTGTTTGGGGGCCTGTTTAGCCAGTGTCAGTACAGTGTCCCACCTGGACTTCTGGTATCTGGCTGTATAGGCCACATAATTTGCCTGCCCGAGTCCCAAGAAGATGCCATGTACTGTTTTTCTGCCATAGCATCAATCTTCCTGGAGTTTGTCTGGGAGTGTGAAGCCAAGGGAATGTTTGCCTCGTCACAGGCAGCAGCCTGCACTACCCCAACATGGCTGCATTGCTGTTATAAAAACTCCGTATCTGAGCCTGATAGTGTATACCTCTTGCCCAACCTTCTGTCAACAGGAGGTATAGAATTGGGAGACTTTAGGATTTTTTGTGTCTGCTTCCCAAAAGATTTGTGAAGGGGAACAGGCAGTCTCCTGGACTCTGGGATGTCCATTTCCACATAATCAGGCTCCTCTTGATCCTCCATTGCCTCCTCCATAGGAAGCTGGAGGGTTTCAGCCACCTTTCTGTAAAACAATGTGGGAAGGGGACTAACAAGGCCTAGGAGCGGATACACCCCAAGGTCTGTCTGGGGAGATATCCGGTTCAACAGGCACATCCAGACTTTCACCATCATCTTCAAACTCCCCCTCCTCCTCAAACTCCAGCTCATAAGTCTTCAGGGGTATAATCTTGAACTGGGGGAACCGAACGAACTGAACCCCTGCTAAAAGGTGCGGATCGGTCAGAACCAAGCGAGCGATTCCACAATCGAATCAGCTCCTATTTCCTAATGATCCAGACATGAACACCTGGATCCGAACCGGTCGATTTCTCTATTTGCTTTTTGTAGGAACCGATCTCTCAGGATCAGCTCTCCTCTTGCCCAAAGAAGTAATCGCCCTGGTCAGAAGGCACTCCTTCTGGTTCGGTCAGAACCGAACCAGGCTCACCATGTGGGTCAGCGGACTTCTCAGCCTACCTAATCTCTTCATGGGTAGATTTAGGAATTTTTTTTTTTTTTTATGTTTGGCAGTCTGTATCAAGGTGTTCAAACCCCAGACAAACACAGGTGGTGTGGGGATTGGCCTTAGCAAAGGCCTCCCCACACACTGCAGTGTTGAAACCCAGTGGGCCTGTTTTTTTTCTTGGGTTTCTCAGACATGGCCAACCTAACCAACTTACCCTTTCCGTGGCAACCGCCAGGCAAGACTCCCTTATTGGTTCCTAACCGTGTCATGGGTATTGGGGAAAAAAAACGTTCAAAACACTTTTTTGTTAAAGAACAGATAAGAACTGGTAACCACACACTAAAGTAAAACACAAGGATTCACTACAGATGATCGGTTCAGCCGAAACGATCTAACACTTACAATTTCCACAGAGAAAGTCAGAACAAAACTTATCTAGTACTTACGGTACCGCAGACAGAGACTGAACAGACTATGCGGAATAAATTTCTGTTAAAACAGACACTAAGACTTTCGAACCGAGCTGTAGGAGAAATCTCCGGAGCGACGGTTCATTGAGGTGCAGTAAAGGATCTGATGGTTTAGATTCAAAGGGAAACAGACCTCAACCGAGCAGAGCATTCTATGCCATGCATAGAAAAGTTAACCCTTTGTTCTCCGGGGCAGTTTAAAGGCTGGAGCTAACTGCAAAAGTCAGAATACAGCAAGACTTCATGTTGTTTGAAACTAGGACACAGCTGTCCAAGTCATCCGCCCTCTGAGCCCATTGAGACCGGAGAGTCCACTACGAGATATTCATGTGGAGTCTGGCCATGGGAACCGTGGGGATAGCCATTGCCATGAGGCCAAGGACCGCCCTGGCAGAAATGCATCAGTTGGAGGATACCAGCTTGGCCAGTCTCTCCAGGGTCTCTACCCTGTCCAAGGGAGAAAGGCCATACCATGGACTGACTCTAGAACCGCCCCAATAAATTGCAGGCACTGGGAAGGAGCGAGCTGGGATTTGGAGTAACTGACAGTAATACCCAGTCGCTTGAAAAAGTGCAGAGTAGCTGATAAGGAAGCCTCCAACCCCTCGCTTGACAGTGCTGTAAGAAGCCAATCGTCGAGGCAAGTGAAGACGTAGTGCCCTGCCATAACCACTAGGCACTTGGTAAAAACCCACGGTGCAAAGAACAGGGCAAAGAGGAGAGCTTTGAACTGGTAAAGCTCCCCTTGGAAAGAAAACCTGAGGAATCTGCGGTGCGAACAGAATACTGGAATGTGCAGATATGCATCCTGCATGTCCAGGGCAGGAAGCCATTGTCCTTTGGAAAGGAAAGGCAGCAGGCTTTGTAGCGTCAGCATCCAAAACCTCTTGTATTCTATGAAGAGGTTTAGCGTACCGAGGTCTAGTATCGGGAACAGATCCCTCGTCTTTTTGGGACCAGAAAGTGGGAGTAGAATCTCTTCCCGATCTGGTTTGCCGGCAGCGGCTCTATTGCTTCTTTTCAAAGAAGAGCCGTGATCTCATCCCATAATTGGGGAATGTGCCCACTTTGGGCAGTGGAAAACCTCGAGGATCTCCCCCACGAATTCGAGTGCATGACCAAGCCTTACTAACTGAAGTACTAGGCCAGTCCTGATGGACTGTCTCCAGATGCCTGAGAATCTTCTGCCCACTTTTTCATCCGATGGACGTGGAGGAGGTAGGGCGATCAGAGTCAGGAATAGGAGGGCGGTTAGGGAGGACCAACCCTGAATCTCAGAGTCTTGGCTGGAGGGGCGGTGGCCGTATTGGGAGCCCTTCATTTGAACCGATGCCTAGGTGCCTGTTGCGTTTTCATCTGGCGTTCATTTTGCAGATGAAAGGGAGGTTCTGGCTGAGGTTTCAGGATATATATAGTGTGTACCAAACGAAGTGCAGTGCCTTTATCTTGCAGGCTTGTAATAATGTCCTGGACATCCCCGCCGAACAGGACAGAGCCTCTGAAGGGGGCATCCTGGAAAGCCAACTGGACATCAGGGGCTAGACCAGATACTCTTAGCCAAGAGAATCTATGAAGGCGTTACTGCCGTGGCCGTGCCTCTAGCGGAAGAGTCCACCGCATCGTAGGTGGCCCATAGAGAATGGCGTCCCGCCTCCTTGACAGATCAGAGTGTATTTGCCAAGGTGGTTTTTGATAGAGTCCGAAAGGGCCTCAATTATGGGTTCAAGCTGGCGGAACAGAGATTTTTGGTACACTAGTACGTGCGCCACATAATTAAGAGCACAAATAGCTAGTGCAGAAGAGGATTAAAACTTCCTCCCGAACTGGTCCAGCTGACTGGATTCCTTGTTGGGAGGGAAGGTACTTAGGTGCTTGGGCTTAGAGAACCTGTCATGGGCCACAGTTCTGACCACCGAATCAGCCTTTGGGTGTATGGCTGATGTGGTCCTTGCCTTCTGGAGTCCTGTAAACCAGTTCGGCTTTCTTGGCCACAGCCGGGACAGAGGAGGGTCTCGGACAGATGGTAGAGGATAAATCCTCATGAGGTTCCAGCCATGGGGGTGAGCGCACCAGACTAGTTTCTGGGAAATCTAGATGCTCAGCCAACCTCTGGCATTTGGGGTCTACAGCATCAGACTTCCACCCTTGTGCCACTGTCATTTCCCTGAGGAGGTCCACAAAAGAGGGGATACTCCGGAGATTTGGAAAAGACTCTAGGGACCGGCTCCTCAGAAGGAGGGGTCTCAAATCCCAAATCCTCAGAGGATGAACTGGAATCCGCTTCGGAATAGTCTTAATCCGCTGGATCCCTGTCTGGAAGAGCAAGTTCCTTCTCCCTTGGAGTCACATCTGACACCAGGGCTTGCATACAGGCTGTCTGGCTGGACATCTATGCTTGAGGGGTGACCAGAGAGGGCGCCCTAAGGGTTAGGATCTAGGCGGCCTGTTTCCAAAGGTCGCAGATGCCTGCTGTCCAATTCTGAGACTGAGATTTTGTCTCAGACCACCAGGACTTTAAAATCTCCCCGAAATCCACCTGTGGTTGAGCTGGGGGAGGTGGTGGAGTGTGACAGGCATGGAACCCTAACCCCGTGCCATGTGCAGAGAAGTACAGGGTAGCATAATGGTGAGGATAACCTGGTAACTGATGGAGAGGATGGATAACCTTTTGAAAAGGAGTCCAGCTCCTGGCCTGATGGTGGAAAACCTGACAGTGCCCCAGATGGAGGGAAGCCTGACTGAGGGTAACCTGATGGCGGCCCTAACAGAGGGTAGTCTGACGGTGACCCTGAAGGCAGGCAGCCTGAAGGAAGGCCTGCTGGTGGCCCTGATTGGGGAACCCCAGTGAAGTGCCCAAAGGTGGGAAACCTTGTGGGGGGGCCCCCCCCAGCATGAGATGACCAGCTGGCGGCCCGTGGGGAGAAAGGGCTTGAAGAGCAGAGGAGTAGGGTCAGTCACCCTGCCGGGGTGGTGGAGCTACTGTTAGACCTTTGGAGGATCAGTCATCAGGTACACCTGACGAAAGGTCGTCTCCTGTTGGGACCTGCGGGTCTGGTGACTGTGGAGGAATCTCCAATGGAGGAGGAGATGGGGGTTCTCCATGAATGGAATCCCGTGGCGGCCCTTGTCCTCCAGCCAGGATGGAGCCAACGTCTGGCTGTGCATCAAAACCTGACGGACGCAAAATGGTCTTGCAGGCAGACACACAGACTCCTGACTTGCCAACTCCAGCTAGGTGCTCGGAGGGTCTGGCGAGCGGCTTATCGTCCGTGCATGCCGACAGAGTGAGGTTGTGGAGGGCCCAAGTGTGGCGGTGGCCCCAGATTAATCAGAGGTGCCCGCAGTCACCATATCAGTGGCGACGAGGTGGCCAAAGCCTGCTCTTTTGGTGGGAGTGCAAGCTTGGCCTCAGCACTAGTCTTCCCAGAGGAAGAGGGATGTTCCTCCGCCGAAGAGCCTGTGGGCAGCTGGGGTTTGCTCCTGATGTTTTTCCTTGTCCCTCTTCTTGTGGGGGTCAGTTGGAGAGGAGGAGGAGGTGCTATTTAGATTTTTAAGCTCCTTTTCCATCAAAGACATTTTTAGTTTCAGGGGATGGGCTTTGAGAGACTGTTGGCACCTTTTCCGTGTGGCCTGGTTGAACTGGGTGCAGGCCTCACACTCCTTGACATTGTGATCCAGTCCCAAGCAGAAGAGGCAGAGGATATGTTGGTCCTTATGCGGTAGCTGGATGCCTTAAGATCTCACTTGTTTTTATCAGATTCTGTAGTTGAAGTAGACATACACAAATATTACGAAAATTTTACTAAGAAATAAGATGGATACTCATCTGAAATTAGGCATTCGAACAGCGACGCCCATTTCTCCAAGGACCACCATGTTCTTGAGATCTGCGCGTTTGTCGTTAAAGCTATGGACGAGCAGTTCTTTCGCCCATCTCCCCCACCGCAGGACGACTCCTAACACCCAAGCACCTCTACTTCCTCATCTTGAGGAAGAGGAACATACTGTCCACCTTTCCTCCACAGATTTCACTGAATATCAGCGGTTCTTCTCAAGGCTAGTCCAGAGGCTCCACATCTCCCATGTGTTTAAACTATTCTGTGTCTGATCTTTAGTAACATTTTCTTTGTGGGCTCTTAGAAACTACATCTAACTTTAAGCACTGTAAAAAGGTATACGTTAGATAGGAAAGTAATTGTATTGTGGTAGGAGTTTATGTTTGTACTTTAACCTTGTTCTTTCTAGCAATTGTATGCTTTGCGATGTAGTGTTCTGTGTTTACATTTTATATTTCTATCCATTTTTAAATAAACCTCATTTTAAAGAGACTGCCTGGTGTGCCTTTAAAATTCTCTCTTTTGCATGTGAAGTATAGATGGTTAAAGCAGACAACTGTTCCTAAGTTTAATGGTGTTACTGAACTGGAAAAAGGTCCAAGGTCTTTCTTAGAGTTTTAAGGGTTCATTTTGGATACCTGGTTAGGTGCCCTTAGGTGAAAGATATCTGGAATTCCCCAAAGATCAGAATTATCTGAGCCTGTACATTTGCGTACACTACCGTAAGGTTCACAGTTTGAATCCCCCCAGAACTTGAGACCAAAGATGATTCGGACCCACAAGCAGACAGGAGGGTTGCCCTGTTCCATTACCTGTTCACAATACCACGCTCAAAGGTTGGCACTGTGAGAACAGAGGGCCTGACCTGCTGAGTGGGGTTGTGAGATTGGTTGGCAGTGGTGTGCATACATTTGGTAACAAAAGCTTTAACTGTTCAGTGTGTCAGCTTGATACTGTAAAGCTCACGTGCAAAAAAAAAAAAAGGCAGTGATTTAATTTTAAAAAAGGAAACAGAACTATATCATTTTGCTTACAGTCAAGTTCCTACCAGTTTTATTTTTTTTTCCTAAAGTGCAAGTTAGAGTAGCCATAGTTAAGGAAGAAGATGGCTTCCAATTACAGTGGGCACACTGTAGACTACTTGAGGCAGTTGTGCAAGGACAGAGGAGTCCTGTACGAGGTGAGAGTCAAGCAGAACCTCGTCGATGCCCTGATGACAGTAGATACCCAGAGCATCGAGTCACAGACCGACTGTAAAGGACCAAACCTTGAGCGTGGATGGGCTAGCGGCCAGTGCAGTGTCCAGATCCGATGAGGATGACAGCAGGTTCAATGCCAGTGAAGGGCCACAGCAGCAGCCGAAGGTCACTAGCATTCTGGAACCAGAAGTACTTAGGCTGCAGACTGAGTTGCGCAGAATAGAGCTCGAGTTCCAGGAGAAGAGAGACCGGGAACAGTGAGAGGCGGACCGTGAACAGCGAGAGGCCGACCATGAGGAGTGTGAGCGCCAGAGGCGACGAACTGGAGAAGCTACGATTCCAACTAACAGCACCAGAGCAGGTAAGTGGCTTAGCTTTACCTGGAACTACAGGACTGGGTTACAAATTGAATTCCAAATTGATGGCCCAATTTGAAGAGCGGGAGGATATGGATGCCTTTTCAAATTCCTTTGAAAAAGTTTGTATTCAGGCTAAAATTCCTAGAGAGTCCTGGAGCTTCCAGCTATCCCAGCTACTTACCGGGAGAGCTCGGGATGCATTGGGTCAAATGGACAATGATTACAATAATGATTACAGCAAACTTAAAGCTGCACTTTTAAAAAAGTGATCTAACTGCTGAATCATACAGAGCTAAATTCCATAAGCACAAGAGAAGCCCTGAGATGAGCTATGAGGAGCTAGCCTCGAAAGAAAATTACTCACTATAGTAATGTTTCTTCTAATGGAGTCTTGCTGTATTCAGACATAATGCAGTTAGCCCCAGCACTTGAACTGCCCCAGAGAGGAAAGAGTCAACTCTATGCAGAAGCATAGAACGTTGAGCTTGAGCTCGGTTTTCAAACCTCTGTCTGTGGTACTTCCCAGTGTAACCGTCAGATTCTTACGAGCTAACTAATATACTATAGTATGGAAATTGTTCAAAACATAGCCAAAGGGCAAAATATACAGGTTACTCACCTGTAACAGGAGTTCTAGGAATGGTATATATTGTTCATCCACACTTACTGGCTGGTTCCTTGCCGCTTTAAATCTTGCCGGAAGGTCTTCAAGCTGGCTCCTCCCACCCACGCAGGTGGTAAAACTCTCGGCTCTGCCCCATGACGCCAGATCTAGCCTGCTGGAAGCCAGGTTGCGCGAAGCCGGGGAGGTCGGGTGGGTTGTGTGGATGAACAATATATACCATTCCTAGAAAGTACAGTTAGGTAACAACTTACCGTAACAGATCTTCGAGAGAGGCTCTTGCAGTATGTAATTACATATAGGGCTAATGCCGGCAGGCGGCAGGACCCCACGGAAAAATTTCTAGCTAGCAGTCCCGGGACCGCCCCCATGTCAGGTGACCGGCGTCAGGCGACGTCGGTATAAAAGGGTGGTCCCAGACGCCTGCCGAGAGAGCATCGGATATTTCCCTTAATGGAAAAGGAGCTGAAAAAGCCTAGGGGGATGGAGGGCAGGAAGGTATTACCTACTGCAAGAGCCTCTCTTGAAGATCTACTGTTAGGGTAAGTTCTTACGTAACTGTACTATCTCACTTCGAGGGGGCTCTTGCAGTACGTAATTACATATAGGACTGAATCCCAAGCAGTCTGGAACAAAGAGGCACCGGGAGGAGAAAACTACTCAAAAGGTAGTTCTGGTTGTGCAAGTCTCAAGATAGAGGCCTTGCAAAACAGCCAGCCGAAGCCTGCTCTACGGCGAGACGCAACATCCAAACTGTAGTGTTTCGTAAAGGTATGGACGGAAGTCCAGGTGGCGGCAGCGCAGATGTCTGCCGCAGACACATTCTTGAAACAAGCCACAGAGGCAGCTACTCTTCTTGTGGAGTGACCTCTGACTTGACCCAGGAGTGTCTTGCATTTGTCATAACAGAAAGTGATGCAATGAGCCAACCACTTAGGCATTGCTTGGAAACAGCATTGCCTTCCCTTTTGTGAGCAAAAGAGACTAACAACTGATCAGTCTTTCTGAGATCTTTCGTCCTGTTGGTGTAGTATCTCAGAATCCGGTGAACATCCATAGTATGGAGTACATACTCCCCTTGATTAGAGTACTGCATAAAAAAGGCAGGTAACTATGGACTGATTTAAGGTAGACTCTGCTACTACTTTAGGTAGAAACTTGAGATTCGTGCGAAGAGCCATTCATTCCTTGTGAAAAATCAAATAGGGGATTTTACACATCAGGGCCTGGAGCTCGGAGATTCTTCTGGCCGAAGTAATGGCCACCAAGAAGAGAGTCTTCCACGAAAGGAACTTCAAATCGCAGAAGCTGCAGGTTCAAAGGGAGGAAGAGTAAGTTTCTAGAACAAAGTTCAAGTCCCAAGGGGGAGCAGGAGTACGGATGGGGGGCCTCAGATGGAGGACCCCTCTGAGAAAGGTCTTGGAGACCTCCAGTTGAGCAAAAACCTTGTCTGCGAAGGGACACGATAGACCGAAATGGCCGCCATGTGTACCTTCAGAGAGGAATGGCTGAGACCCAGGTCAAACAGACGACGTAGATACTCCAGCAGAAGCCCCGCAGAACAGGAGAAAGGTTCCACGTTCTTGGAAGCGGCCCAAATAGTGAATCTTTTCCACTTCGTGGCATAAGTGGATCTGGTGGAGGGTTTTCTGGCCTCCACTAAAATCTCCGCCACTTTGGGAGACACTCCAAAACGGGATTGGGCTAGGTCTGCAGGAGCCATGCATGCAGTTGAAGGGATCTGAGGCCTGGATGGACCAGGGTCCCCTGATCCTGGGTCAACAAACCTCGAGATAGAGGAAGAGGAGGATCCCTCAGATATTGTTGTAGAAGAGAACCAGACTTGCCTGGGCCAGAAAGGAGCGATCAGAATCATTCTCGCTCCTTCTGAAGCTAGTTTCTCAAGACTCGGTGGGATAAGTGGGTGGGGGAAAGGCATGAACAAATCTGTCCTTCCAGTCTAGAGACAAAGCGTCGCTCCAAAAGCACCTTGCTCTGGAAAGGCGGGCAGAAGATGGGAAGTTTTAGGGTTGAGATCTGGATGCGAACAGGAGTGGACCTGGTGTTCCCCCAAAGTTGGAAGATATTGTCCTGGGACCCCTTGATCCAGTTCCCACTCGTGAGACAGAGCAGGAAGAGCGACTTGAAAGCTTGTCTGCCAGGGTGTTGTCGACTCCTGGAACGTGAATTGCTGTGAGGTGAAGGTCGGTGTTGTGTTGCCCAATCCCAAACCCTCATTGCCTCCTGCATAGAGGTAGGACAGAGTCCTCCTGCTTGTTGATATACCCCACACTGCACGTCTGTCTGGGCGGGCTAGGTGGCGGAAGGATGTATTGGTGAAGGGGCTTGGAGGCGTACAACACTGCCGAGCATGAGCACACTGATGTGGAGAGCATGTTCTAGCTTGGACCAGGAGCCCTGGGTCCGATGAGGAGGCCTAGATGGGCTCCCCAAACTCGCCTGAGGCATCTGTGGTTAGAGTCTGGGAGGGAGGATGAAAAAGGAACTCCCAAAGGAGTTCTCTCGAACCATCCACCATTGCAAGTCTCTTATCATCGTGAGGAGTCAGAACTGAATGATCAAGAGTCGTCCACTAGCTGATCCCACTGAGAGCGTCGAGTCCACTGAGAGATCCTCATGTGGAGTCGAGCGCAAGGTACCGTCGGAATAGCAGCTGCCATGGTCACGGGCAGATCCAGATGTTCAGCGAGTTTCAGACGCTGAGGATCTGGTTCAAGGGAGTGTCACTGATGAACCTCCTGGATTTTCCTAAGCAACTCCGTAAAAGAAGGAGCCTCCAGAGGAGACTTTCGGAGGAGTCCTTAGCCTGGCCTCGGAGAGTGAAGCTTCGTCGCTCTCCTCGGAGCAGCCGTACGGAACAGTCCTAGAGTGAAGAGTTTGAAAAAGAAAGACTACCTTTCCCGACCTGGGAGAGCGGACCCCTTGAGAGAAGTCTCCCGAGGCGTGTCCTGCCTTCTCTGGATCCAGGCGGAAGAACACTGGAGTCGGAGGTGGTGAGAGGTGTGCCACCTCGGGCGTCAGGGAACCTGGGGACGGCACCGTTGCCACTTAAAGCGGCTCCGACCTCTTTGGTGAGCTGAGCCTTGGCCTCAGCCCACCAGGAAGACCCAGAGTCTCCTGCAGGTCCACCGCGACATAATGGCGGTGGAGGCGGGGGATAGGACATGGAGTTACCACCCATATGAGCGTATCCAAAACCCGGCTGCGGGTAGCCAGGCATCGGGTATTGTGGCGTCAGTACTACGAACATCGAAGCCCGCGCCGGGTACTGTGGGCGCCGATACAGCGTCCCGGTACACTGGCGCCGGTCAGGACTTGAGGATACCTGGAGCCAGGGGGCTGTCAAGCAGACGGCCTGGCCGGAGGCCTCACGGGCAGGTCCATAGTGGAGAGCCGAGGGCCCGATGGGAGTGGAATGTCTCCCGGAGTCCGGCAAGGCCAACAGCGGAGGGCCCTGGCACCGGAGGGGCCGGGCGCCTGAGACAGCATCCGGGAGCCGCAGGTCCGGGCGCCCAGGTGGAGAAAGGACAGACCGAGACAAAACTCCCCAGCTTTGCCGGGGATGGAGGGGAAAGTCCCCGGGGTCGGGCTGGGGAGACTGGTTCCCCAGATGGCAGCGAAGGCTGCAGGGAACCGTGTACGATGGCCGTGGAGGGGTCCGTCATCGGTTCCTTTGCTGGCTGGACATCGGAGGAACCAACATGAGGCTTAGTGGCGAGCTCTCGGTGGGCGCCGGAGGAGCCGACGTCCGACTTACGAGAGCCATCACCGGAGGCAGGCCGAGCAAGCGTGATCGGCCTGGTCGGTGGAGAGGAAAGGCCAGCGATGGCCCGGTGGGCATGCCAGTCCTCTCCGGGCAGACGCCAGAGGAGCCATCAGGCTTACCAGAGTCGCCCACAGCGGTAGGCACAAGCCCGCGGCAGACTACAGGGGCGAGGCCTCCAACTGCCTGGAAGCACCCGCAAGGCCAGTAGCGAGCCAGACAGGCGGGGCGGCCCCTGAGAACTCTCTGGGCGGCCGTTGAGGAGGCATCCCCTGGAGGATGTTACCTGTATCCAGCAACTCCCGAAGGCAGCGGTGGAGGAGCCCTTGTCGGTGCCTCTCCTCCTCCTGATGGACTTAGGCTAAGTGGGCGCCTGTCTCAGTTTTGAGCTCCTTCTCCATAGAACTCATTTCTTCTTTTAGAATATGGGCTTCCAAGGGATTGCTGCCGCCCCTTTTCCAGATAGCCAGCGTTGAAACTGAGACCAGTGCTGGCACTTCTCGACGGTGATGGGGCCTAGGCAGAATAGGCACGAAATTGGCAGGTCTTGTCTGCGGTGGTTGGGCGCCATGCAGATAACGCCTTATTCTTGTGCTCGGGAGGGTGTGAGGGCGACTACACCGATGCTAGTACTGGACGTTAGTCGAAAAATAAAGATTTTAGGTAAAAAAACGGCGAAGATAGGGCTGTAAGCACAAACTTTTCAGCAGTGTCTGCGAATAGCGGCGGAAAGAAGTGGAAGGCAGGCGTCGAGAGACCGCCCCTTTACCAGCGATGGCCCGACACGGTCACCTGATGATGTGGGGCCGGTCCCTAGCGAGGACTGCTAGCTAGAAATTTTTCCGTGGGGTCCTGCAGCCTGCCGGCGTCAGTTCTATATGTAATTACCTACTGCAAGAGCCCTCTCGAAGTAAGATCTCCTATTACAGGTGAGTGAGCTGTATTTCTAAGGACATGGATGTGTTGTTCAATCCACATTTACTGGCAGACTCTTAGCAGTTCTCCAGGAGAAGGGAGGCAAGGCGCGCACCTCCTACTTGGGAAATAAGGACTGGAGAACAGAGGTCCCAAAACCCAGCATCCGGCGAGTGACTCCAAGGTCGATGTGGTGAGTGGGTAATAAGAGGTGTGTGCTGACTTCAGGTAGCAGCCTGCAGATTTCCTGGATAGGGACATCCTGGAAGCAGCCACCGATGCAGCGGTATGCGGCGGGTGAAGGAGCTCTCATCCCTTTGGGGCTCCATGCCTGCCAACCTATGGAGGAGATCCATGCAGGAGGTGACCCACCTGCCTATCATCCACCTGGCTGCAGGTCTGCCAGGTGTGGCTCAGCGTGGTGACAAACAGCTGGCGAACTCTCTCCCGAACTTCTAACCGTCCGCTCCTTATAATAAAGCGCTCTTCTAGGGTCAGAGTATGGAGCCTATATTCGAACCTCAGAAGTGTGACTGAGGGTAGAACACTGGCAGTCAACACCTGGTTAAGGTGAAACTCGACACCACCTTCAGAAGAACTGGGTGGGCGCAGGAAATGTGTCCTGGGGAAGGCCAGATAAAGGAGACTCTATGGAAACTGGAACTCTCCATCCTTCTGGGTGGCGTGATAGCCACCAAGCGGGTCTTCCCACGACAGGTGAGATGTCACACCTGTGCATCGGTTGAATGCAGCTTGCCCATGAGGTTATGTCATAAAGTAGATCCCGCAGAGGTGGAGGTTCTCAGCTCTGGAGGATATGTGATCAAGGCCTTTGGAAAAGCACCCGACTACCTTCTCCTGCACCACCGACCAGCTGACCGGCGCCGGTGGCAGAGATATGGCTACCAAGGTGCACTCAGGGTAGATGAGCAAAGCCTAGCTGAAGGGACCACAGGTAGTCAGAATGCTGGCCAAGGAACAGGAGGAAGGGTCAGCCTATCCTGACACCAAATGGAGAACCTCTTCCATTTTTGAAGGCATGGCATTTCTGGTCAGCTCATAAGGGATGCCTCCAACAACATGGAGGACCACATCGGAAAGACCCAAGGTCTAGAACTCTAGCCGCTCAGGAACCAGGCAGTCAAGTACAGGGATTTAAGGTCCGGGTAGAGTACCTTCCCCTTGTTGACTAAGATCAGGTCCGGGTGGGCTGGAAGCCGCATCAGGAGCCTGAAGCTGAGGAGATCTGGATACCAGAAATGGCGCGGCCAGTCTGGGGCTACCAGAATCACCCGCGCCTTGTCCCTCCTCGCCTTGAGAAGCACCCCATGGATCAAGGAAAGGGGGCGCAGAGAGGTCCGGGTCACGGCGCGAGAAGGCATCCCCTGCTGAGGCGGGCAGCGAACAACCTCCAACCACATTCTCCTGGGAGGCAAGCAGGTCCACCTGAGGTGTGCCACAATGGGAAAACAGATCTTGTACTACCTCCGGCGAGAACCTCTTGAGGCATAGCGCCCTATCTGGCTGAGGCATCAGCCAGTGTTTGAAGCTCCTGTCACATGGATGGCTGGGAGATCTAGCCTCCAGACTGCTCCGAGGACCAAGTGCAGAGAGCCTCCTTGCACAGAGAGAAAGGGCGCATCCGCCCTAGCGTTTAGGTAGTACATGGTGAATGATGTTGTCCATCTGGACCTGGACCACTTGACCCATTACAAGCGGGCGAAAGGCGGTGAGGGCTAGTCAGACCGACCAGTGCTCCAGCAGGTTGATGTGACTTAAGGGGACCAGAGGACGTGCGCTCTGAGCTCCCCTAGATGGGCACCCCAAACCATCAGAGGCGGTCGTTAGAGTGACCGTTGGCTCTGGGCGGACAAACTGGATACCCTCCTGCAGATGAGCTGGAATGAGCCCACCACGGAGAGCATTCCCACATCTCCTGGGTCACTATCACTGGCTGGTCAGAGGACAGGGCGCTGTGACCATTAGCAGAGCCAGCCCCACTGAAGAGGATGCATGTGCCAGCCAAGCTTGAGACCATGCTGGTGCATGCCGCCATGAGCCAGGAAGTCCCGGGCAGGGCACAATTGCCCACCAGAAATGATTGGGCAATGGGCAGAAAGAACCTCTGCCTTGTCACGGGGCAGTGCTCTGGCGAAGAAGTCGACTCTGCCCCAGCGTTAACTTAATCACCTGCACTGGCACGAGTTCCGATTTGACCCACGTTGATGAGGCGGCCAATCTGAAAGCGAACCTGGAGGCCAGATCCCTGACGCTCCACCTCCAGCTGGAGGGCTGCAATCAACCAGTAGTCCAGGTAAGGTACCTCAGACCCTTGGTATGGCCAGGAATGCACTGTCACCACTGCCATGCATTTTGGTGAAGACCCCTGGAGCTGGAGAGGCCGAGAGCCATGGCGGAGACACAAAGTCCCTCTGCTCTGAAGCAGAGGGAATGCAGTAGGGCGGACCGGATTGGACATGAAAGAACGTGCGTCCTGGAGGTCAGAGAACAGAACCACATACCTCGTTCAAGGATGGAATGATCTGAGCCAAGTGACCATCCTGAAGGTTAAAGAACTTAGGAACTTGTTCAGGTTGTGTGGGTCTAGAATGGAAGCCAGCCACCGTCCGTTTTGGGACCAGGAAGTACCCAGACACAAACCCTGGGTCTGGTGAAGGATCCGCCACCTCCCTGATCACCTCCTTCTGGAAGAGCAGGGCAATGTCAGCTCGATGAGCCAACAGAGAGGCTGCAGACCCCGTAGCTCCCCATGCGGTGATGGATCGACAGGATGGGGGACTACTCGAATTCCAGAGGCAGACCCTTTCCTACCACTTCCAGCACCCAGCGGTCCGTGGTGATATTGGACCCGAAAGGAAGTGGCGGGCAATACCCCGCGGAAACCCGGGAGGGTGACTGGGTTGGGGGTGACACCCCTCAGCCAGTCACTGAGCGAGCTTGGAGGAAGGACGGCCGAGCCTCCTGGACCTTCCTCCGGCTTCCTGCTGGAGAAAGCAGCAGGCTTGGCACTGGGTGCCAAATGCGAGCCTGCTGGCCCCGATGCTGGTGTTGCTGGGCGGGCGTGCTGCGGGGCTGAAGGGCGAAAGAGCTTACGCTGCTGGCGACCTCTGTCCTTTTGGGCAGACGTGACCGAGTCCAAGGTGGCGTTGGACTTCTCGATCCGCTGAAGATGCCCCTCCACCCCGGGACTGAACAAGTCGGTACCCAGGAAAAGAATGTCTGCCAGCTTGTGCTGGGTATCTGCCGTGAAGGTGGAGATCAGCAGCCAAGCTCTGTGGTGCATGGCCACTGCGGCCGCTACTGACCAGGCACACGAGTCAGCGATGTCAAGGGAGGTCTGGAGCTGCTGTTTGGCCACCGCCCTCAGCCTGCACCTGCTTGACCGTGGTTTGGAGGTCAGCCGAGGAGGATCACCTCATCCAGGGGAGCCGAGGCGTGTGAAAGTGTACCATCAGAACTGCCAAGCTGGCCTGACGAAGGCCTAGGGAGGAAGTGGCATAGACTTTCCACCTCGAGTAGTTCAGTTTCTTGGACTCCTTATCGGGTGGCTTGTCCACATCCCGAGCGTTCCCGGAAAACAACGGTCACTAGCCCCTCCATGGAGGGGTGCTTAGAGAAACCAGAGAGTGAACTAGTGGGAACAGCATACTTTCAAGCCATCCTGGCCGAAGGTGCTGGACAAAAACTGGCCGCTGCCATAGCTCCAGGGCTGGGCCAACAATGGCTCCTGCCACCGGGAAGGCCTCCGTGGGAATCCCTCGGTCCAGCATCTCTGTGAGGGGATACTTGGCCCTTTTGAAACGGGTCCGAGCTTCATGCCAGTGGACTCAGATGAGTCGAAGCATACCAAGGAACGAGGATGGGCTCTCGTCCACCGACTGACCCCCGGTGGACTCCAGGTCAAGCAGCCTGGACAACAAGGAGTTGTCAGACTCAGAGGAGTCTGCAAACAGCTGCCGAGTGCCTCAACCACCCTCCACCTGCCGAGGTCGATCGGGAGTGAGGGTGACCGACAACTGATGTGGCAAGCCCTGACCAGACCGAGAATCCTGGGTCAGGGCCCCAGATTCAGGTTGTGAGGTGGGGTTCCCACCACAATGGGTGCTGGCGGTTTGACGAACAGCCTACAACTACGAGGGTTGTTTCAACAGCACCAGTAACAGCCATAGCCAGGGAAGGTGGCGAGTCTGCTTATTCCGGTCAAAGACTGCTGCCACATTAGATCCTCGTGAAACCGATGCAATTTACCAGAGCCTATCCTCCGAAGAGGACGATGATGAGGATGAGCGGCACCACCGCTTTCCACGGTGTCGAGACAGACCACCGATGGTGGGATCGGCAAGACCTGGAAGAGAACAGAGACCTTCGGTGTTTCAGAGGGTGGGTCTGAAGGGACGGGGGAAACCCGCTCCTTCCTCGGTTCAGGGACCTTAACCAGGGACTCTGGCACAGGAGGCACAGGCAAGTCCTCGGTTTCCACCGGGGGAACCGGTGAAGAAGGGTTGTCGGCTTCTCCAGTCGACAGCCCGTCTGCCGGTTTGAGAAAAATCTTGACTGCGTCGACGGGTCTCTCGGCTAGCTGACCTGACGGGGACACAGTGAAACCAGCGGCCTTAGCCGCAACCTCTACCGAAGTAGAGTGTCTACTATCTGGGGAAGAGGACCTCTCCCGTTCCCACGAACGTCGACGGTGGGACTTACCCTTAGAGTCCTCCTTTTTGGACCGAGAGGAATGTCCCAAAGGCCCCTCTCCCTTGGTGGAGAGGGACTGACAAAGCTCCTTGAACAAAGCTGTGTAGGAGGAGCCCGAGAGTGGGATAAATGCTGCGGCCTGGACTGCTTCCTCCTCGAGGGCGATCATCTGTTCGAGCTGTTCAGCCAAGCTCGCCAGCCTAGGACACCATGAGGGCCCCTCGCCGACCTGACGGGAGGATAACGTTTCTCGGGGTGCCCAAGTTGCAATCTGGCAGCACAATCCTCTAAGACTGTGGGCGATAGGGCTTGCACAAGTGCATGAGCCTGCGAGACCATGGCCAAGCCCCAGGCATAGCGACGTGAAGCACAGTTGGTCCGGGACACCGATGAAATCGGTAGTCGATTGTCCATCGCAGCTGTGAGGAAGATACAGATCAAGTCTTGTAAATTTTAAAATTAGTTTCGGGTTAACCAAAGTTTGGATCCAGGCCTAAAACGCAGAGTGCAAAGGAGGGAACCTGAGCTTCCAAGCGGTAAGGAAGATCTGGCGTCATGGGGCGGAGCAGAGAGTTTCACCACCCGGGTGGGTGGGAGGAGCCAGCTTGAAGACCTTCCGGCAAGATTTAAAGCGGCAAGGAACCTGCCAGTAAGTGTGGATAAACAACATATCCATGTCCCAAGAAATTTCTTTTTGGGCCCCAAAAGACTCAAGTCGAGAACCCAAGAAAGAAAAGTAGCGACAATATTTAAGTAAAACACCAGAAAAATAACATCTACCCCACCTAAGAGGAAGGGTACAAGGTACACCCCTGAGGTGCAACACTGTACCTGCCAGCCCACTTCCCAAACCAGGGTTCTGAGGGGGGGGAGGTCTGAATACAGCAAGACTCCATTGGAAGAAACAACATTACTATGGTGAGTAATTTTTTCTTCAAACATGAAGTCTTGCTGTATTCAGACAAAATGCAGACTACCAAGCAGTTCCCTATGGAGTAGGGAATGCAGACTACTTTGGGAAAAGGATCTGCAGTACTGCTGTACCAAACCTAGCATCACTCCTAGCCTGGATGTCAAGGGAGTAATACTTGGTGAAAGTATGTACTGTTTTTCAGGTGGCTGCATTACAGATCTCTAACAAAGGTACATCTCTGGCTGCAGCTAGAGAAGCAGCTGTACCCCTAGTCGAGTGAGCCCTCAGGCCTGAAGGGGCATCCTACCCAACTTGTCATAACAAAATTGTATACAAGAAACAATCCACCTGGCAACAGCTCTCTTAGTGGCAGCCTTACCTTTCCCCACTTCACCATAAGTGAGAAACAATTGAAGACAATCATTTCTATGTGCCTTAGTATGCTCAATATAGTAGCTAAGGGCCCTCTTAACGTCCAGACTATGTAACCTTTCACCTGAAAAATGGTGAGTGAAAAAAAGCAAACAAAAAACAGGGGGAGAGAGAGAGAGACTGGTTCAGATGAATATTTGATACCACTTTGGGCAAGAACCTCCTATTGGTTCTTAGGACCACTTTGTTCCTATGGAAGGAGATTAAGTCTGGTTCCACTGACAGAGCCTGTAACTCACTAATCCGCCTGGCAGAAGTAATAGCTACCAGGAACAGAGTTTTCCAGGTCAAATACTTCAATTTGGCTGAAGCCAGAGGTTCAAAGGGTGGCTGCATTAGCTGAGCTATGCAGACATTAAGATCCCAAGGCAGAGTGGGCTCCCTAAAGGGAGGGTTAATGTGAACCAGACCTTTGAAAACATTTCTGAAAACAGGATGAGATGCCAGGGAAGAGCACTTCCCTGCTGAGAGGAATGCAGAGACAGCTGTTAGATGAACCTTCAGAATGGCAGGCCTAAGGCCTAAACCACTGAGATGAACTAGATAGTCAAAGGTTGTGGAAATGTCTGCAGAATCAGGCAGGATGCCTTTCTGAGAGCACCAAATACTGAACCTTTTCCATTTGGAGTTGTACGTTTTTCTAGTGGAAAGTTTCCTGGAGACCTTCAGACTATCCAGAACTCCCTGAGAAAGATGTAGAGCTGCATATTCTAACTCTTCAAGAGCCAGGCCTTGAGGTTGAAAGACTGGAGATTGGGGTACCAGATCACCCCTGGGAGGAGGACAGGAGTTTGTATGTCCTGGGCAGAGACAGGGGACGCGACACTGACAAGGACAGCAGTAGAGGATACCAAGGCTGTCTGGCCCAATCTGGAGCCACCAGTATCACTGTGCAGAGTTGAGTCCTGATCTTGATCAGAACTCTGAACAGCAGAGGGAAGGCATAGAGAAACCTGCCCTTCCAGTCCAGAAGGAGAGCATCCCAGGGAACCGTCCCCAGGACTGGAGGTCTGCAACAAAACAGAGGAAGTTGATTGTCCGGTGCTGCAAAGAGACCTCTGGAGTGCCCCACCTGGAGAAGATGACCTTCAGGATGTGAGGATCCAGGGACTATTCATGATGTCCCTGTGAAATTCTGCTCAGAGCATCTGCTAGTATGTTGCCTTCCCTGGAAGGTGAACTGCTACCAGAGAAGTCTAAAGAGAATAGGCCAGAGACCACAGCTTCATGGCTTCTGTGTACAAGGCAGAGGACAGCGTGCCTCCCTGCTTATTGATGTACCACACTGTGGTGGTGGTCTCCATTCTGACTTGGACCACCTTGCCTTTGACTGAATCTGAGAAGCTCTACAGGGCTAGGAAAATTGCCCTGAGTTCCACGAGATTGATATGAACGAGACACTCCTGTGGAGACCAGAGCCCTTGAACTGTCAGGGCTCCCAGGTGGGCTCCCCACCCTAGGAGAGAAGCATTTGTAGTTAGAACTACTGATGGGGCTACTGATGGGGCTTGAGAGAGAGATGGAGCCCCTTGTCTGAGTTTGTCCTGGTCCAGCCACCACTGGAGAGCTTGGAACAGAGTCTGAGTCACTGGAATCAGTTCGATAAGTGAATCCTTTTGAGACCAAAAAGACCTCAGATGAAACTAAATGTCCCTCATCTGGAACCTTGCTCCCTGCACCACTGTCGTGGAAGCTGTCATGTGGCCCAGGAGCTGGAGGAACTGTCTTGCTAGGCGGGAGACCTGAGGTCTAAAGGAGGCAGCGAGATCCACTAGGGCCTTTACCCTTACCAGGGAAAGGAAGGCTTTTGCTTGTACAATGTCCAACTCTATACCTATAAAGGTGAGACGTTGAACTGGTTCGAGTACAGACTTTGGAAGATTGAGAAGAAACCCCAAGGAGCTGAGTAGGTGCTGGGTAGTTTGAAGAGCTGACGACCTGTAAAGGTGACTGACCCATTAAAAGCCAGTCGTCCAGATACAGGAAGATGGTGATACCCTGTCTTCCGAGGTAAGCCACTACTACTGTAAGGCACTTTGTGAACACCACTGGAGCTTATGTTAGGCCGAATGGCATGGCTCTGAATTGGTAATGGCCTGAAGGCAACTCGAACCCAGGTATTTTCTGTGGGAACACCCGATAGGGATATGGAAGTAGGCATCCTTGAAGTCCAGAGATGCTAGCCAATCCCCTGGCCTTAGAGAGGGAAGGATTATTCCAAGAGTTACAATTTTGAATTTGGGCTCTGAAATGTGTTTGTTCAGATACCTTAGGTCTAGGATGGGTCGCCATTCCCCTGTTTTCTTTGGGGTAAGGAAGCACCTGGAATACAGTCCTTTTCCCCTTGTGCAGAGTAGAACTCTATAGCTCTGAGAGCTAGAAAAGAGAACCTCTGCCTCTAGGGCAAGGAGTTTCTGAGACTGATGCAGATGGAAAAAGACTTGGCCCTGTTTTTGGAAATGTTTTGAAGCTGAGGGCCAGTCCCTGGCTTACTACTTCCAGGACCCACTTGTCTGAGGTCACAGACTTCCAGGCCTGGAAGCAGTAAGCCAGCCTGCTTCCAACTGGAAATGGGAAGTCGACCCGGGCTGACACATCAGGGTGTCTGCTTGGCAGGAGCCTTAGACAGAGGAGGACTGAGCAGCACTGCCCACCCCCCCCTCTTTCTGAAGAACCCCCTCTGTGGGAAGGGAGAGGAGGCCTGGGCTTGGTAAAAAGGGCCTGCCCCTAGACTGCTGCTTCTGCAGAGTGGCCTGCCTTTCCTTGGCCTGTGCACTCCTGTATGTGGTTCTGTATTCATCCATTTTCTTCATGTAAGCCTCTGTCTGCTCCCCAAACAGAGAGTTACCTACACAGAAAATCCATGGCCTTAGTCTGGGTATCCTATAGAAAGGCTAGTACATCTAGGCCAAACATGTCTTCTGAGAGACACAGATGTAGCCATGACTGTAGATGCCACATCACTGGAGTCCACAGCAGCATGAAATTGCATTTTGGATGCCTCAATTCCATCAGCATCCACCACCTCCAGCTCCCTGGCTAGCTGGGAAAAGGCCTGTTTAGCCAGTTCCAGAACCGTATCCCATCTGGATTTCTGGTACCTGGCTGTGTAGGCCATATAAGTAGCCTGCCTGAGTCCCAAAGAAGATGCCAACTACTGTTTTTTGGCCATGGCATCCACTTTCCTGGAGCCCTTATCAGGGGTGTGTGTGTGAAGCCAAAGGAATGTTAGCCCTGTCACAGCCTGCACTACCACAACATGGCTGCAATGACTATAAAGGAACTCCACAGCTAAGCCTGATAGCGAATATCTCCAGTCCATTCTCTTATCCACAGGAGGTACTGAATTAGGGGGTTGTAAAATGTGTTTGTTTCCAAAGATTTAAGAAGAGGGAGACAGCTTTTTGGACTCTGGGATGTCCATCATTTCTACAAAATCAGGCTCTTCATCCTCCTCGCGGCTTCAGCCAAGGAAGCTGCAGGGTTTCCTCACCTTTGTATGGGAACAGAAGTGTAAAGGGGACTCGGAGACCCTGGGAGGAGAGACACCAGAGGGCCTGTCTGGGGAGATGTCTGGTTCAATGGGCACATCCAGACCCCCTTCATCGTCATCACCGGGATAGTCAGTCTCCCTCCCACTCCTCATAATAAGCAACTGGGTCATAATCTGGAGGAGACTGATCCGACTGAACCGATCTAAGCGACTGGACAATACTAATCGCTTTGGCTATTTCGTCCGCGGTTGGAGAGTGGGATGCAGGATCTGAACCTGCAGACTTGCTCTTTCTCCGGCTAGACAATCCCACCAGGTGGCTCTCCTTTGCCGGAGGGTATCGCCTGGAGTCAGTACCTCCTCAGGTTGACGCAACTTGAACCGGGCTTCCAGCCATCGGATCTATGGACTTCTTGGCCTCCCTTTCCTTCAAACTACTCAGTCTTTTATCTAGGGTAGAGTTAGGAAAGTTTACATATTTGGCAGTCTGACTTGAGGTGGTCACACCCCAGACAACAAACAGATTTGGGGAAGGGGGGGGTCGGCCTTAGTAAAGGCCTCCCCACACTCAGTACAGTGTTAAAACCCAGTGGGACCGGTTTTCTTCTTGGGTTTCTCAGACATGGCCAACCTAACAAACTACCCTATTGCAGCTTTCAATCCAGGTAATATAACAACCGATTGGTTACAAACCGTGTCACGGGCTTTTTAAAAGAACCAGCAAAAAGTCTGGTTCTTTTGAAACCGATCGGTACCGGAACACCACACTAATCCCAGAAAAAATAAATTAAATTTAACAAAGTCGGTTCCGAACAGGAAAAAAAACAAAACAGAAGACTACAATTTCCACTTTTTTTTTTTTATTTTGGTGAAAAACAGTCACTACCTATACCGTAGACAGAGGCTGGAAATCCGAAAAGAACAAAAAAATATGCAGTTTAAACAGAATGCTTTACTTTTACCGAACCGAGCAGAGGAAATCTCTGGGCGACTTCACTGTTAGGCAGAGTAAAGAAGAAAAAATTACTCACCTTATTAATGTTGTTTCTTCTAATGAGTCTTGCTGTATTCTGACAATAGCAGTGAGTCCCAACCTTCGAACTGCCCCGGAGGTGAAAGTTAACTTTCCATGCCAGGCATGGAACGCTGAGCTCGAGCTCAGTTGAGACTCTGTTCTTCAAACTCAAACCGTCAGATCTTTACGAGTTAAACTCACTAAGGCCCTGTGTGGAAGCTGTAAATCTACACTAGCCAACTGGCTACTAAACATAACACATTTTTTGGTTCCAAAACAGACTCAAGTCAGGAGACCCAAAAAATGAAAAAAACACCCACTCACCCCAAAAAGGGGGTGAAAACAACAAGGTGGGCACCTACTGAGTGCCAACACTGCACTGCCCACATCCCAAAAACAGAGGTTCTGAGAGGTGCGGGGGTTCAGATACAGCAAGACTCCATAAGAAGAAATATTACTAAGGTGAGTAATTTTTTCTTCAAGCAACATGAAGTCTTGCTGTATTCTGACAATAACGAACCTACAGCAGTACCTCCATGAAGGAGGACAGAACCTACTTGGGAATAGGCTCTGAAGCACAGCTGTGCCAAACCGAGCATCACTCTAGCCTGGATATCTAGAGGTAATGCTTGGTAAGAAGTAGTGAACTGTTTTCCAGGTAGCTGCTTGACATATCTCTAGAATAGGGATGTCCCTGGCAGCAGCCAGGAAGCAGCTGTACCTCTGGTAGGTGAGCCCTCAGGCCTGAGGGTGGAACCTTACCCAGTTTTTCATAACAAATTGGATACAAGAGACAATCCACCTGGCAATGGATCTTTTAGTGGCAGGTTTCCCTTACCAACCTCCATACAGTGAAGAACAGCTGGAGAGTCAAACCTGTGACCCTGGTGCACTCTGTTAGTAGCTAAGGGCTCTTTTCACATCTAAACTGTGCAGCCTCCTCTCACCAGAGGAGGAATGGTCAGTGAAGTACACTGGAAGAGACAGACTGATTAAGGTGGAAATCTGAAACCACTTTGAGGCAAGAATTTCCTGTTAGTCTAAGGACCACCTTATCTCTATGAAGGAGATAAAATCAGCGCTCCACTGAAAACATTATAATTCACTTATGCATCTGGCAGAAGTGATGGCTACAGAAACACAGTTTTCCAAGTCAAGTACTTAAGCTCTGCTGAAGACAAAGGCTCAAAGGGGTTGCATAAGCTGAGCAATGCAAACATGGAGGTCCCAGGCGGGGGCAGGGTCCCTGAATGGAGGGTTAGTGTGAAGCAATCCTTGAAAACTTGGAAAATACGATGAGCTGAAAGAAGAGGTTTACCTGCTGAAATGAAAGCAGACACAGCTGCCAGATGCACTTTCAGTGTAGCTGGTCTCAGTAAGCTATTTAAGTGGACCATATAATCCAAGGACTGTGGGCAAATTAGCAGATTCTGGGGAAATAGGCTTCCCAGAGCACCATATGGAAAACCTTTTCCATTTGGAATTATAAGTAGCCCTAGTGGAAGGTTTTTTAGAAGCCTTCAGGATATCCATTACACCTTGGGAGAGGTGTAAATCAGCAAACTAACTCTTCAAGAGCCAGGCCTTGAGGTTGAGAGATTCAAGGTTCGGGTACCAAACCCTCCCCTGAGCACAGGTTAACAGGTTGTAATTCCTGGAAAGACACAGTGGAGGATGGACTGCTAAGGACAGAAGGAGTGGATACCAGGGCTGTCTGGCCCAGTCTGGAGCAATCAGGATCATCTTGCAGGGTTGAGATCTGATTTTGACTAGCACTTTGAACAGGAGAGGGAAGGGGGAAAAGCATAGAGAAACTTCCCCTCCCAATTGAGAACTAAGGCATTCAGAGGGACTGAGCCCAACACTGGGGGCCTGCAACAAAAAAGGGGGGAGTTGGTGATTGTCTGGGGCTGCAAAAAGATCCATCTCGGGGTGCCCCATCTGGAAAATACCACCTCCAAGACCAGGGGGACCAGTGACCATTCGTGATGGCCCTGGGAATTCCTGCTGAGAGCATCTGCCAGGACATTGTCCTTGCCTGGGAGGTGAACTGCCGTGAAGGAGGTGTTCAGGGAGTAAGCCAGAGACCACAACTTCATTGCTTCGGTGCACAAGGCCATAGACCGAGTGCCCCCTTGCTTGCTGATGTACCACATTGTGGTGGTATTGTCTGTTCTGACCTGTAAAACTTTGTTCTGAACAGATTTGGAAAAAGCTTGAAGTGCCAGAAATACTGCTCTGAGTTCCAACAGTTTGATGTGAAGCAGAGATTCCTGAGGGGACCACAAGCCCTGGGTGGTGAGGTCACCCATGTGAGCCCCAGAGGAGGCATTTGTAGTAAGGATTAAAGAGTGAGACGAGTGACAAAGGAACCCCTTGTCTCAAGTTGTTCTGCTCCTGCCACCACTGTAGAGCCTGGATCAGGGTTTGAGTTACTGGGATCAATTTGGTCAGAGGGTCCTTCCTTTGAGACCAAAAGGCTCTCAAATGGAACTGAATGTCCCTCATCTGAAATCTTGCTCCTGCACTACTGCTGTAGAAAGCCATGTAGCCCCAGGAGCTATAGAAAATGCCTTGCTGGTCGAGACACCTGCAGGGTGAATGAGGAGGCCAGAGAGACCAGGGTCCTTGCCCTGTCCAGGGGAAGGAAGGCTCTGGCCTTCTGTGTCTAGTTCTGCACCTATAAAGGTGAGGAGCTGGACAGGCTCTAGAACTGACTTTGGAAGATTTAGAAGGAAGCCCAAGGAAGTGAGCAGTTGCTGAGTTATCTGTAAGTGTAACTTGACTTGGTCTGGGGACTGGCCTACTATGAGCCAGTCGTCCAGGTAAGGAAGATGGCAATCTTCTGCCTTCTTAGAGAAGCAGCTACCACTGCCAGGCATTTTGTGAATACCCTTGGAGCAGAGGTGAGGCCAAAGGGCATAGCTCTGAACTGGTAATGGCCTGAGGGCAGCTCGCACCTGAGGTACTCGATGGGAGCTCTGGCCGAGAATATGGAAGTAGGCATCCTAAGGTCCAGGGACACTAGCCAGTCCCTGGCCTTGAGAGAGGTAGAATAATTCCCAGAGTCACCATTTGAATTTTGATTTTAAAGGTGCTTGTTTAAGTATCTGAGATCCAGGATGGGGCGCCATTCTCCTGTCTTTTGGGGGTAAGGAGTACCTGGAGTAGCACCTTTGCCCTGATGTGGGGGTGGAACCCTTTCCACAGCTCTGAGAGCTAGGAGGAAGAGACCTCTGCCTCTAAGCCAAGTGCCTCGATGGATTTGCAGGAGAGGATCTGGTTCTCATCTTTGGAAACTTTTGAAGCTGAGAACCAGTCCCTGGCTTACTACTTCCAGGACCCATTTGTCTGATGTCAGAGACTCCCAGTCCTGGACAAAGTAAGCCTGCCTGCCCCACAGGTAGCAGAGAATCGGCCCTGGCAACCCCATCAGGGTGCCTGTTTGGCAGGAGCTTTGGGCTGAGGGGTGGAAGCAGGCCTGCTTGGACCCCATCTGCCTCTCCCTCTAAAGAACCCCCTCTGGGCATAAGCAGAAGAGGAGGCCTGGGCTTGGTAAAAAGGCCTATGAAAAGGCCTGCCCCTGCGAAGCTGCCTTTGAGTGGCAGCCTGCCTTTCCTTGGCCTGTGCACTCGTATAGGTGGTCCTATACTCATCCATTTTCTTCATGTAATTCTCTGTTTGCTCCCCAAACAGAATTACCCGCAACAGAAAAATCCATGGCCTTAGTCTGGGTATCCAGCGACAGGCTAGTACATCTGAGCCAAGCCATTCATCGAAGTGCCACAGATGTAGCCATGACTCTAGATGACATCATTTGAGGTCTACTGCAGCATGGGATTGCACCTTGGATGCCTCAATACCATCAGCAGCCACCTGCTCCAGCTACTTGGCAAGCTGGCCAGGGACCAGTTTTGCTAGGGCCATAACAGTGTCCCATCTGGATTTTTGATACCTAGCAGTATAGGCCATATAATTGGCTTGAGTCCCAAGGATGCTGCCATGTACTGTTTCTTTGCCATGGCATCAATCCTCCTGGAGTCCTTGTCCGGGGGGTGTGAAGCCAAGGGACTGTTTGCCTTATCACAGGCTGCAGCCTGCACTACTCCAACATGGCTGCATTGTTGTGCAAGGAACTCCGTGTCAGAGCCCGACAATGTATACCTCTTGTCCATTCTCTTATCCACAGGAGGTATAGTGTTAGGAGTCTTTAAAATCTTAAAATGTCTGTTTCCCAAAACATTTGTGCAAGGGGATAGACAGCCTCCTAGACTCTGGGATATCCATCATTTCCACATAGGCTCCTCCTGGTCATCCACAGCTTCTTCCATAGGAAGCTGGAGGGTTTCAGCCACTTTTTTATAAAACATGAAATGGGAGGGGGACTCAAAGCCTAGGAGGACACACTCCAGAAGGTCTGTCTGGGGAGATGTCCGGGTCAATGGGCACATCCAGACTTTCAAATCCACATTCACTTTCCTCATACTCCTCTTCCTCCTCCGGATCATAAAATTCCTCTAAATCATACTCTTGAACCTGTGGAACCGGCCAAACCGAGCGCCTGCCTGATGGTGCGGTTCGGTCGGTGAACCGAAACGATTGAACAATTTTGATAGCTTGGCCTTTTCTTCAGCGGCTGGAGAGGAAAGTTTGGCTCCACACCAGCTGATTTTTCTGTTCTAGTTCTTTTAGCTGGAACCGACTCCGTAGAATCTGCTCCCCTTTTGCCCGAAGAAGTCTCGCCCTGGTCAGAGGACACTCCTTCTGGTTCGGTCTGAACCGAACCGGGCTGGCCATCTGGTTCAGGAGACTTTTTGGCCTCCCTTTCCCAGAGCCTACCAGCTCTCTTTTCTAGGGTAGCTGCAAGGAAATTTTTTGCAAATCTGGCAGTCTGCATTGAGGTGGTCAAACCCCAGACAAACACGTGGTGTGGGGGTCAGCCTTGGCAAAGACTTCCCCACACACACTGCAGTGTTGAAACCCAGTGGGTCCGGTTTTTCTTTTGGGTTTCTCAGACATAGTGCCAGTCCTAACCAAACTTACCCTTTTATGGCAATCTGCCAGGCAAGACCCTCTTATCGGTTCCCAACCGTGTCACAGGTCGTGGAAAAAAACGTAATAAAATCCGTTTTTTTGTTTTTTTTAAAGAACCGGTAACCACACTCTAAAAGCACAATTTAGATTACATATACATACACACACACACACACACACACACACACACATATATATAGATAGATATACACACACACACACACATATATATAGATAGATGGATATATACACACACACACACACACACACACATATATATATAGATATATACACACACATATATACATACACACATTATATATATATATATATATATATATATATATATATATATATATATATATATATATATATACATATACATATACATATACACACATACATACAAATACACACACACACACACACACACACACACACACACACACACATATACACACACACACACACACACACGAACCGATAAACGTTTACAAGTTCCACACAGAACAGAATAAAATAAAACCTATCTAGTACTCACGAATACCACAGAGAGACTGAACAGACAGGTTACGGTTTAAAAGCGGTACTTGAACCGACAAATTGAACCGAGCAGAAGGAGAAATCTCCGGAGCGACTGTTCAGTGAGTCGGAGTAAAGAATGACGGTTTGAGTTTGAAGAACAGGAAACTGGGGAGGGGTCTCAAGCAAGTTGCTACTTCTGTCACTTTCTCAGAAGTACTACCTGTGAGAGGCAAGGGAGAGCATAGGAGTGCATGCACCAGGAACTTTAACTCATGGTTGAAGAACTGGTGCTGTGAGGAAGGGTTTGGATTCATTGGTGACTGGGGACCCATCTGGAGGGATGGAGGTTTGTTCAAGCCTGGCCTGCATCCATCCTGAGAGGAATCCAAGCACTCAATGATAAGTTTAAATGCTACATTGACAGCATTTAAACTAGCAAAGGGTGGCAGGCCAGCAAGGATGGTACCTACTTGCTCACCCCACAGCTAGTAATGGAACCAGTGAACCAGAGGAGTGGCTATCTCTGCAAAGCAGTGTGCAAAAGTTGGAGATTAGTGTCCAAAAGGTGGATAAGCAGAAAAGGGGCAAAATTCAGCAGAAGGGCAGACAGCAAGGAGAACCAGGGATAAATGACAACCAAGGAAGGGCTGGAGTAGAACAGTGAAGCAGTCTAGGAGGTCAAATCATGGAAAGCCATTGTGCAAATGCCAGGAGCCTTAGCAACAAGATGGAAGATCTGGAGGCTGTCATGGTACAGTCAGACCTGGACATTGTGGCCATCACTGAAACCTGGTGTAATGATAACCATGACTGGGAGATGGCCATACCTGGCTACAACATATTCAGAAGAGACAGAGCAGGCAGGAAGGGAGGAGGAGGGCACTGTATGTGAAAAATGACATAAAGGGCCACACAGATCCAGGAGGAACAAAATGGGAGAGATACTGTGGGTTAAGCTGGAAAGGAAAATGGGGCCAGCCATCCGCACAGGTGTGGTCTATAGACCACCAGCCCAGGAGGAAGAAACAGATAGGGAGCTGATGCTAGCCATCCAAGGATGGCTGACAAGGGTGAGGTAGTACTGGTTGGAGACTTCAATATACCAGATGTGAACTGGAGCATCCCAGCAGCAGCATCAACTAGAGCAGATTTATCCTGGACTCCTTCAGGTGCCTTCCTCAAGCAACTGGTCATGGAACCAACTCGGCAGAAGGCAATACTGGACCTTGTGCTCACAAACAGGGACAGTGTGATGGGGGTAACAGTGGGGGAGCACCTGGGTAACAGTGACCACCAGTCATTGTGGTTTGAAATCACAGAAAGAGCAGAACCAAACCACACAAAAACACGTATCCTGGATTTTAGGGGGGCAGACTTTGGGAAAATGGGGAGATGCTTGTAAGAGGCATTAAGGGGAATGGGACAGGAATCAGGGATTGAGGAACAGTGGGCAGTATTTAAAATGGGGATTATAAGAACAGAATTATGCATTAAGCAGGTTAGCAAGAGAAAAAAGGAGACCATTATGGTTTTCCAAAGAGGTAGCAAAGAAAGTGAAAGCCAAAAGACTGCATTCAGGCAATACAAAAAGACACAGGCAGAAGGGGATAGGGAGAAGTACCAGGAGAAACAAGGGAGGCAGGGAAGTCAGTAAGGAAGCCAAAGCTCAGACAGAAGAACACATTGCAAAATCAGTGGTTAAAGGGGACAAAACCTTTACAGGTACATAAGTGAAAAAAGAAGGACAAAGGGAGGGATAGTTAGACTGAAGGGGAGGATGGAGCAGCGTGGAGGATGACAACAGTAAAGCTGACATATTGAACAGGTATTTCTGCTCAGTCTTTACTAAGGAAGAGAGGGTAATGGGTCTGAAGGAGTACAAGGGGTGAGAATGGTGCAGAAATGGACACAAGTCCCTTTACCGAGAAAGGGTCCTGAAGGAACTGGAAGTAATAAGAGTTGACAAACAATGGGGCCAGATGGGTGCACCCAGGGTCCTTAAAGAACTAAGAGAGGTGGTGGCTGAACCTCTGGCTATCCTGTTCAGCCAATCACTGGAAACAGGGAGGTACCAAAGACTGGAGGACAGCAGATGTAGTCCCCTTATACAAAAGTGGGAACAAGAGGAAGCAGGGAACTACAGACCAGTCAGCCTCCCTCGGTAGTGGGAAAGATCATGGAAGCACTACTGAAGGAGATTGGTGGAACATCTGGTTGTCAATGGACTACAGGACCCAAGGCAGCATGGTTTCACCAGGGGAGGTCATGTCAGACCAACCTCATTGAATTTTTGACTGGGTGACTGGGAGGTGGATCAGGGAGGGCAGTGGACATGGCCTATCTGGACTTCAGCAAGGCCTTTGACACTGTGCCACATAGAAGACTATTACACAAACTGGGGAATATGGGTGTGGGCAGGACAGTAGTGTGGTGGGTAGGTAAATGGCTGGGTGGTAGGACACAGAGGGTGGTGGTAAATGGCTGTCACTCCACAGAGGGAAGAGTGACCAGTGGGGTACCACAGGGATCAGTGCTGGGACCGGTCCTATTCAACATCTTCATCAGTGACATTGCACAGGATATAGAAGGCAGAATTTCACTGTTCGCTGATGACACAAAGCTCTGTAGATAGACACACCAGAGGGTGTGGAAGCGGAATGAGAAGGGACCTGCAGAAACTTGAAGAATGGTCAAGGTTTGGCAGTTGAAATTCAATGCAAAGAAGTGCAAGATAATGCATATGGGCACAAAACCCTGGCACAATATATCAGTTGGGGGTGAGGATATAGCATGCACCAAGCAGGAAAGGGATCTTGGGGTTGTCATCTCTGATGACCTCAAGGTAGGAAACAGTGTGACAAGGCATCAGGTAAAGCAAATAGGATGCTGGGATGTATAGGCAGGGGCATCACTAGCAGGAAAAGGAGGTCATAATTCCGCTATACAAGACACTAGTGAGGCCCCACCTGGAGTACAGTGTACAGTTCTGGAGACCATACCTACGTAAGGACATAGACAGGGTAGAGAAGGTTCAGAGGAAGGCAACAAAGATGGTACATGGGTTGCATCACAAATCCTATGAAGACAGGTTGAAGGAACTGAACATGTACTCCCTGGAGGAGAGGAGGGAGAGAGGGGATATGATAGAGACATACAAGTATCTTACAGGGAGGAACAGGGTGCAGGAACACACTATTTTAAGCGAAAAAGATATTTCAGGACTAGAGGCATGGGATGAAGTTGGAGGGAGGAGCGATTCAGAGGAAACATGAGAAAGAATTTCTTCACAGAGCGGGTGGTGGACAAGTGGAACATCCTGCCAGAGGAAGTGGTGGGGGCTGAAACAATCACGGGATTTAAGAATGCATGGGATAGACATAAAGGAATTCTAGAGGTCAGGGGTAAGGGGAAATAGACTTCTAGGAAAACAAACTGAACTTACAAGCTCAAATGGGCAGACTAGGTGGGCCATAGGCCCTTATCTGCCGACACTGTCTATGTATCTATGTAACAGACAGAATCTCAACCGAGCTCGAGCTCAGCGTTCCATGCCTGGCACAGAAAGTTAACTCTCACCTCCGGGGCAGTTCGAAGGTTGAGACTCTCTGCTATTGTCAGAATACAGCAAAACTTCATGTTGTTTGAATCTGACGGTTACACTGGGAAGTACCACAGACAGATTTGAAAACCGAGCTCGAGCTCAACGTTCTATGCTTCTGCATACAGTTAATTCTTTCCTCTCCGGGGCAGTTCAAGTGCTGGGGCTAACTGCATTATGTCTGAATACAGCAAGACTTCATGTTGTTTGAAAGTCAGTTTTTAAAATGTTGGTGGGAAGCAACTGAAGCAAACTCTGTAGATAAAACTGAAATTGCTATTCTGTTAGAACAGTTTTTTTTAGGCAGGACCAAGATCCCAACACAGTGCAAGAGGCTGCTGAACTCCGACTGCTATGCCAACAGCAGACCCACTCTGAGCACAAATAGGGCAGGCATGGCAGCGCAGAAAGGGAAAAGCGCACCTTCAGGGCAGCTAAAACCCTCACTGCCTCCACCAAAACCAGTTAGCCCCAGGTTTCAGAGAAAAGATTTCTCTGAGAAAAGAAATGAATGTTGGGTCTGTAGGGAAACTGCGCACTATTGCCAGACAGTGTCCCACAAAAGTAAGCAATACGCAACAGTGGGCTAGGAAAGTAGAGGGCTGTGTGTCCCTGGAAGCATGCCTGTGAACAAGAGGGGAACACATGCACTCAATCACAGTGAATGGTGTACAGACAATAGTTAAGGGACACAGAGGCATCCCTGACATTGGTAAAAGGGGATCTAGTACAGCCTGCTCCAGCTTATACCCAATAAATATGTTACTGTACTAGGGTTTACTGGTGAAGAGAAAACATTGCCACTCGCCAGTGTTCTCCTGGACTGGGGTGAAAATAGGGGGAACTGTGCAACAGGTGGCTGTAGCAAAAACATTAGCAGTTGACGTCATCCTTGGCAACAATCTCAAACAGGAGATGGTGTGTACAGTTACCCATAGCCAAACGGCAAGGGAAAATTGTAGTTCCCTAAACCCCACAGAAGCCATTGTGGGAACCACTGGGAGGCTGGTTCCCCAGCCTGTGTTCTCCTGATAAGGAGACTAATGAAAAGGGGGTAGAAATTTCCCCAGCAGCAGTTAACCACACAGCTACGAAGGGTTACTCCTAAGACAGAGGGGTGACCCACTGTCAGAGGGTTAGAGATGAGTGATACTGAGTGCCCCGAAACTAGCGCTAGGGACCCTAGTTTAGAGACTGAAGGGGACCTGACCCATGCCTTGGGAATGTGTGAGGAGTTTGCAGCTGCTCAGAGAAGTGACCCTAATCTCGAGAAGCTGAGGGCTTGGGCAGACTGACAGAGCACAGGTAGGTGACGGCAGACATAAGGTTTATTGAGAAAATGGACTGATGTACACTGAAGATGTGAAGACAGAGGGAGGGATGATAGGCAGGCAGCTTGTCGTCCCCAGGGGTATCGTGAGCAGTTGCTCAAGACTGCACATGATATTCCCTTGTCTGGTCATCTGGGAATTGCACGCACTATGCAGCGATTGGCCCAACTTCACCCAGCAGGTGAAGGAGTATTGCAGGTCTTGACACTGGTGCCAAGAAATAGGGAAGGCAGGGAAGAAAAAAAAAAAAAAAAAAAAAAAAACAACACAGGTCGCTCCAATTCCATTGCCCATCGTGGAGGAGCCATTCCAGAGGGTGGTAATGGATATTGTGGGGCCTTTAAATACCCCCAGCTCCTCAGGGAAGAGATTCATCCCGACTGTGGTGGATTATACTTCCCGGTACCCAGAGGCAGTCTCCCTGTCCTCACTGAGGTCAGACAAAGTGACAGATGCCTTACTTGGGATTTTCTCCTATGTTGGGTTTCTGCAGGAGGTTACCGATAGAGGGGATTCCTTCATGTCGAACCTGATGAAATGTTTGTGGGAGAAGTTTGGAGTGGTGCAGAGATGCACGACACCATATCACCCACAAGCCAGTGGGCTTGTGGAAAGATTTAATGGTACCCTGAAGTCAAAGCTCCTGGCGTTTGCAGAACAGCATGCGAGGGACTAGGAGAAATACCTTCCCCACCTGTTTGCATACAGGGAGGTGCCCCAAGAGTCGACAGGATTTTCCCCCTTCAAGCTCTTATATGGATACGTGGGCCCCAAGACTTGATCCGGAAGGACTGGGAAGGCAAGCACGCCAACCAGAGAACTCCCACAGTGGATTAAGTCCTTAGGTTTAGGGAAAGGCTGAAGGAGCTTATAGGGACAGCCCAGAGCAACCTGGCAGCTGCCCAACAGAAACAAAAAGTGTGGTATGACTGCAGAGCCAGAACTCGCTCGTACACGGTGGGTCAGGAAGTCATGGTCCTTATTCCGGTCCGGAAAGAATCTGCAGGCTGTGTGGGCAGGACCGTACAAAGCAGTTAGGAAGCTAAATGACGTGAACTATATTACAGAGTTACCTACATGAACAAGCCAGCAGATTAAGGCCATTTGGTCTATCAAGTCTGCTTGTACTGCAGGGTCCACAGCTTGAGCTAATGTCCCTGCCCTCCCTCCCCACTCCTCCCATCCTCCCTACCCACGATTCTTATCTTCCCCCTATGCCTATTCCAGCCTCTCAAAGCTGCTTACTGTCTGAGATTCTCTCCTCCGACAGCGCATTCCAAGTGTCCACCACCCTTTCTGTGAAGAAGTTCTTACTGACATTCCTCCTAAACCTCCCGCCCTCCAGCTTAAGACCATGCCCACTCATGATATGGTTGCCACTCAGCTTAGAGAGACTTTCCTTATCAACATTATTTATCCCTTTCAAGTACTTGAATGTCCCAATCATGTCCCCTCTCTCTCTCTCTCGTCTTCCAGGGAGTACATGTTCAGTGCCCTCAACCTCTCCTTGTATGCCTTGCCCTGCTGACCAGCTATCATCTTTGTAGCCCTCCTCTGGACCTTCTCCAGCAGGTTAATGTCCTTTTTGAGGTGTGGGCACCAGTACTGAACTCCATACTCTAGATGCGGCCTTACCAGTGACCTGTACAAGGGCAGTATAACCTCCTTTCTCCTACTACTGATCCTCCTAGCTATGCATCCCAGCATCTTGTTTGCCTTTGCTGCTGCTTTCTAGCACTGCGTGGAGTGCTTCAGGTTACTAGTGATCATCACTCCCAGGTCCTTCTCCTCCTCCTCTGATGCAGCTACTCGAACTCCACCCAGGTAATACTCTGCCCTGGGATTCTTGGCTCCAATATGCATAACTTTGCATTTCTTGGCATTAAAGCCAAGCTGCCAGATCCTGGACCACCTCCCCAGCTTTTCCAGATCTTCCTGTAGGTCCCGTATCCCATCCCTTCAGCTGTGTCCACACTCCCACAGAGCTTGGTGTCATCTGCAAATAGGCACATTTTGCCTTTAATGCCATCCCCAATGTCATTGATGAAGACACAGAACACCACTGGCCCCAGCACGGAGCCCTGTGGGAACCCACTGGTTACATCTCTGGTGCCAGATAACTCTCCCCCACCACCACCCTCTGGGTTCTGTCCCTCAGCCAGTTTTTCACCCATCTGGCCATCTTCTCCCCAACTCCAAGATCCACCAACTTCCTGATCAACCTTTTGTGGGGCACAGAGTCAAAGGCCTTACTTGACAGAAGGCAAAAAGGATGCACCATGTCAACATGATGAAGCCATATGCTAATAGGGCTGACATGGTGTTTGCAGTATGTAGTCCTGGGGAGGAGACGGACGAAGGAGACCCCCATCTGGACTTGATGGAAGAAAGCAAGCGGAAGTCCCCTGTGGAAGCAGTTAAATTGACTCCCCAGCTGGCCCCAGACAAGATCCAGGAAGTAAGGGAGATTTTAACAGACTCTGACCCACTGTTTAGCGCCAAGCCTGGACTAACCCCCTTAGCGACACATGACGTGGAGACAGGGACACAGACGCCCATACGGTGGACAGCATATCGGGTGTCAGAGGCTGTCCAAAAGGACATTAGGAAGGAAGTGGAGGAGATGCTGGAATTAGGGCAATCCAGAGATCCCACAGCTCTGGGCCTCACCTGTAGTCCTTGTGCCCAAGCCAGATGGCTCTACTCGTTTCTGTGTGGACTATCGTGGACTGAATGCAGTCACGAAGTCAGATACCCACCCGATGCCCTGGACGGATGAACTCCTGAACAAGCTGGGAGGGGCGACCTACCTTACGACTACTTACCTGACCAAGGGGTACTGGCAGGTAGAGTTAACGGACAGAGCTAGGGAGAGGTTGGCCTTCATCACTCAGATAGGCTTATTTGAATTTAAAGTAATGCCTTTCTGAATGAAGAACACCCTGGCCACTTTACAAAGGTTGGTGAACCAGGTATTAAATGGTGCTGAGGAGTACGCTGTGGCGTACCTGGATGACACTGCCATCTTTAGTGCCAGCTAGGAGAACACCTGTCCCACCTTAGGGAAGTGCTGGGCAGGATACAGAGGGCTGGGCTCACTGTCAAAGCTGAGAAGTGCCAGGTGGCCATGGGAGAAGTGGCCTGCATGTGAAGTATAGACTGTTAAAGTTGACAACTGTTCCTAAGTTTAATGGTGTTACTGAACTGGAAAAAAGGTAAGAAATGCCCAAGGTCTTTCAGAGTTTTTAAGGGTTCATTTTTGGATACCTGGTTAGGTGCCCTTAGGCGAAAGATATCTGGAATTCCCCGAAGAGCAGAATTATCCGAGCCTGTACATTTGGGTACGCTAGCATAAGGATCACCGTTTGAATCCCCCCAGAACTTGAGACCAAAGGTGATTTGGACCCACAAGCAGACAGGAGGGTTACCCTGTTCTGTTACTTGTTCACAATACTGCGCTCGGAGATAGGCACTGTGGGAGCAGAGGGCCTGACCTGCTGAGTGGGGTTGTGACAATGACCTCACTCCACGAGGTCCAGATCCACCCACCCCACATATCCACACCCTCACCACACCAACACCCCCCCCCCAATTTATTCTGCAGCACTGACCACGTCCTTATCCACCCCACCCCAAAAAATAGAACTTCAGGTTTCCACACTACTGAACTGATTCCAGCATAACACCCACCCACTCCCCAAAAAAAAAAAAAATGCTTCAGGATTTGAGTACTGACCTGACTCCACCATGATATCCTCATCCATCACTCGCATCTCCCCCTCACTTGAGCTGCCATCGCCATCTTGGCTCGTCTCCGCACTAAAACACCCTTTGACCTCCGCTTTAAAGTCCCGAGCAAACTTGCTCGGCAAACTGGACACAGAACAAGAAGCAGAGAGCAATGCAGACTTCACTATCTCCTCCTCAGAGTCTGTATCACTTAATGTTTTAACTTTCTTCTCTGCCCTCTCCGCTTTTTTCAACTTCCGCTTTTTGCTCTTTTTAATGCGGGACCTCTTTTCTCCATCATGATCTTTGGTTTTCTTTCCATTCTCTAAACTGAGTTTTTTGTTCTTTTTCTCTTTCTTCTTTTCTGATTTGGGTTTCTCTGAAATCTCGAAGAGAGAGTCTTTCAGTTTCATCTTTTCCAGCAAATTGTCTGACTTCAGGCGCCGAAACCCCTTTTTCCTAGATTTTGCCTTTTTCACGAATGTCTGAAATGTCTGAAGGTCAGAGTGGGAAGATTCCCACCCATCACTGTCTCCAGAACTTTCTGTTCGGTCTGGAGAATTTGAACCAGATGGTGTCCAATCGTGCTCCTGGAAAAAAAAAAAAAAAAAAAGAGTGAACTCTGAAAGCAGAAAATGTTTGTGATCCAGCTCTAAGGCAGACCAATAAAAGTTTTGAAAGCAGAGGAGTGCACCTCCCCACCAGAGAAGGTAATCACTCAACTGCACTCAATGGCATACCAAAATTACACTTGGACAAGTCCCCAGTAAGCTATTTGCATCTCACACATGCGACACCAATAACAACAATGTCCAGGCATAAAATGGTGAGACACCTAGGCATGCAGTGCTGCTTTATGGCTATGGCCTCCCAATGGCCCAAAGCAGCATGACGCACTGCCTTCCCAGAAGCCCTCATTAAGCAGTAGACACAGGGAGTTGGGATTAGGTTAGTCAGGGCAGGCCTACCAGAGCCCGAAGTGGTGGCAGGGAATTCTACCACAGCAATCCCTGCCGTGGTCTGCGGCACTTGCTCCTCCGCAGAGGCCTGCAGTGCCTACGTGAGGCCAACAAGAGATATGGTGCTGTACCATGAGGCAAGCAGGAGGACTGTGAGGGGAACCCAACTAGGGAAGAACAGCAGGAGGAAAAACTTGCAGCTGACAGAATGACAACATTGGTACTCTTGAGCACCACACCTCCACGAGATCCCCACAGTGCTGAGTGAAGGTAGGTAGGGGACTGGCTCGAGAAGTTGCGAGGAGAATAAGACACTGAAAATCCATATCAATATCCTGTTCTGGTGAGGCTGTTAGTGCCTTACACTACTGTGTGGGAGACCTGGGATTGAAATGTTATCCAGACCCCCCCCACCCCCGCTGAAGGACCAATGGGCCAGGACGTGATGCAGAGGCTTTGCCCACTGGTCCAGCACAGAAGGAGTAGGCCCTCCAGCAACAGTAACCACTGCTGTGGATTGTACAGTGGTACTAATGTAGTGGATGATGCTGCGGTGTCTGCCATTCCCCATCAACAAAAAGTTGCTGCTGTAGGGGATTCCACTGTCACGACTGCATGGTGGGAAGGTCCTTAAGCACAAGGGAAGATAGCCCACCCCACATAAATGCTTGCTGCTATCCACCCACTCAGCTCGTTGCCACTCAAGGCTCCAGATCCCCTCCTCCATACCCACCATCTGGAAGTGTATTCCTCTAGTAAGGTGGCACGCCCAGCCGAACTGCTGGGGGGGAGGGGGTGAAGTACAAAGGCATGGAGAGTCTGGTTCAGTGAACCAAGATGTTAGGAGGCATGCCAGAAGGAAAGCTACAGAAGTGAGGCACAGGGGGAGAAGAGGGAGAGAAAAAGAAGAAGAAAATAAAGGCAGCTCTGTGTGGCTTCCCAGGGACAACCACAGGGTAGGGATGTGCAAAGGCCACAGGGTAAGGATCTGCAATCTCCTTCACAGGTAAAACTGAGGAGGATGGTGGATCAGAAGAGGCACATACTGAGTTACTGATGTGAGGGAAAGGTGCTTCTACTCTTCACTTTCCCTGTAGCATGTTATCGGGCTTTCTACAAATAAAATAAGACTTAACAGCTCAAAACATTTATTTGAATTTGTTCGCCGCATAAGGTGAGGACACTTCAGTTTTCAGAATATTTATATTTTTGACTTTATGGCTGCAGTAAAGTGGTACCCAGATACCCCTTGTGACTGTGTTCATGTCTGTCCCCTTGAACCAAAGGGATTTACTCACGGAACTAGTGCCAAGCGAAGGATGATTTTGTTTTGCATGTGGACAAAGGAGCATTCTGCCACCTTATCCCCAGGAATGGTGTCAGTATGGCTTGCTAGAAGACTCGCCTTGGGGCCTATAAGCTGCATGTGCATGTCCCACACCAGAGACTCAAGCTTGTATTTAATGCGCTGTTTTTTCTCTCGGTGTAGCTTTTTACTCCTTCAGCGAGCTCACATCCGTCCCCACCTCCCCTCGGCTGGCACTCACCTCCTGCGAATCTACCCGGAGCAAGGCACATCGATTGGCTCCTGTGGTGGGGATGAGGGTGAAAGCCATCTCCCCCCTCCCCCCAGTAGACCACATCCAGAATCGCTCCGGGTGGCGGTGCCAACCCAGAGAGATGCACAGAATGGTGATCCACAGTTGGTTCCTCTTTTCGCTTTTCTGTCTTGGTTTCCCCTACCAAGAGACTGCAACAGGACATGTAAGTGGAGGCACACACGCTCTGTAGGATCTCAAGCCCCTCCCTTCAAGCTGCTTGACCTGCACTGCCAACAAGACTCCACCCGATGGCAGTCTAGGGCAGAATTGACTGGCCACCCCCTCCCTGGGAGAGGACAGCAGTCCCTGGAACGCTCAATCCTCTCCTGCCTCGCCAACCCCCAGCAACCCATGCTCATTCCCCGAACACAGGTTGTCAGCATGGCAGAAGGTAAGGCAGTGGATGCCTCAGCCCTCAACGCCACTGGGGACGGCTTAACTCACTGAGGCCCCAAGATGCCTGTAGGCGGCAGCAAAAAACACTCCTGAGGTCTTTAATGCCTCCAGACGTCCTATACTTTGTGCCACTGAGGACTTTTGATGCCTGAGGGCGTCACTGCTTAAAACTTAAATATTTCACAAACTAAAGTGAGTAGAACTGACTGCCTAGCACTGTTGGAAAGGTAATGTTCTGCTGAACAACTCTGCCACTGATACTGTCTGTCTGTTATGTATACTTTAGAAGATATTCACATTTTTGCATAGTATGGTGCTAATGGCTGACATCTGTCTCTCAAGCTTCACTTAGCCACCTTAATAAAAACAGAAAAGAAATACATGCATCGTATTAGAAAAACTGCTTTTTAGTACAAATTAGTTTTGCACCTCCATGTAATATATGGATGCTTAATTTGGTGTTGATATGTTAAATATTTTCCCACAAAAAATTGTTTCTATTGCCCTTTTTATTGAAATTTTTTTTGGCCATTTCAACCAATATAGAAAAAAAATAGAAACTACTTACAATTAATTGCATAGTACCATTGGAAAGGTCAATTTGTGCTGAACAACTTTGCCACTTGTACTGTGTGTGTGTGTAACACGGTTCACGAGTTATTCACGTTTGTGGCATGCTGATTAGGACTTGCTTTTGCTCAGAAAGCTCCAGGTTGCACTGTTAAAAGTATACAGGCCACAAGTGGTGAAACTCTCAAGGAGCTCATGAGGCCTCAATGAGTTAATGCGCCACTGTTGTGAGGTAACAAGGGGGTGATGACCGCCACCTCCCCCAGTGCTCCCAGACTGATTTGGCATTTTCACGGCAACTCCTGGGCATTGTTCCTGTGTATTCCAGTATCTTGCATCATTTCCCTATGGAAGCTGAATTACTCTATTTACCCACACAACAATCTCTGATCTCACCAGACTCGACCCCAAAACCACTCCCTTCTGGACTGGATTCTCTCCTCCCACCCCCACCGTCCTGTAGATGCTGGTCCCTCCGCAACACCTTTAGTCACCATTATACAGTTTATTGCGTGCATAAGATTATGTGTTAGTTTTTGATACCAGGTTAAGATACACTAGACATACTTATGCCTATTTTCAGGCATGACCTGGGAGAGTTAAGACTTAACAGAAAAAGATATATACACACCGTAATGGTGTACATAAACTGGAGAGCAACGTCAGTCTTGGTTATGAATTAAAATAAGCAGTAGTGCAAACAGAATACAGTGGCAGGAGCAATCAAAAAAGTGATTATAAAAAAATGGAAACATGGTACAGGACAAAAATATCTGTGGTATCAGCATTGTGGGTACACATACAGCAAACAGACAATAATATGTAGCACATAAGCAGTACAAGATTTGAATGGAAGTGCTCAATGCAAGGGCAGCTGGTCCTTAGGTTTCTAGCAGGAGCAAGGGCCGGGCAGACAGTGAAGCATTTAGGGCCTTGTAGAAAAAGAAAAAATTACTCACCTTAGTAATGTTGTTTCTTCTAATGGAGTCTTGCTATATTATGACAGATGCAGTTTGTCCCACCATTAGAACTGCTCCGGAGGTGAAAGTCAACTTCCATGCAGTGCATGGAACTTAAGAGCGCGAGCTCGGTTAGAGAAGCTCTGTTAGGGTGGTTTCAAACCGAAACCGTCAGATCTTTACAAGCAAAACTCACTAAGGCTGTGTGGAAGCTGTAACCTACACTAGCCAACTGGCTACTAAAATATTCACACATTTTCCTGGTCCCAACACCAAGACTCAAGTCAGGGGACCAGAAAAATAAGATAAAATAACTAAATAAAACACAACACCCAAACATAAAAGGGGCATCAATAAGTGCCAACAGTGGACTGCCCACCCCATACCCGAAGTAGAAGTTCTGAGAGGGGCAGGCTGGAGGGGAGGTCATAATATAGCAAAACTCCATTAGAAGAAACAACATTACTAAGGTGAGTAATTTTTCTTCAAACAACATGAAGTCTTGCTATATTATGACAGATGCAGACTACACAGCAGTACCTCCATGGAGGAGGGACAGAACCTACTTAGGGAATAGGCTCTGAAGCACGGCTGTGTTAAACCGAGCATCCCTCCTGGCCTGGATATCCAGGGAGTAATGCTTGGTGAAAGTGTGTACTGTTTCCAAGTAGCTGCTTGACATATCTCCAAGATAGGGATGTCTCTGGCAGCAGCTAGAGATGCAGCTGTACCTCTGGTAGAGTGAGCCCTCAGGCCTGAGGGGAAACCATACCCAGTTTTGATAGCAAACTGGATACAAGAGACGATCCACCTGGCAATGGATCTCTTAGTGACAGGTCTCCTTCCCAACCTCACCATAAGTGAGAAATAGTTGAAGGGAGTCAAACCTCTGACCCTTGGTACGCTCTATGTAGTAACTTAGGGCCCTCTTAACATCTAAGCTGTGCAGTCTCCTCTCACCAGAGGAGGAATGGTCAGTGAAGAACACTGGAAGTGAAATAGATAGGTTAAGGTGGAAATCCGAAACCACCTTAGGCAAAAACTTCCTGTTAGACCAGAGGACTACCTTATCCTTGTGAAAGGAAATAAAGTCAGTCTCCACTGATAAAACCTGTAACTCACTTATGCGCCTGGCAGAAGTGGTGGCTACTAGAAATACAGTTTTCCAAGTCAACTACTTAAGCTCTGCCGAAGACAGAGGCTCAAAGGGGGGTTGCATCAGTTGAGCAATGCAAACATTAAGATCCCAAGCAGGGCAGGATCCTGAATGGAGGATTGGTATGAAGCAATCCCTTAAAAAACTTGGAAAATACAGGGTGAGCAGAAAGAGAAGAGGGCTTCCCTGCTGAAATGAAAGCAGAGACAGCTGCCAAATGCACTTTCAGGGTAGCTGGTCTCAGTCCCAAAGAATTAAGATGGACCATATAATCCAATACAGTGGGTAAATCAGCAGATTCTGGGAAAATATGCCTCCCAGAACACCGTATGGAAAACCTTTTCCACTTGGAGTTATAGGTAGCCCTGGTGGAAGGCCTCCTAGCAGCTTTCAAGATTTCGAGAACACTTTGAGAAAGCTGAAGATCAGCGAACTCTAACTGCTCAAGAGCCAGGCCTTGAGGTTGAGGGATTTGAGATTCTGATACCAAACTCTCCCGAGCACAGATTAACAGACTGTGGTTCCTGGAGAGACACAGGGGAAGATGGACTGCTAAGGACAGAAGGAGTGGGTGCCAGGGCTGCCTGGCCCAGTCTGGAGCAATCAGGATCATCTTGCAGGGCTGAGACCTGATTTTGACTAGCACCTTGAACAGGAGAGGGAAGGGGGGAAAGGCATAGAGAAACTTCCCTTCCCAATCGAGGAGAAAGGCATCCAGGGGGACTGAGCCCAACACTGGGGGCCTGCAACAAAAAAGTGGAATTGATTGTCTGGGGCTGCAAAAAGATCTATCTGAGGAGTGCTCCATCTGGCAAAAACTATCCCCAGTACTAGGGGATCCAGTGACCATTTGTGATGGCCCTGGGAAATCCTGCTGAGAGCATCTGCCAGGACATTGTCCTTGCCTGGGAGGTGAACTGCTATGAGAGAAGTGTTCAGGGAATAAGCCAGAGACCACAACTTCATTGCCTCGGTGCACAAGGCCGAAGACCGAGTGCCCACTTGTTTGTTGATGTACCACATTGTAGTGGTGTTGTCTGTTCTGACCTGTACCACCTTGTTCTGAACAGATGCAGAAAAAACCTGAAGTGCTAGAAAAACAGCTCTCAGTTCAAAACAGGCTGATGTGGAGCAGAGATTCCTGAGGGGACCATAACCCCTGGGTGGAGAGGTCGCCCATGTTAGCTCCCCATCCCAAGAGGGACGCATCTGTAGTAAGGGTCAAGGAGTGGGACAGAGGGATGAAAGGCACCCCTTGTCTCAGATTGCTCTGATCCTGCCACCACTGAAGGGCCTGGTCAGGGTTCGAGTCACTGGGATTAACTTGGATAGGGGATCTCTTCTTTGAGACCAGAAAGCTCTCAAATGGAACTGAATGTCCCTCATCTGAAATCTTGCTCCTTGCACTACAGCTGTGGAAGCAGCCATGTGTCCCAGGAGCTGCATGAAATGCCTTGCTGGTCGAGAGACCTGCAGAGTGAAGGACGAGGCCAGGGCCACCAAGGTCCTTACCCTTTCCAGAGTAGAGAAGGCTCTGGCCTGCTTTGTGTCCAGTTCTGCGCCTATAAAGTTGAGTACCTGGACAGGTTCCAAAACTGACTTTGGAAGATTGAGAAGAAAGCCCAGAGAGGTAAGCAGCTGCTGGGTAACTAGCAGGTGTGATTTGACCTGGTCTGGAGACTGACCCACAATGAGCCAGTCGTCCAGGTAGGGAAAAATGGCAATCTTTTGCCTTCCTAGATGAGCAACTGCTACTGCCAGACATTTTGTGAACACCCTTGGGGCAGAAGTAAGGCCGAAGGGCATTGCTCTGAACTGATAATGGCCTGAGGGCAGTTCGAATCTGAGGTACTTTCGATGGGAGCTTCTGATAAGAACATGGAAGTAGGCATCCTTGAGGTCCAGGGAAGCTAGCCAGTCCCCTGGCCTTAGGGAGGTAAAATCATTCCCAGAGTCACCATTTTGAATTTTGGTTTTAAAAGGTGCTTGTTCAGATATCTTAGATCCAGGATAGGTTGCCACTCTGTCTTTTTTGGGGTAAGGAAGTACCTGGAGTACAGACCCTTGCCCTGGTGTAGGGGAGAAACCCTTTCTACAGCTCTGAGAGCCAGGAGGGTTGAGACTTCTGTTTCCAAAGCAAGAGTCTCTAAAGGGTTTGCAGGTGGAAAAGATCTGGCTCTCATCTTTGGAGATTTTTTGAAGCTGAGAACCAGACCCTGGCTCACTACTTCCAGGACCCACCTGTCTGATGTTAAAGACTCCCAGTCCTGGACGAAGTAAGCCAGCCTGCCCCCTACAGGTAACGGAGTGCCGACCCTGGGCATCCTATCAGGGTGCCTGTTTGGCAGGGGCTTTAGGCTGAGGAGTTGGAGCAGGCCTGCTCGTACCCAGTCTGCCTCTCCCTCTGAAGAACCCCCTCTGAGCATAGGCTGAAGAGGAGGCCTGGGTCTGGTGAAAAGGCCTGCCCCTACCCCTGGGGGGCTGCCTCTGAGGAGTGGCTTGCCGTTCCTTGGCTTGTGCACTCCTATAAGTGGTTCTATATTCATCCATTTTCTTCATATAATTCTCTGTCTGCTCCCCAGAGAATTTCCCACCACAGGAAAATCCATAGCCTTAGACTGGGTATCCTGGGACAAAGTAGTACACCTGAGCCAGGCCAATCTACGAAAAGCCACAGATGTAGCCATGACTCTAAAGGATACATCATTAGAATCCACTGCAGCATGGAACTGCACCTTAGATGCCTCAATACCATCAACAGCCACCTGCTCCAGCTCCTTTGCAAGCTGGCCAGGGACCTGTTTGGCTAAGGCCATGACAGTATCCCATCTAGATTTCTGGTATCTCGTAACATAAGCCATATAGTTTGCTTGTCTGAGTCCCAAAGATACTGCCATGTATTGTTTTTTGGCCATGGCATCAATCTTCCTGGAGTCCTTGTCAGGAGAATGTGAAGCCAGGGGAATATTAGCTTTATCACAGGCTGCAGCCTGAACTGCCCCAACATGACTGCATTGCTGTGAAAGAAAATCTGTATCAGGACCTGACAAAGTGTACCTCCTGTCCATCGTTTTATCTACAGGAGGCACAGAATTAGGAGCTTTTAAAATTTTTATTGTTTGTTTCCTAAAAATTTATGTAAAGGGATGGACAATCTCCTGGACTCTGGGATATCCATCATCTCTACATAGTCAGGCTCCTCTTGCTCATCCAAAGCCTCCTCTAAAGGAAGCTGGAGGGTCTCAGCAACTTTTTTATAAAACAAAAAATGAGAAGGGGACTCAGCAAGCCTAGAGGGAGATTCACCTAAAAGTCTGTCTGGGGAGATGTCCGGTTCAATGGGCACATCCAGACTTTCAAAGTCACATTCACACTGATCATAATCATCCTCCCCCTCCTCTGGTTCATAAAACTCTTCTATATCATATTCTTGAACCGGTGGAACCGACCGAACCGACCTTTTGCCAGATAGTGGCGGTTCGGAGGGAACCAGGGACAGTGACTGGACAATCTGTATTGCCCTGGCTATCTCTGCAGCAGTTGGAGAAGGGATTTTGGACTCCACACCTGCTGACTTTCTAGTTCTCTTTGCTGGAACTGGCTCCTCAGAGTCAGCTTTACATTTGCCCGAGGAAGTCTGGCCCTGGTCAGAGGGCACTCCCTCCGGTTCGGCTGGCACCGAACTGAGCTGGCCATCCGGGTCAGCGGACTTTTTGGCCTCTCGTTCCCTGAGCCTACCAACTCTCTTATCTAGGGTGGCTGCAGGGAAATTCTTGCAAATCTGGCAGTCTGCATTGAGGTGGTCAAACCCCAGACAATAAACACATGTGGTGTGTGGGTCAGCCTTGGCAAAGGCTTCCCCACAGACACTACAGTGTTGAAACCCAGTGGGCCCGGTTTTCTTGGGTTTCTCAGACATAATGCCAGCCTAACCAAAAACTTGCCCTTTTGATGGCAGTGCCAGGCAAGACACCTTATCAGTTCCCAACCGTGTCACTGGTCGTGGAAAACCGTAATGAACTGCTTTTTTTTTTTTTTTAGAACCGATAAGAACCGGGAACCGCACTCTAACAAGCCTTAAAAGGCTTCAAAACAAAGTTTAAATACAATTCGATCGGTTCAAACCGAACCAATAAACATTTACAAGTTCCACACAGAAACCTATCTATTACTTACAATACCATAGACAGAGCTTGAACCGGTTTTCGGTTAAAATAAATAATATTGCGGTTGAATTTAACAGAGAAAAGAAGCTTTAAACAGAGGAAATGAACAGAGCAGCAGGAGGAATCTCCGGAGCGACTGTTCAGTGAGGCGGAGTAAAGAATCTGACGGTTTCGGTTTGAAACCACCCTAAACAGAGCTTCTCTAACCGAGCTCGCACTCCAAGTTCCATGCACTGCATGGAAGTTAACTTTCACCTCCGGAGCAGTTCTAATGGTGGGACAAACTGCATCTGTCATAATATAGCAAGACTTCATGTTGTTTGAATCAGGTGACTGGGAGAAAGATGCAACTTAGGGATGAGTTCCAGCAGACTGGGACACAGACTGCAAAAGCCAGTTTTCCCAGGCCGCTGAAGCACCAGTCAATGAGAACCCAAGTCCACAGACTTTAGTGAGAATGTTGGGTGTAGACACTGCTAGGGAAGATGGGAAGCCCATTCAGGAGTTAAACAGCCCAGAACAAAAGATCAATGGCCAGCCCAGACCACTGCTGAAGAGGCAGTGATGTGTTAAGCTTTGGGGAGGCAAAGGCAAAATAACACATTATTGTATGTCATATCCCATCTAGATAAGACTGACCTATTTGCACCCGGAAATGCCAGAAGGCAGTATGTGAGACTTGGCAGCAGAACACCTTGAGCCATGGCCTGTCGGGCAGGCAGGGATAGGCAGTGTGACCCTAAAAGCTAGGCCCAGCTTAATCTTTAAGGATTTGTAGACTGAGGAAACATGGGGGGAGAAATCAAGGGAGGGATCTAACCATACTCCTAAGTATCTAAAACTAATGACTCCCTCAAACAGGGATCCATCCTTACAGGCGATGGTGAGTTTTGAGAAAGCACATTGTTTCTCCTTGGAACCAAAGAGCACAAATTTGTTTTGTGTTTTTGTATATCTGTTACTGATTTTTAGAAAGTTAATAAAAATTCAATGCAGTACAGTGCACACCACTCAGATTAGACATGTACACAACCAATCCATTCCATTAAAAAAGTTTCGAAATCAAGATCCCGCAGATATGCACATATTAAGTTATTAGCACATTAGGCCGAATGGTCTATCGTCTGCCCAATATGCAACTCAGTTACGTCTCAGCTGCTACCCCTTACCCCTTTCCATTCCCTTGCTCCCAGATTTCTCCCCAAGCTCCCTTGCTGTTCCCTTCCCTCCCTGCACCTTACCCATGTACCTGTCCCAACCCCTCTTCAATGCACCCACTGATTCCAATTTCATCAGCTCTTCTGGTAGTGTGTTCCATGGTGCCACCACCCTCTCTGTGAAGTAGGGTCTCATCTCTCCTCTGTACTCCCACCTGTTTTAGGCTATGACCCCTCGTAGTCCCTTCCCCTTTCAATTTTAGCAAACCCTCCATGTTTACCCTATTGATCCCCTTCAGATATTTAAAAGCCTCTATCATGTGCCCCCTGCCCCTTCCATCTTTCAGGGAGTACATGTTCAGCTCCCTTAGTCTCTCTTCGTAGGACTTTTCTCCCAGTCCTAGGAAGCTGGAGGGTCTCAGCCACCTTTCTGTAGAACATAAAGTGGGAAGGGGACTCAAAGCCAAGGAGGGGGTACACCTGAAGGTCGGTCTAGGGAGATGTCCGGTTCCACAGGCACATCCAGACTTTCACCATCACCACCACCACCTTCAAACTCCCCTTCCTCCTCAAACTCTGGTTTATAAAATTCTTCCAAAGTATAGTCGTGAACCGGGGGAACAGACTGAACAGAGCCCCTGCCAAAAGGTGCCAGATCGGTCAGAACCGGGCAAAGCGATTCCACAGTCTGAAATGCTCTGGCTATTTCTTCGGCGGTCGGAACATGGACTTCTGGATCCGAACCGGACGATTTTTCTTGGTGCTTTCTTTTAGCCGGAACTGACCCCTCGGGATCGGCTCTCCTTTTGCCCGAAGAAGCATCGCCCTGGTCAGAGGGCACTCCTGGTTCGGTCGGAACTGAACCGGGCTGGCCATAGGATCAGCAGACTTCTCGGCCTCCTTTTACCTCAGTCTACTTAATCTCTTTTCCAGGGTAGATTTGGGAAACTTTTTTGCAAATTTGGCAGTCTGAATCGAGGTGTTCAAATCCTAGACAAACACAGGTGGTGTGTGGATCGGCCTTAGGAAAGACCTCCCCACACTCACTGCAGTGTTGAAACCCAGTGGGCCCGGGTTTTTTCTTGGGTTTCTCAGACATGGCCAACCTAACCAAACTTACCCTTTTTTCGGCAACCGCCAGGCAAGACTCCCTTATCGGTTCCTAACCGTGTCACGGGTCTTGGAAAAAAAAAACACTTTTTTTTTTTTTTTTTTTTTTTAAGAACCATAAGGACCAGTAACTACACTCTAAAGTTACACAAGAATTTAGTAAATGATCGGTTCAGCCGAACCGATCCACACGCTTACAAGTTCCACACAGAAAACAGTACAAAACTTATCTAGTACTCACGGTACCACAGACAGAGACTGAACCGACTATGTGGGAAACTTTTTCGGTTAAAAACAGACGAAAAAACAACACTTCAACCGACTTTTGAACCGAGCTGCAGGAGAAATCTCTGGAGCGACTGTTCAGTGAGGCGGAGTAAAGAATCTGTTAGCTTTCAAAGGGAAACACATCAACAGAGCTCGAGCTCAGCATTTTATGCTCTGCATAGAAATGTTAACCCTTTGTTCTCCAGGGCAGTTTAAAGGCTGGGGCTAACTGTAATCGTCAGAATACAGCAAGGCTTCAAGTTGTTTGAAAATTAAGACCAAAACAAGCACAGCTCTCGGCGCCGTAGAGAAAAGAGAAGGGAAAAGAAAAAATTACTCACCTTAGTAATGTTGTTTCTTCTAATGGAGTCTTGCTATATTATAGACATTAGCAGTTTGTTCCAGCTCTAGAACTGCCCCGGAGTGAAATGGTTAAAACCATTCCAAAATAGAATTTTGGCACGAGAGCAGCTCTATCTGTGTCATTTCAAACTTGAACTGTCAAATCTTTACGAGCCAAACTCACTAAGGTCTGTGTGGAAGCTGTAACCACACTAGCCAAATGGCTACCTAAATAATAACAACCATTGATGGTCCCAACACCCAAGACTCAAGTCAGGGGACCAGAAATACTAACACCATTCTAATAATATGAAAATGGAACCTAAGTATAATAAAACACACACACGCTGCATACGCACACCCCAAAGTCCCAAAGGGGACAAAATGCTAACAGGACATAAGTAGTGCCCACACTAAGTTGCCCGCACTCACCAAGTAGAGGTTCTGAGAGGGCAGGTTGGGGAGGTTCATATTATAGCAAGACTCATTAGAAGAAACAACATTAAGGTGAGTAATTTTTCTTCAAACATGAAGTCTTGCTATATTATAGACATTAGCAGAATACACAGCAGTACCTCCATGGAGGAGGGGCAGAACCTCACTTAGGAATAGGCTTTGAAGAACAGCTGTGCTAAACCGAGCATCTCTCCTGGCCTGGACATCCAGGGAGTAATGCTTGTAAAAGTGTGTACCGCTTTCCAAGTAGCAGCCTGGCAAATCTCTAATAAAGGGATATCTCTGGCAGCAGCTAGAGACGCAGCTGTACACCTGTAGAATGAGCCCTCAAACCGGGGCTCTGCCCACTTTCTGATAACAAAATTGGATACAATGACAATCCACCTGGCTATTGATCTCTTAGTGGCAGGTTTGCCTTTCCCAACTTCACAGGTATGGAAAGTTGGAGGATTCGAACCTGATGACCTTTGGTACGCCTATATAATAATTAAGAGCTCTCTTAACATCCAGGTTGTGCAACCTCCTCTCACCAAGAGGAGTGATCAGTGAAAATACTGGAAGGGAGATAGATTGATTAAGATGGAAATCTGAAACCACCTTAGGCAAAACTTCCTATTAGTCCCAAGGACTACCTTATCCCTGTGGAAAGAAATAAAGTCAGTCTCCACTGACAGGCTTGCAATTCACTTATGCGCCTGGCAGAAGTGATAGCCACTAGAAAACAGTTTTCCAAGTTAGGTACTTAAGCTCTGCAGAAGATAGAGGTTCAAAAGGGGTTGCATTAACTGGGCAATGCAAACATTAAGGTCCCAAGTAGGGCCAGTTCGAAAGGGAGGATTAGTATGGAGTAATCCCTTAAAAAACTTGGAAAACACAGGATGAGAGGAAAGAGGGGATGACTTTCCTGCTGACACAAAAGCAGACAGCTGCCAAATGAACTCTCAGGGTAGCTGGTCTGAGACCCAAGGAATTAAGATGTACCATGTAATCTAACAAAATGGGCAATCAGCAGATTCTGGGAAATATTTTCCTAGCACACCAAATGGAAAACCTTTCCATTTAGAACTATAAGTAGCTTCTAGTGGAAGGCTTTCTGAAGCCTTTAGGATCTCAAGAACACCCTGAGAGAGGTGTAAATCAGAACTCTAACTCCTCAAGAGCCAGGCCTTGAGGTTGAGGGATTTGAGGTCCGGATCAAACCCTTCCCTGGGCACAAGTCAACAGATTGTGATTCCTGGGAGGCACAGGGAAGATGGACTGTCAGAGACAGAAGGAGTGGGTACCAGGGCTGCCTGGCCTAATCCGGGCAATCAGAATCACCCTGCAAGGCTGAGATCTGATTTTGACTAGTACTTTGAATAGAGAGGAGGGGAGAGCATAGAGGAACTTCCCCTCCCAATCCAGAAGAAGGGCATCCAGGGGAACTGAGCCCAGCACTGGAGGCCTGCAACAGAACAGAGGAAGTTTGTGATTGTCTGGGGCTGCAAAAAGATCCATCTGAGGGATGCCCCACCTGGCAAAAACTATCCCCAGCACTTGAGGATCCAGGGACCATTCGTGATGGCCCTGGGAAATCCTGCTGAGGGCATCCGCTAGGACATTGTCCTTCTCTGGAAGATGAACTGCTATGAGGGAAGTGTTCAGGAATAGGCCAGAGACCACAACTTCATTGCCTCGGTGCACAAGGCCGAAGACAGAGTGCCCCCTGTTTGTTGATGTACCACATTGTTGTGGTGTTGTCTGTTCTGACTTGTATCACCTTGTCGTGGACAGATGCAGAAAAGCTTGAAGAGCTAAAAGACAGCTCTGAGTTCCAGCAAATTGATGTGGAGCAGAGATTCCTGGGGACCAAACTCCTGAGTGGAAAGGTCGCCCATGTGGGCTCCCCAACCCAGAAGGGAAGCATCTGTAGTGAGTCAAGTCGTGAGAAGGGGAAATGAAGGGGCCCCGCTCTTAAATTGCTCTGATCCTGCCACCACTGGAGAGCTAGGATCAAGGTTCGAGTCACTGGGACCAACTTGGAAAGGGGGTCTCTTCTCTGAGACCAAAAGGTTCTCAAGTGAAACTGAATGTCTCATCTGAAATCTGGCTCCCTGCACAACAGCTGTGGATGCAGCCATGTGCCCCAGGAGCTGCAGAAAGTGTCTTGCTGGTCGAGACCTGCAGAGTGAAGGAAGAGGCCAGAGCCACTAAATTCCTTACCCTTTCTGGGGGAAGAAAGGCTCTGGCTAGCTTTGTGTCCAATTCTGCCCTATAAAGGTGAGTACCTGGACTGGTTCCAGAACCGACTTTGGTAGGTTTAGCAGAAAACCCAGGGAGGTGAGAAGCTGCTGGGTGACCTGCAGGTGAGATTTTACCTGTTCTGGGACTGGCCTACAACGAGCCAGTCGTCTAGATAGGAAAAACAGCAATCCTCTGCCTCCTTAAGTGGGCCACTGCTAGACACTTTGTAGAATACCCTTGGAGCAGAGAGTAAGGCCGAAGGGCATTGCTCTGAACTGGTAATGACCTGAGGGCAGTTCAATCTGAGGTACTTTCGATGGGATCTTCTGATTAGGACATGGAAATAGGCATCCTTGAGGTCCAGGGAGGCTAGCCAGTCCCCTGGCCTTAGGGAAGGTAAAATCATTGCCAGAGTTACCATTTTGAACTTTGGTTTCAAAAGATGCTTGTTCAGATATCTGAGATCTAAAATGGGCCGCCATTCTCCTGTCTTTTGGGGTAAGGAAGTATCTGAATACAGACCCCTGCCCTGATGCAGGGAGAAACCTTTCTACTGCTCTGAGAGCTAACAGGATGAGACCTCTGTTTCCAGAGCGAGGGTCTCTGAAGCACTTGCGTAGAAAAGTCTGCTTCTCAACTTGGGAAACTTCTGAAGCTGAGAACCAGACCCTGGCTTACTACTTCCAGAACCCACTTGTCTGAGGTTAAAGAAGCCCAATTCTGACTGAAGTAAGCCAGCCTGCCCCCCACTGGTACAGGAGAACTGGCCCTGGGCACCCCATCAGGGTGCCTGTTTCGCAGGAGCTTTAGGCTGGGGGGTGGGAGCAGGTCTGCCCACCCCTCATCTGCCCCTGCCTCTGAAGAAGCCCCTCTGAGCAAAGGCAGAGGAGGCCTGAGCCTGGTAGAAAGGCCTGTGAAAAGGCCTACCCCTACCCCTGGGGGCATGCCTTTGAGGAGTGGATTGCCGCTCCTTAGCCTGGGCACTCTTGTAAGTGGTCCTATATTCATCCATCATCTTCATGTAATTCTCTGTCTGCTCTCCAAACAGAGAATTTCCCACCACAGGAAAATCCATAGCCTTAGTCTGGGTATCCTGTGACAAACTAGTACACCTGAGCCAGGCCAACCTACGAAAAGCTACAGATGTGGCCATGACCCTAGAGGAAACATCATTAACATCCACAGCAGCATGAAACTGAACCTTAGAGGCTTCAATGCCATCAGCAGCCACCTGTTCTAGTTCACTAGCCAGCTGGCCATGGGCCTGCTTGGCCAACTGCATAACAGTATCCCATCTAGATTTCTGATGCCTAGCTACACAAGCCATATAATTTGCTTGCCTGAGTCCCAGAGAGGCTGCCATATACTGTTTTTTGCCATGGCATCAATCTTCCTGGAATCCTTGTCAGAGGATGTGAAGCCAAGGGAATATTAGCTTTATCACAGGCAGCAGCCTGAACTACCCCAACATGACTGCATTACTGAGAAAGGAATTCTGTATCAGGGCCTGACAATGTATACCTTCTGTCCATCTTTTATCTACAGGAGGCACAGAATTAGAGCTTTTAAAATTTTTAATTGTTTCCTAAAAGACTTATGTAAAGGAATAGACAATCTCTAAACTCTGAATATCCATCATTTCTACAAAATCAGGCTCCTCTTGCTCATCCACAGCCTCTTCTAAAGGAAGCTGAGGGTTTCAGCAACTTTTTATAAAACATAAATGAGACAGGGACTCAGACAGCATAGGGGAGATTCTAAAGGTCTGTCTGGGGAGATGTCCGTTCAATGGGCACACCCAGACCTTCCCAGCCACATTCATACTGTTCATAATCCCCTCCCCTCTGGTTCATAAAATTTCTCAATATCATAATCCTGAACCACTGGGACCGGACGAACCGACCTTTACCAGATAGTGGTGGTTCGGACGGACCCTGAGACAGTGACTGGACAATTTGTATGGCTTTTGCTATCTCTGCAGCAGTTGGAGAAGGAATTTTGGACTCCAGACCTGCTGATTTTCTTGTTTTCTTTACTGGAATTGGTTCCTCAGAACCAGCTTTTCTTTGCCCGAGGAAGTCTGGCCCTGGTCAGAGGGCATTCCTCTGGTTCGGTTGGCACCGAACCGGCTGCCATCCGGGTCAGCGGACTTTTGGCCTCTCGCTCCTGAGCCTGCCCAATCTTTTTCCAGGGTGGCTGCAGGAAATTTACATACCTGGCAGTCTGACTGGAGGTGGTCAAACCTCAGACAAACATGTGTGTGTGGGTCAGCCTTGGCAAAGACTTCCCACAAACATCACAGTGTTGAAACCCAGTGGGCCCGGTTTTCTTTGGGTTTCGTAGACATAATGCCAGCCTAACCAAAACTTGCCCTTTTAACGGCAGTGCCAGGCAAGACACCCTTATCGGTTCCTAACCGTGTCACGGGTATTGGAAAAACCGTAATAAATCCGCTTTTTTAGAACCGTAAGAACCGGGAACCGCACTCTAAAATAGTAACTTTTAGTTTTAAATGAGTTTTAAACCCACTGATTGGTTCAAACCGAACCGATAACTTAAGTTCCACACAGACAAAACCTTCATTTACTTACGGTTACCACAGATAGAGCTTGAACTGAACGGTTTTATGGTTAAATAGAAACTATTCTCGGTTAAATCCAACCGAGAAAACACCTTTAAACCGAGAAATGAACCGAGCAGAAGGAGAAATCTCCGGAGTGACTGTTCACTGAGGCGGAGTAAAGAATCTGACAGTTCAAGTTTGAAATGACACAGATAGAGCTGCTCTCGTGCCAAAATTCTATTTTGGAATGGTTTTAACCATTTCACTCCGGGGCAGTTCTAGAGCTGGAACAAACTGCTAATGTCTATAATATAGCAAGACTTCATGTTGTTTGAAAGAACGGTCTTACCGGTGACTATGTCGGGGAAAAACAGGAGAAGGAGTCTGGAACGGTTGATGTCGCACTAGACCCAAAACTGAATCAGACCGCGCAGCAGGTGCAGCCTAGCTGGCAGGAGAAACAGGGATGGAGGAGTGCCAGCACGTGGCTGGCCGCCCTTGCGCATGAGCGCGGTCGTGTCCGTGGCCGCGTAGTTGACAGACTCCAAAAAAAACTGTCAGAAGGGAGTGTGGCCTCCGCACTACCCAAGCAGTAATGAATGGTGAAGACTGACAAGGGAAGATCTCTGCCCTTCTCTTTCCAGCTGATATTTCTTGTCCAGCCTCTTCTCCAGAGGGACGGACAGAATTTGGGGTCTGCAACAACTTCAGAGCATCTTTTTTGAAAAATGTATTAACTGGGAGGAGGAGGGCCTTGGTGGGAGTCAAACCCATCATTTCCAGGTACTCTATTTCCTCCTCATCTTCCACTTCCTCCCTTGTGGAGATGTCAAGGGCATATGCCATCTTTCTCACAAAAGTAAAGTGAGAAGAGAAAACTTCAGATACCCTAGGGGGAGACCCAAATTTCTGCTCTGGGGATACCTCTGGTAAAATAGGCTCCCCTTCGTCCTCCTCATAATCACTGCACTCTTCAATAGGAGGAATCCTGGCATGTTGTCCTGCTGGCACAGGGGTTTGCTGTGCAGGGGCACCAAACCCTGCAAAGCCTGAATAATCTTGACCGCCTGTGCAATCTCCTGAGGAGTTGGCATAACGTTAGTTGATACAGAAGTCCCCTGAGTAATAGTAGGGGGTTCTGAATGCTTCAGTTTACGTGCCTTCTTAGAGGGAACCGGGGAGCTAGCCGGTTCAGAGCCCCTCTTTATATTCTTGTCACCCGTATCCGGGGTGGAAGTTGCAATATTTGTGGGTTCAGCACAGTAGTAGAGGGTATCTACTGGTGAAAGCCAGAGGGACCCTTGGGGAGTTTCTTTTTTTTAGCTGTTCCAGGCGTTTTTCAACAGTTTTTTTTCCAGGGAAAGTCAGGCAGATCTGAATCTTCCTTCAGATACTCATAGCCCAGACAAGCCACACACACAGTGTGCTTATCTGCTTTCGCAAAAACATCCTCACACTGAGTAAAATTTTTAAAGCCGGGCTCACCGGTCTTTTTCTTAGGTTTTTCTGTCATTTTAAACAGAAACAGAGAACCGCAAAAGGGCAATTTAAAAAACAAGTATTGTGGTTCTTTTGGTCGGTTCCGGAATCGAAAAGGAACCGGGTGAACCGAACAGATAAGATTCTGGAACCGGTACTAGTGGTTCAGTAATCGAAAAAGAGTTACAAAAATTAGGTAAACAGTAAAAAATAAAACAAACGTTCTAACAAATGTGCTAAAAATTAAGGAACTAGATTGGTTTCCTCCCCGTTATACTGAACCAAGAGGAACCGAGAAAAAAACAAATTTACCACAAAAACCAAGTTTAACTAAGCTAAACAATATAAAGCAGCAAATAAAAGTAAAACACTTATGTTTTTATAGGTTTTCACTTCAGATAAAGAGAGAGACTCCGAGAGACCAAACTGTTCAGGTGGAGAGCAAAATCTGAAGAGGTTTAGAACATTGACAGTTTCTGTAGGACAGCATTTGTAAAGTTGTCACATGCAGATGATTCCATCATTTGCATATGTTCCATCTCTCCGGGCAGTTCAACCTTTCAGGCTTACTGCAGAAAGTTAAGAATACCGGAGTATTACTGGGGTTAGAATAGTAGAATTACCCTTTTATATAAAACAAGCAGTCACCAATTCTATAAGAACAGATGCTTTACTAAAACTACAAGTATTTACAACAGGATTTATGTAGTCAAACAAAAGGATTAACATTTTCTAGAAATTAAAATAAATTAAGTTGCAGAATCTGAGCTATTCTCTCTTTAAAACCTATTCATCTATCTGCTGCTGTCTGAAGAAAACACTATTACCCAAGTTGATTTTCTTACCAGACCTCTAGCTGCAAGGCTCTAAGGTTTCAGATGTTCCAAGAGATTATGTTTTCCTACAGCACCTCAATTTCTTACTCACTGTGGGGAAGGGTCTCATTCCCTTCAAGTGACAGTTCCGTACTGTCCCAGGCCCCTTTAAGTGTGTGTCTCTCTCTGCCATTGCTGTTTGACACTGGGAGGTGGCCCTTCATATCCTGCACATTCTGCAAGATAGAATCCAGACCAGATACAAACTTCCTTCAAAAAGAAGACTAAACAGTTTCATCTTTGAAGACTGATCTACAGACCAATGTCTGAGCCACACGGCCCTTGTAGCCGATGCAATGTGGCAGGCTGAGCGGGCTGACGTGTAAATTGCCCACTGTGGAATCACCCAGAAAGGCAAATGACATGGCCACCAACTGCAAAATGCTCGCACCCTCCGAATCAGGAGGAATAAAGTCTGTTAGCATAGTGACCCAGAGGTTTATGGCTCTGGCAGCAATAGAGCACAGGACGTACAAATGTTTGTGCCTGTAGAGGCGAAAGCTGTATCCATCTGCTTGTCGTGTGAATCTCATAGTGCCAGAACACCCTCCACTGGAACGGTGGTTTATAAAATTACACACACCCTTGTCTACTCAGAAGGAGAGGTTTCCACTCTGGAGAACCCCAAAAAAAAAAAAAAAAAGATAAAGTATTCCTAGTTTTGCTTTCAGAAGACTTCCTGTCCTCCACACTGGTCCATTCTTGCTCTATAATTTGGTCACAATGTAGAGAACCTGGAAAACATTTTGGAGCAAAGGAGGACGCCGACAGAATTGGATTGACATCCAGTGTCTCCACGGACTACTCCTTGCATCCGCTATCAAAAAGGACAAGGGACTTATGAAAGAAGAGTGAAATAGGAATCCTCGTTTTGGGCTCTGTCCACTCTCCTTCTTCTAACTCTTCCTCAGAAGGGGCATCATCCATGTCTGAAAGTATTAAGATCAGTAGTCTCCCCAACAGCCCCGTAATCCACATCCTGATATCCAAATAGGTCAGGGCGGGGTCTGCCTGCATATCTGAATCCGCGGCCTGCTCTTTCTATGATACACCTGGACGTGCTTGTGTGGCCCCCCCCCCTCGCCCCAACCAGAAGGGCCTGGTTTGGGCTCAAGTGCATCTGTTGTGATGTCCTGTGGCACATCGGGCTCAGAAGCTCACCAAGGAGTAATAAGATACTTTTGCAATTCTGCTTTGCCACTGCCAAGATATTGACCAGGTGACAACCCCCCCCCCCAGCTCGGAGGATCAGCTGGGGGTACTGCGAGTGAAATATTATGCTGGGCAACATGTACCCACAGGAGAGGGCCTCACCACCCTTTTGCAGGTCTTGCATCTTTTCACACCACTGGTCTCCTGCAAGCCATAGCTTTAAAAAACAGAAAATTATACTGAAAAACCCTAGACTTGAACTGTGCTTTTATAAATTTCTATAATCCCCCCAATTGTCAAATATTTATACATTTTCTGTTCCCCATGACAGTTACCAACTGTCATAGAATGTCAGGAGCTTCAAAAGCCTCATCTGCATAAGCGCACCCTCTGGGCTTGTGGAGGCACTAGCGTGACCTACTGTATGCATGTGGGTACTTGTGCAATGCTTCACAATGGCATCTTAGCACCGCGCAGTTAGCAGCGACAGTATGTAAAGACAGCAGATATGCGCTCAGGACACTGGTGGGAAGCAGAGGAGATGAAAAAGCATGTGACCAGCACTAATGGCGGATGCACAAACGGTAAAAACAGAGGTTGAGATGAGAAATCACACACAAAAAAAAAAAAACTAAGTGTCCAAACAAACAAGACTGCCTTAAAAAGCAAAACAGACCAGACGCCAAAGATGAGTGACCCCCAAAGACCTTAAGCTCCCAATAATTTAAATCTGTACCTCCCAGTGGCACCTTTTTCTTCTTTTTAAAAGTTTTTAAACAGACGACCATTAAAAGCACCCTAGCAAGGCAGATAGTGGCTCCCAATCCACACAGGAAATAAGAAATGTGGATTATTCAATTTCAAACAGGCACGATTTATATTTAGGGGTGCTCCCTGAAACACATAGCCCCCAACCTGCCTAACAGACTTGCGGCCCCAAACTGAAGTCCTCAATCTTGAAATCTTCAGAGAAAGGTAGCTCTGTCCCCTTTGAATGGCACAGCAGGACTGGGAAGTTTCTGCTACTGCAAGGAATCCTCATGTGCCCAACATTCTAAAGCTTGGGCTGTGCTATTCCCCTGGTAGGGGTGCACTATACCCAGTTGTACTGCTTACCCATGGACAATGTGGAGCGCTACATAATACAATTCTACAAGCATGACTTTTCAAACATAGACCTTGAAACTTAGTAAATTCTAAACATGAACAATAATCTTCCCCAAAACAAAACACTCCAGTATGCAAGTTGCAGTTCAAATATGGTCTCATTATGCACCGACCAAACAATCCTGAGGTCGGTGAGAATAAGCCTGGAAGTCTGGATACAGGATGGCCCCATGGCAACTACTTTAAGAGCTAGCTGTGAGCACTTTAAAAAAGGGGGGCTGGGGAGCATCTCGCCCAAATGGTCAGCCCTGCTGCCTCAGGTGCCACCAGAAACGAAAAAGGCACAGCATGACAACTAAGCCCCAGCTGCTCTGGGCCATATAAATAGTGATCATCAGCACTCACATATAGCCCTACCACATCTTCCCCAGATATCAAAGGTGCGATCAACATGTTAATGAGGGTTATGGTAAACACCCCCCACCCCCGTGACTAAGGGGAGGCCACCTCCACCAGCAGGTATAGGCAGATTCCCTATCATGTCCTGCTCCCGCCGCTCCCACGCCCCAGCCACCTGCCCTCCACTTCCCATCCCAGGTCCCATCAAACATAGAATGGTCTCTGGGATAACCACCCCCCCTCCCCAAGTCCGTACTACTGCTGTACACAGTTATCCCGTAGGCCAAGTCCTTTTATTACTAAACCACGTGCAGCAACTCTCCCCCACGCTTCTCTCACCTGTTCCAACTGTACTTGCAGGCAAAGGCTGCATGTTTATGTGTGTGATCAGGCCCACTCTGAAGCATGGCGTCCCATTATAAAGTGGAGGAACCATTAATCCACCTGCTCCCATGCCAAGCAGGCAGATTTCCAAACCATGAGTTTGCAGAGAAACAAAGTCCCAGTCCAGAAAGTTCAGGCAGTCCAGAACACTAGAGAACCAAAGTGGCATCTTTATGGGCCTTGGGACAAACGAGTCAGGAAATGTGTTGTCAGTGACCCACGTGATTATTTATCCCAGATTATGTACACCTCCGAAAATTGGGGAGGAAGTAATATGGTCTAGTAGAGAATGTCGCCAAAAAAAAAAAAAAAAAAAAAAAAAAAAGTCATCCCAATTCCCTGCCCGCCCATCAAAATCTTATACAAAGGCTGTGTCTTTCTTAAGCTTCCCAGAAGGGGAACATGGGTCCCTTGTGGTGGATTTTGAGAAGGGCCAGGTAGGAGAAGGCGAATTCTGCTCCTGTAGCATGTCCAGGATTGGACTGAAAACATACCAACATACTAAAATGCCAGCAGAATAGGCCTAACTGTCTCTAGAGTGCTTGATTTTCAGCACCTGCAATGAGGGCCAATTTTGGTGTCTCCCCCCGCTCGGGTTATACTGTCCCCAGTCGCAGATGTTCCACCTGTATTGGGCCTGGTCAGATTTACCTTCCCCCTGTACCTGTCCCATCCCCTCAAACCAGTCCACAGTCTCCACCTCTACCAGCTCCCTGGGCAGTGCATTCCATGGCTCCACCACCCTTTCAGTGAAACAACATCTCCTCCTCTCCCCTCTGAGCCTGCCCCCTTCCAGCTTACACCCGTGACCTCTTGTTGCCCACCCTCCTTTTGGAGCACCCTGACTGGGTCTCCTTTACTGATCCCTTTCATGTACTCTATCATGTTTCTCCCCCCACTGTCCCTCCTCTCCTCCAGGGTGTACAGGTCGAGCTCCTTGAGCCTCTCATAGGTCCTCTCCCGCAGGCCCCATATCATATTGGTTGCCCTCCTTTGGACCATCTCTAGGAGTGTAATGTCCCTCTTTAAATGTGGTCTCCAAAACTGTACACAATACTCGAGGTGTGGCCTAACCAAGCAGTTGTACAGTGGAAGGATCACTTCCGCCTTTCTGGAGATAATCCCCCTGGCGATGCATCCCAGCATCTTAATTGCCCTTGCCCTCCTACAGGTCTCAGAGTTGTTCATTTTGACCATCTACCACAACCCTCAGGTCCCTCTCACCCTCCGTGACTTGAATCATGTCTCCTCTCAGAGTATACCCCTGGCCTGGATTTCTGACCCCCAGGTGCAGAACCTTGCACTTCCCCACATTGAATTTTAGTTTCCATTTTCCAGACCACCTTTCCAGAGGCTCCAGGTCCTCCTGTAAGGCCACCCTCCCCTCCTCCCCATCCACCACTGCACCCAGCTTTGAGTCGTCTGCAAAGAGACTCATCTCACTCCTGATCTGAGTGAAAGGCATTGAACAGAAGTGGCCCCAGCACCGAACCTGGGGAACCCCACTAGTAACCCACCTTGGGGATGAGGCTAACCCTCCAACCACTACCTTCTGAGTATGCTGAGAGAGCCAATTTCCTATCCATCTTAACAACTGTCTCCCTACCCCCATTTCCTTCAGCTTTGCCAGCAGGCCACTGTGGGGTACCGAAGCAAACGCCTTGCTAAAGTCCAGAAAGAGGACGTCCACTAGCCTACCCTTGTCCAGGGCCCTCGTCATCCAATCACAGAACTCAACAAGGTGTGTCTGGCACAATCTTCCTGTGACAAAGTCATGTTGCCTATCATCCAACTACCCAGTTTGCTCCAGTAACCCCCCCCCCCCAGCCTTAACCTGACAATACCCTCTATCACCTTGCCGACCACCGATGTCAGGCTAACGGCCCCGTAATTTCCCACCTCCTCTCTTGATCCCCTATTGTGGATCGGCACGACATTGGCTACCCTCCAGTCTTGGGGCACCCACACAATCCTCAGAGAGATGGGAAAGCTCCCCTAGAGGGACTGCCAGAACATCTGCCAGTTCCCTCAGCACCCTGGGATACATCTCATCTGGCCCAGGTGCTTTCTCCATCCGAAGGGACCAGAGGGCTTCCCTTACTCTCTACTGGGATTTCAGCCTCCACGTCCTCCCCCATTTCACCCTTCACTGCTGGGCCCCTACCTGTCTGTGGTGGCCACTCCCTTTTCCCAGACCCATCAGGGCCCCTGGTCTCTTACATGTCCCACCCCTTGCTCCAGTTTGCCCCTGCTCCTCTCGCAAGACACAGCCCTCCACCCCCGGTAAAACTGAGGCAAAGTACTCATTTAGGCGGTCTGACCATTCCCCGCCTCCTGTGCCCAACCATCCCATCCTTATCTTGCTGATCTGCCCCTTACTTTCCTCCCCCAACGCATGTAAATAACCCCTTGTCCCTCCGGATCCCACTGGCCAAGGACTGCTCTTTTTGTCTTAGCTGCCTCACCACCCTGGTGACTCTCGACTGTCAGCTCATATTCCTCCTGATCCCCTTCACCCCTTGAGCACTTTAAAGCACTTACAGGCAGCCTCCTTTTCCCTCACCACCTCCTGTACCTCCCAGGTCCACCAGCAGGGTTTGCTGGCCTTACTTGAACTTACACCTTTCCCTTGTGCAGGATCTGGTAACCTCCTGTATTCCTCCAACAATCCCCCACCTGCTGTCAGCATCCATATCCAGCCTTATCCTGTCCAGACAATCTTTAAGGATCCTTCCCATCTCCCTGAAGTCTGCACCCCCTAAAGTCAGTTACTACCGTTCTTGTTCGCGCCCCACCCCGGTTCAGGAAGAACTCGACTGTGGCATGATCACTCCCCACCAACGGGTCCCTCACCTCTAGGCTTCTAATCTGATCACTGTCCGCCAGGACCACATCCAGTGTCCGTTTATCCCTAGTTGGCTCACCCACCTGTTGTGTCAGAAACACATACTGGAAGACATCCAGCAGCCTCTGCTCTCTGGCCACTGGTGACGTCCTAGTCCTCCAATCTGTTCCTGGCATGTTGAGATCTCCCATTACCACTACCCTTCCCCTTCCCAATCTACAGTGTCCCTCGAGATTTGCCACCAAACTTTCTTCCAGGACCTCCGCCAGTGCTGGTGGTCTGTATACCACTCCGACCTTTACTCTTACCCCCACTGCGTCAGCAAGGTGACCCAAATAGCCTCCATGTTCCCCTCTGCCTCCTCTATCCCTCCAATAACATTCCATTTGTGACTAACAGTGCTACACCCCCCCATCTTTTCTGAACATAGTGTAGCCCTCCAGATTTGGGTCCCACTCGTGCCCTTGAGTGGCCCACGTCTCAGTGACTGCTGCCACATCTACCTCCCCCTCAACTAGCATCGCTGGGATGCTCAGGCATTTTATTTCCTAAGCTCCTGGCATTTATCAGGACCACTCCCCATCCCTTTTCCCTCCTTTCTCCCCAATGAGCTCCCATTTCTCAGCTCCTGCACCCTACCTGGTGACCCATTTCCATCTCTCCCTAGCCCCCTAGAGGAGTGGAGACCAGATCCCTCATTTATCGTACCTGATGGCACTGCCCCTTTTTTTGATCCCTCCCCCCTTCACAAGTTTAAAACTCCACCTTCACTGATGAACCCAGCTAATTTAAGCTTAAGGATTTCCATCCCCTCCAAATTAAGGTGGAGCCTGTCCCTAGCGTACAGCCCCCTATCCTCCCAAGTCTCCCCCCAGTCCCCCACCAGGCCATACCCCAATTGCCTACACCACTCCCTAAGCCACTGATTTATCTCCCTCATCTTCATCTTGTTTTCTCCACTAGCCCTTGGCACCCGCAGGACTTCCAAAAAGGAGATCTTACAGCATATGAAAAAGCATACCCTGGCCAACTCCCAGAACCGTGCCTGAATTTCTAGTTCACCATTACCATTTATGTTTGTCCCCAAGTGCACTAGCAAGTCTGGGGTCTCCACGCATTCCCTTGCCAGTGAATACAACTCATGCTTGGCCTTGTGCAGTCAGGCCTGGGTGGCATTTGGTTCTGATCAGATAGGTTTTACCCTCCTCCTGCCCCTCCCACTGGATGCCTCTGATCATGGAGTCCCCCAGTAGCAGTAATCTAACCTCTCCTTGCCTCTCCGTTCACCCCTCGGGTTCCCCCTCCTTCCATGCCCCTCATCCCTTCATCCTGATTCTCCACTCAACCGGCTCCTAACACCTCCCACAATCTGGGAGTTGAAGGTAGCCCCTTCACTATTGTCCCTGGTCACCTCCTCTACCCGTGTCCTGGCCTTCTTTATCGCCCCACCAGAGTATCTTTCTCAGTACCTCTTTCCTCACTCCTTCCTAATCCATCCATCCTATCCGTTTGCCGACTTGGCTGTCTGCTCACTATCATCCCATTTACGTCCTGCGCCTTCCTGCCTACCGTGCTCCCCGTTCCATATCACCAGCCTCCTCCTTGTTCCCCTGATCCTTTTTCTTCTCCCCTCCTACCCCCCTCTTCCCCATCCTGTCCGGGACCCCCTCTATTGCACCCTTGCCTCTTGACCCATTCACCCTTTCTATCTGTCCCTGCCCCAACTTCACCAGCGGCAGCATCCTCCTCCTCCCCCACACACCCTCTTCTACCAATGGGCGTAGAGGATTAAAACAATTTGTGAGCCTTAGCCCATCCCCCAGTGCCTCCCTGTTCCTACTGCCCCTCTTGGTTTCCTTTGGACACCCCCAGACTCTTGCCTACTGCTGTGGAAATTTCCACCTTTTGGGGCCCCCCCACCAGGGTCTCCTAGAGCCCCCTGTGAACCCCCTTTCCCTCCTAGTGTGAGCACCTCTCCACTCCTCCCCCAGCCTGTGAGGCCCCAGCACCTAGTGCTTCCATGTAGGTGACCACTTGCCTCCTATCTCTCCAATCCTCCCCCCCAGCACCCCCAGCTGCCTTCAGATCCCCTCTACCTCCTCCGTACACTGTTCCAGCTGGTAGCACACTGGGCATCAAACTTCCAAGCCCAGTCCAGTATCATGGACGCACTACACCCTGTGCACCCAACCACCCGCCCAAAGATACCTGCTCTAGTGATATGCGGTCCCTTCCCCATCATCACAGCAGTCTTTTCTAGGCCAAATTACCACCTTAGTGGCTCTACAGTTTCTTGAGCTACCAGTACCTATACCTAGGCAACCCCCCCATATAGCATGCAAACTTTTTAAGTTGCAACGCTTGAGTGGCTGAACTTTTCCCCATCTGACTATTAGCCTTAAGAGTTGGCTTACAGGGGAAGTTTACAACTCTAAGCTCCTCCTTCTCAGCCTTTAAACCCAACCCCCCGTGGTTCTTCCATATTTAAGAAAGGCTAATACAGGGGGTGGGTGGGAGAGCTTCCCCATAAAAATTTTAAGGAGTTAAGCCAAATTTACACCGCAGCAAAACTTACAAAACAAGATGACAAAGATAAGATGGCTCTCCAGAACCTCACCACATCTTCAAACTTCCATTGCTACCTCTGCCCACAGCAAGAAGATTCAAGAATTAACTAATCCTAGCCCAGCCTCCAACAGAAAGTTTACCTGATGCATTAAAATTGAAGGCCCTCCACAATATCCAACTATTACACTTATCAGCAATTTGTCGATGCTGCACTCCAATTTGAGATCTATCTATGCTTCTTCCCTACCTCGTGGCTGCATTATTGGATAGAACTACATGAGCTGCACCTGAAGCCTCTTCCTCCAATTGCAGGACAGGTGTTCCCCTATAAATAAGCTGTGCTCTGGAAGAAAAAATTACCTTAGTAATTGCTTTTCTTCTCATGGAGTCTTGCTATATTATGACTATATGCAGTCAGCCACTGCAGCTGAACTGCCCCGGAGAGGAAAGAGTTAACTCCAGAGAGTCTGAGTTCCACAGCGCGAGGGCGCTATACCAAAGCTCTATCTGGCCAGTTTCAAATGAAACTGTCAGATCTTTACGAAGCTAACACTAAGCAACAAGTCTGTGTGGAAAGCTCTACACTAGCCAAGTGGCTACCTACTAGTAAGAATAACAATATAAACAGCAATAATAATAATAATAATAATAATAATAATAATAACAACAACAACGAATAATAGTATTATTAGTTTCTTCCTAACAAGCACTATTAGACCCCCTTTCCCCCAAGACTCAAGTCCAGGAAGGGGGCCAACATATTACTTAAAACAGAAATACCTAATTCCCTAACCCTAAATAAAGGGGGTGAAGGGAAGAACTAAAATGGCATAACAGTGCTTGCACTAATTTGCCACCCCTACCCAAGTAGAAGTTCTGAGAGGGGCAGGAGGGAGGGAGGAATAATATAAGAAGATTCCATGAGAAGAAAAGCAATTACTAAGGTGAGTAATTTTTCTTCAAACACCGTGAAGTCTTGCTATATTATGACTATATGCAGATTACAAGCAGTACCTCCTATGGAGGAGGGTCAGAACCTACTAGAAATAGGCTCTGAAGCCAGCTGTGCCAAAACGAGCATCTCTCCTGGACTGAATATCCAGGGAATAATGCTTGCAAAAGTGTGAACTGTTTTCCAAGTAGCAGCTTGACAGATTTCCAGAATGGGAATATCTCTGGCAGCCACTAGAGATGCAGCTGTACCCTGGTGGAGTGAGCCTCAGTCCTGAGGGGGTTCTCTACCTAGTTTTTGATAACAAAATTGATACAAGAGACAATCCACCTTGCAATTGTCCTCTTAGTAGCAGGTTTCCTTGCCAACCTTGCCATAGGTAAGGAAGAGTTGGAGGATTCAACCTGTGACCCTTGGTGCGTTCCAAATAGTAGCTTAAGGCTCTTTGACGTCCAAGCTGTGCAGACTCCTCTCACCTGAGGAAGAATGCTCAGTGAAAATACTGGAAGAGAGATGGATTGGTTCAGGTGGAAATCTGAAACCACTTTAGGGCAAAACTTTCTGTTAGTCCTGAGGACTACTCTTATCTCTGTGGAAAGAGATAAAATCTTCTTCCACTGACAGGGCCTGTAGTTCACTTATGCGCCTGGCAGAAGTGATAGCCACAGGAAAACAGTTTTCCAGTCAGAAACTTGAGCTCTGCTGAGGACAGAGGCTCAAAGGGGGTTGCATTAACTGAGCAATGCAAACATTCAGGTCCCAAGCGGGAGCTGGTTCTAAAAGGAGGGTTGGTGGAAGTAACCCTTTAAAAACTTGGAAGCACAGGGTTAGAAGAAAGGAAGCAGGCTTCCTGCTGACAGAAAAGCAGAGACAGCTGCCAGATGAACCTTTAAGGTAGCTGGCCTAAGGAATTTAAATGGACCAAATAGTCCAGTAAAATGGGCAGATCAGCAGATTCTGGGATAATCTGCTTCAGAGCACCAAATGGAAAACCTTTCCATTTAGAATTGTAAGTGGTTCTAGTGGAAGGCTTCCTTAAGCCTTTAAAATATCCAAAACACCTTGAGAAAGGTGTAGTCAGCAAATTCTAACTCCTCAAGAGCCATGCCTTGAGATGGAGGGATTTGAGGTCCGATACCACACTCTCCCCGTGCACAGGCCAGTAAGTCGTGGACTCTGGGCAAGCTCAGGGCAGGGTGGACTGTCAAGGACAGAAGCAGTGGGTACCAGGGCTGTCTGGCCCAATCTGGAGCAATCAGAATCACCTTGCAGGGCTGAGATCTGATTTTTACTGGTACCCTGAAAAGAAGGGGAAAGGGGGGAAGGCATACAGGAACTTCCCTTTCCGATCCAACTGAAAGGCGTCCAGGGGTACTGATCCCAGCACTGGAGGCCTGCAACAAAACAGAGGAAGTTGGTGGTTGTCTGGGGCTGCGAAAGATCTATCTGAGGGTGCCCCATCTGGCAAAGACTGACCCTAGCACCTGAGGATTCAGAGCCCATCTGTGATGGCCCTGAGAAATCCTGCTGAGGGCATCCGCCAGGACATTGTCCTTCCCTGGAAGGTTAACTGCTATCAGGAAGGTGTTCAGGAGTAAGCCAGAGACCACAACTTCATTGCTTCGGTGCACAAGGCTGATGACCGAGTGCCCCTTGCTTGTTGATGTACCCATTGTTGTGGTGTTGTCTGTCCTGACTTGAACTACTTTGTTCTGAACAGAAGCTGAAAACGCCTGAAGAGCTAAAAGGACAGCTCTGAGTTCCAAAAGATTGATGTGGAGCAGAGATTCCTGGGGAGACCACACTCCCTGAGTGGATAGGTCGCCCAAGTGAGCTCCGAACCCTAACAGGGAAGCATCCGTGGTGAGGGAGTGGGAAACGGGAATGAAAGGAACCCCTTGTTTTAGATTGCTTTGATTCTGCCACCAGTGTAAGGCCAGGATCAGGGTTTGGGTCACTGGAACCAATTTGGAAAGGGGGTCCCTCCTTTGAGACCAATAGGCCCTCAAATGGAACTGAATGTCCTCATCTGGAATCTTGCTCCTTGTACTACAGCTGTGGAAGCAGCCATGTGCCCTAGGAGTTGCAGAAAATGCCTTGCTGGTCGAGAGACCCGCAGGGTAAAGGAGGATGCCAGGGCAATGAGTCTGTCTACCCTTTCGGAGGGAGAAATGCCCTGGCTAACTTTGTGTTCAATTCTGCACCTATGAAAGTTAGTACCTGAACTGGTTCGAGAACTGACTTTGGTAAATTCAGCAGGAATCCAGGAAGTGAGAAGCTGCTGGGTGACTTACAAGTGGGATTTTACCTGATCTGGGGACTGACCCACTATGAGCCAGTCGTCCAGGTAAGGAAACAGCAATCCCTTTGTCTCTTTAAATGAGCCACTACCACAGCTAGACATTTCGTGAATACCCTTGGCGAGAGGTAAGGTCAAGGGCATTGCCCTGAACTGGTAGTGGCCTGAGGGTAGTTCGAACCGGAGGTACTTTCGTGAGAAGGCCTGATCAGAACATGAAAATAGGTATCCTTGAGGTCCAGGGAAGCTAACCAGTCCCTGGCCTCAGGGAGGCAAAATCATTGTCAGAGTTAACATTTTGAACTTTGGTTTCAAAAGATGCTTGTTCAGGTACCTTAAATCTAAAATGGGCCGCCATTCTCCTGTCTTTTTGGGGTAAGAAAGTATCTTGAGTACAGCCCTTGCCCTGATGGCAAGAGGGACCCTTTCTACTGCATTGCAGTCCAAAAGAGAAGAAACTCTGCTTCCAAAGCAAGGCTCAAGGATTTGCAGGTGGAATGTCTGCCTCCCATCTTCGGAAACTGTTTGAAGCTGAGAACCAGACCCTGGCCTATTACCTCCAGAACCCACCTGTCCGGTTAGGGACACCCAGTTCTGGCTGAAATAAACCAACCTGCCCCCACTGGTACAGGAGACTGGCCCTGGGCACCCCATCAGGGTGCCTGCTTGGCAGTAGCCTTAGGCCGAGGTGAGGGGGACGGTTTACTTGTGCCCTGCCACCTCTGCCTCTAAAGAAACCCTCTGTGCAAATGCAGAGGAGGCCTGAATTGGTAAAAGGCCTGTGGAAAGGCCTGCCCCTACCTCTGGGAGCGTGCCTCTGTGGAGTGGCATGCCTCTCCTTAGCCTGGGCACTTTGGTAGTTAGTTCTGTATTCATCCATCTTTTCCATATAGTTTTCTGTTTGTTCCCCAAACAGAGAATTACCCACAACAGGAAAATCCATAGCCTTTGACTGAGTATCTTGGGACAGATTAGTGCATCAGCCATGCCAACCTACGGAAAGCTACAGAAGTGGCCATGACCCTAGAGGAAACATCATTAACATCAACAGCAGTATGAAATTGAACTTTAGAGGCTTCTATGCCATCAGCAGCCACCTGTTCCAACTCACTAGCCAGCTGGCCATGGGCCTGCTTGGCTAACTGCAATACTGTGTCCCACCTAGATTTCGGATATCTAGCCACATAAGCCATATAATTTGCCTGCCTGAGTCCCAAAGAAGCTGCCATATACTGTTTTTTAGCCATGGCATCAATCTTCCTGGAATCCTTATCAGGAGGATGTGAGGCCAGAGGAATATTAGCCTTGTCACAGGCTGCAGCTTGTACCACACCTACATGACTACACTGCTCAGTGAGGAAGTCTGTATCAGAGCCTGACAAGGTATATCCTCTGTCCATTTTTTTTTTTTTTTTTTTTTTTTTTACAGGAGGGACAGAATGAGGATTTTTTAAAATCTTTGTTGTTTGCTTCCTAAATGACTTATGCAAAGGAATAGACAACCTCCTAGACTCTGGTATATCCATCATTTCTACATAATCAGGCTCCTCTTGCTCATCCACAGCTTCCTCTAAAGGAAGCTGGAGGGTTTCTGCAACCTTTTTGTAAAACATAAAATGAGAAGGGGACTCAGACAGAATAGGAGGAGATTCTAAAGGTCTGTCTGGAGAAATGTCCGTTCAATGGGCACGCCCAGACCCTCCCAGCCCACATGTAATGATCAAATTCATCCTCCTCTCCTGTGGTTCATAAAATTCCTCAACATCATACTCCTGAACCACTGGCACTGAACGAACCAACCTTTACCAACTGTAGGTGGTCGGCAGGACCCTGAGACAGTGACTGGACAATCTGTATGGCTTTAGCTATTTCTGCAGCAGTTGGAGAGAATTTTGGACTCCAAACCTACTGATTTCTTTGTCTTTTTCACTGAGACTGGTTCCTGAACCAGCCTTCCTTTTGCCCGAGAAGTCTCGCCTGGTCAGAGGGCACTCCTCTGGTCCAGTGGGTACTGGACCGGGCTGGCCATCCGGGTCAGCGGACTTCTTGGCCTCTGCCCTGAGCCGCCCAATCTCTTTCCAGGGTGGCTGCAGGGAAATTTTTACACACCTGGCAGTCTGAAAGGAGGTGGTCAGCCCCCAGACAATAAACACAAGTGGTGTGTGGGTCAGCCTTGGCAAAAGCTTCCCCACAGACATCACAGTGTTGAAACCCAGTGGGCCCGGTTTTTCTTTTGGGTTTCTCAGACATAATGCCAGCCTAACCAAAAACTTGCCCTTTTGATGGCAGTGCCAGGCAAGACACCCTTATCGGTTCCTAACCGTGTCACGGGTATTTGAAAACCTATTTTAAAAGCAAGGTTTTTAGAACCGATAAGAACCGGAACAGCACTCTAAAAGCCCAACCACACTTTAAAACGTTAAATGCTAAACCGATCGTTCAAAACCGAACCGATAATTGAATTTCCACAGACTTTAAATTTTCTACTACGGTTTACCAGATAGAGCTTTTAACCGAAATGCGTAAAATAAATATTTTTCCGGTTCAAATGAACCAAAATACCTGAACCGAGAAAATGAACCGATGTGAAGGAGCTTGACTCCGGAGCGACTGTTCAGTGAAGCAGAGAAGAATCTAACAGTTTCATTTGAAACTGGCCAGATAGAGTTTTTGGTATAGCGCCTCATGCTGTGGAACTCCAGACTCTCTGGAGTTAACTCTTTCCTCTCCGGGGCAGTTCAGCTGCAGTGGCTGACTGCATATAGTCATAATATAGCAAGACTTCATGGTGTTTGAAAGGGGGGTGGAGGAGGGTGGGATTAGGGCCTACACCCAACTCTCACGAGAGTGCATCAGCCCTGTGTCTGCCACTCCCTGCACTTCCAAGCACTGCAACCTCCTCCGGAGGAAGGTCCCACACAAACACTGTATTAAACAAGTCAGCACTCCTGCTCTAAAGTCCACAGACTGATAAGAATTTAAAGCTTATCCAGCAACTAAAATCCTTTCCCCAACTGCTCAGCAACAGCAGGTTCACACAACCTCTCTTCTTTTGCATTCTGGGAGAGAAGTCCTGGTGGAGGTACAGCAGATTTTCATCCAAACTGAGCTCTTTTTTGTTGCGATATGCAGCCAACATGCAGACCACCACCCCCCTCCCCCGTGGAGACCAGAGGTCGTGAGGGCCAACCGAGAAGCCCTCCCTGCCATAAGACAAGCACAGCACGCCAAGTCAGCCCACCACCCCCCTCCCCCGTGGAGACCGGAGGTCGTGAGGGCCAGCGGAGAAGCCCTCCCTGCCATAAGACAAGCACAGCATGCTGAGCCAGACCACCACCCCCCTCCCCCGTGGAGACCGGAGGTCGTGAGGGCCAGCCGAGAAGCCCTCCCTGCCATAAGACAAGCACAGCATGCTGAGCCAGGTAATTTGCTGCTCACCTAAAGGGAATCCGTTTGCTGTGTAGCCTTTTCAAGCTGACCACCAGCCCCAGCCTTGCCGCTCGTTCACCCCAGCAGAAAAGCAGCTGCCTTGCCCTGCAAGTCGGATCAGGCTCAAACGGAGCCGAACTGTAGAACCTGCAGGCTGCCTCTGTAGGGCACAGACGCAAGTTTTTTTCTTTTGAAAAAAAAATATTTTAAGGAACTGAAACGCCTGAGCAGCCTGAAGGGCCAGTATCTGATTTAAAATCTAGCCTCTGTGCATATTTCAGTCCCCTGCCTGCAACTCGTTTGGGACAAACAAGAATTTGAATTTCTTACTATTACAGGGGATTGTTTGTAGATTAAGTGAAGTTGGGCAATTTCTGTGTGGCTTTTAGAGGGACTCTAAGTGTGCATGTGATACTGAAACCTGCAGTCACTGCAACAGCTCTCAGGACCGTAATTTGATCAGCAGCCCCAGCTCCTTTGTTCATCTCCCCCCACCCAGCTCGCCCTGCTACTTAATTGTTTTACCTTTCCCTCTGCCTACTTAAACCCCTTGTCTTCTCCATTTTCTTCGCAGACCACCACCCCTTCCCCCGTGGAGACCAGAGGTCGTGAGGGCCAGCCGAGAAGCCCTCCCTGCCATAAGACAAGCACAGCACGCTGAGCCAGGTAATTTGCTGCTCACCTAAAGGAATCCGTTGCTGTGTGGCGCCTTTTTCAAATGGCCGCCAGCCCCCAGCCTTGCCGCTCATTCACCCCAGCAGAAAAGCAGCTGCCTTGCCCTCACGAGCTCGGATCAGGTTTAGCCCACGCAACGCCACGATTCGGCCCTGAACTTATACCCTGTTCAAGCCAGGTGACAGGGCGAAATAACCTATCAGCCCACTTTTCCAGCTGCAGGTTATACAGTTCCATCCCTAGAGGCCGCTGTCGCACATTCCCTCTTGACAAAGTCACTATGCATCTTCTATTAATCATAACGTTGCTGACCAGCAGGCTCACTCTCCTTGCTCTGCAACCCCACCCTGTGGCTCCTCCACCTCATGACTTCACCAACTGCACTATCCCTTCATCTACCCCAGACATTGGCTGGCAGAGACACTCCTACGCTGCACACCAACATCAATTAGTCCTACTTTACCTTCTCTCTCTCTCACACTCCTGCACTTACACCCGCTTTACAGATGGGTCAACACTGTACCTCTGCCCTACTCCAGCCTACACCTCAGCCCCCCTCCACCCACGAAGACGTGACGTCGGCCCCCCCCCGCAACACCTCCCCGCTTCCCTGCGTCATCTCTAGTCTACCAGTACCCACCCACAACAAAAAAATAAAACAGTCACCCTATTTCTCAGCTTGGGTCCCACAAGCATTGCAGGCTCTCTTTACTAAGGCACACATTACTCCTACTATCCGAATTATTCACCCCATCCCTGGACCCCCATCACAACCCCCAAACAAACCTCAGGGAAGACTGCTGCTGGCATCAATTAATATTTGTAGTCTTCCTAAAAAACACATGCTACTTCAAGGTTGGATTACCCAACATGCTCCTGACATTCTAGCCCTCTCAGAAGCCTGGCTATCCAAAAAAATCCCCAACGATGCAGTCTCCCTAAGTAACTATAACCTTTTAAGGGCAGATAGACCTGATAAGCGTGGGGGTGGCTGTGCAATATTCGTTAAATCTACACTCAGTGCCACAGTCGTGGGCACAGACACTTACAGTCAAAATTAGTCTGGGCACTAAAACTATCCACATCATCGCTTCCTATACCCCCGAGAAACCAGAAACTTGTGTTTGAATCAATCCTACACACTATCGCCACCTCCCAAATGCTAACCGAATCCATATTAATGGGCGATTTCAACACTGATTGGCTATCCCCATCCTCCTCCACCTACAAAGACGCAGCACAGGCTATGGACCTCACCCAAATTGTTACCTCCCCAACAAGGTGTGACACAAGAACAGGGACCTCCACACTATTAGACCTTATTTTTACAAACAGACACATAACATCACCCGGGCCTCAGTGCTCCCAGATGCTATCAGTGACCACTCCCCGGTTATCTGCTGGTGGTCGGCTAAACTCCCCCCAGCACCACCAACCACCACATGGCATCGTAAGCTCAAAAAAGGAGGCCTTGACCGCCTCAAAGAATACCTTGTAAATAGCAACTGGCTACCCATATATAATGCAGACAGTGGATACCGCCCTTACCCACTTTATAACTACGTTTAACAAAGCCTGTGATATATTTGCCCCCTTCACAAAGCAGGTGGTGAAAACCAGGACTACCCCCTGGATCACACCGTCCCTTATAAACCTTATGCAACACAGGGACAACCTTTGGCACAAGGCCATAGACACACAGCGCACTAGGGACAGACAACTACATAGGGAGGCGCGTAATAAATGCACCTGGGCAACTCGCAGGGCAAAAGCCGAATACTACCAGCAAACCCTCTCCACCTCCTGGGGAGACAGGAAAAAATTCTGAAACAACATTCAGGAAATCAGTGGCAAAACTCGCTCCCCCACCCCTACCCAACTCAATGTGAATGGGGACATTACTCAAGACCCAGCTAAAATCGCTGAAGCCCTCAACGACGACTCCTCTGACCTCTCACATATCCTCCCCCCAAATTTCTTCCACCCTCCCAAAAACCCCCCCACACCTTGTCCAGCGAATACAGACCTCCCACCCCCGTTCCGGCTCCAAACCATTCCCGACAACCTGGCCAAACGCTATATCTCCAAAGCTATCGCTAACACTCGCTACAGCAATGACTCCCTGGACCTAAAATTTGTTAGGCTTACCCTCGATGTCATACTACCCCATCTCACAAAAACTCAACCTCTCACTCTGCCTCGGCCAATTCCCCTCTAACTGGAAAAAAGCCTTGATCACTCCTATCTCAAAGAATGGCGACCCCACCTGCACCGGTAATTATAGACCGATCTCAATACTCCCTCCTCTCGCCAAAGCACTTGAAAAAAAAGTCTCAGACCAGCTTACAGAGCACCTTACGAGACAACCTCCTAAGTAAGGAACAACATGGGTTCCGTGCTGGCCACAGCACCATCACGGCCCTCACTGAACTAACCATGTTCATCCATGGTGCCCTGGACCAAAGATCTATTGCCGGGGCCATCTATGTAGACTTAAAGGCATTTGACACGGTCAATCACGATCTTCTCATCCAAGTCCTGCCACAACTAAATGTGGCCACTGAGGTCTCGGCCTGGTTCAAGGACTACCTCTCGGGTCGCTCTCAGCAAGTAAGAATCAACTCCACCATCTCCAACCCCAAACCTGTGTGCTCGGGCATTCCCAGGGTCTCATTCTGGGCCCACTGCTTTTACACTCTTCCTTAACTCACTCCCAAAGCTTGCAGCGTCATCTACTTTATGCTGATGATGCTGTTCTTTACTGGCAACACCCACAGCCAGACACCCTCCAGCTCTCCTTCAGGGGTTTTTCAGGAGCTGGAAACTGGTTTACTGTACACGCCTGATCATTAACTATTCCAAAACTAAGTCCATGACCTTTGCACATCGCCAAGCCCACACAGCCAGATGACACTCCAAATCACAAACTTGGATGGTACCCATCTGGAACATGTTACTCATTTTAAATATCTAGGTGTCACCTTACATACCTCCCTCTCCTACCACAGACATGTACGCCTCCTGTCGTCCGCGATTAACTCCAGAATTGGTACCCTCTACAGGATCAAGAACAACCTGCCTGCCCATGCCATGCAGATTGCTGTCACCTCCTCCATCCTCTCGCTTCTCGACTACGGGATTATCTACGGCACTGCTGACAACTCCACCCTAAGTAGCATAATCACAGCGCTTAATAAAGCCTGCCGCCTCATTACTGGCTGTGACAGACTCACCCACACCTGCGATCTGTACACACGAACAGGTTGGCTTAATTTCCATCAAAGACTCAAATATCAAACTTGCATCTTAGCAAAAAAGATCCACCTCACTCCAGCTGGACTACTCCCCATAGTCAGCCCGGCCCCTCACAGGCGGACTACCAGACTGTCGGCTACCTCATCCTTCACGGTCCCCCCCATGTCGAACGTCTCTAGGGCAGAGATCCTTCCATTACCCTGCCCCCAAATGGCTCAACACCCTCCCCCCTACTCTCTCCCAGACCCACAGCATCGCACTTTTCAAAACAGGCCTTCAAACACACCTCTTTGAAAACTCTAAATGTGAATGCCAATAAGGCCTGCTCTCTCCTCCTTCATCCCCATAACTGACTCAGGGACTTCCTAGTCCCTACGTACCACCCTCTGCATTAGCTCTGTCTTGGGCCCACATGTATGCCTCCCAAAAGCTTTTAAACGCTTCAACTGCTATGTCAATTTGTAACCTGAAAAAATCAAAGTGTATAAAAAAAAAGTGTTTCTTTTAATGCTTTATATTGTCTTGTGTCTCTCCACCCCCTGTAACCACCATGGAGCCATTGTATAAATACTGTCTGTAGTGAAACCTGTATATAATTGCTCGTTCTGTCCGTCTTCCTTGTACTTTGGTTCTCCCTCCACCCCCTGTAAACGACGTGGAGCCTTTGCAAAAAAGTCTATGACTCAAAGGATTGTAATTCCGATTATACAGTAAATAAATAAAATAAAAACATTGCCTGCCGGTCCTCACAGTGATGAAGATGGAAGATAATCTGTCAAAGAGGTTGATCAGACAAATGCCTCAGCGCCAGGGCCCTCTGTGCCCACTCGATCTTAAATTCTGCTTCCCTTAGGAGAAATCCTTACCTTAGGCAAGGTGATCACACAGAACTCCACGCTAAGGTAGTCTAAGGAGCCACAAATTGTTCAGTCAGTTGTAATTCTCCTGCCAGTCCAGGAGCTCTTTCAGTTCAAGCTCTGGCTCCAGCTGTGCCAACTTCTCCAGGAGAGGGGCATGCAGTGTCTTCCACAGTGGAAATCTTCTGCTTGGCCTTGCTCAGTAGAGTAGAATGGGCCGTGTATTGAGCAAAAATCCCCCAACCCCCCATTTATCTTCCAGCCAATCCAATTTCAGGCTGAGGGTTATCATCCGTTGCTCTGTAACCATATGACCCCGTGTGCCCATTTCAGCAGCCAATAGCAAGATTGGCCCCGGGTCTTCAGAGGGTATAGGCGATGGACGTTTTTTGGACAATTAGGCCATGTTACAGGGTGGCTTCCCCAAATTTGGTAACAAAAACTCATCCATGTTATTTCCAATGTCAGTAACAGCCTCCAGGGGCAGGAGTCATACTTAACTACGGAAAATTAGTTTTAAATAGTTCTAGTGGGACAGAGCTCGAGAGAGTCAGCCAAGACAGTGTGAAGGCATCAGAGAGGATTATTGGATGGTAGAACAGTCTGGTCACTGTCATACAGAACAAGATAATCTGCCTAACAGTGAGCTGCAGCTGGGGGCAACACCAGGGAGATCACAGATATATACAGAGATAAGGAATCGGCCTAGGACAGAGCCCTGGGGAACCCCAACAGTAATGTCAGGTTGGAGGTGGCAGAGGAGATGGACTTGATGTTTCCTGTTCATTAGGTAGCTGGAGAACCAGAATTTGCAGGTAGGGAGACAAAGGGAAGCAAGCTTGGTTTTGAGGAACAAGTGACTGACCACGTCAAACATCTTTGTGAGGTCAATAAACACTGCATCAATTAGAAGTCCCGAGTCCACCGATAGGCTGATTTTCTTTTGTTAGTTTGTCCAGGGCTGCAGAGGTGCCATTTTCTTTTTTCCAAAACAGATTTACCGACCCAAAGCCCCCCACACAAAATTCATCCGGATTAGATCCTTCTAATCCTGAATCTAGCCCCATCACTTGCGGATCTGATCGCAATGAACTAGTCACTCATTCTAGCTGCCAACAATATTAAACACAGCCCTTCAGTTCTGTAACTTCAAACTCTTATCCTGGGATTATCATACCACTCCGAAGAAAACTCAAGTCAGTGGTTCACACCACCTTTGGATCATGGCAGAGTTACTGGCCTGTCACTGTGCACATGATCTTGACTGGCAGACCTATACGTCCACTCGCTCAACTGAACTTAAATAAAAGGTACTCTTACCCCTGTACTAGAGCTACTAGGCCTGGAAGCCTGACTACTTTGCATCCAGGCTCTAGAACAACCTTAACTACCCCTCAGTTCTGGAAGGTCATTCACACCCTCTTCCCCGTGCCATCCCAGCCCCCTTCCATCCATCCTCAAGGTGGACTCCCTCATCTCTGATCCTGCAGCAGTCACCTCTTCTTTGAACTCCTTTTCCACCAAGAATGCCCTCTCCCTCCTTCCCTCCACCTCCCCCTTCCTTTTACCCTAATCCACCCCCCCTTCTCTCCTACCACGCCCTCTGCGATCCTCAAGGACCTCCTAGCTTTTAGCCCACATAAAAGAGCCCAAATGGCCTTGAACCCAAACTCTTGTCTCGCTCTCTCTCTCGTCCCACCCCGGCTACTGCCCTTCCCATCACACACCTCCTAAAATCACTCGTCACTTGCCTCAGCCCCTCATCTGCTGCAGCAGGCTATGGTCATCCCCCTTCCCAATTGGGGGGGGGGGCGCCTGAAGCCTCCTTCACTGGTAACTACCGCCCCATCTCCCTCCTCCCCACTCTGGCTAAAATTTATGGAACATCCGATCTTTCTCAAATCTTCCTTTTCTTGGACAATGCCTCCTTCACTCCCTACCAGTTTGGCTTTAAGAAAATTCCACCCCATCACCGCCTCCCTCCTTAGGCTTACTGACCCCAACCATTCTGGTACGGGCCAAGGGCTGGTCACTTCTGGTGACCACTATCCTTTTGGTCAAGCTAAAAGCAGCTGGACTCTCCACCTCCTCCTCAGAGTGGTTTTGCTCGCACCTTGAGGCAGTGACAGCGCTAACATGTGGCAAAAGTTGCATGCTTTCCAAAACGGACCCCCTTTGTGCTTTGCCAGTGGGTCCAAATTGATGTACCTACTCTAACAATATCTAAAAGAAGGGAACGCGAACTGTTCAAAATCTGGCACCGATTATGTTTTGACCCAGTAGATTTCTCTTTAGACCCACATTTCTTACACCAGTGGGGCCAATTTGACCCATGTTTTAACCCCCCCCCCCAGTGCTGTCACTGCCTTGAGGGTAGGACCCAAGCTGCCAGTATTGACACATCTCCCCTCCTCTCCCTTTGTGCTCTGGCATCCCCAAAGGACCCGTCCTTGGCCCGATCCTATTCTCCAATATTCCTAAACTCTTTCCTTCACCTGCTCCTCTGCATCCATTCACATGGATGCAGATGACATGGTTCTTTGCCTCGGACCAGACTTCAACAACACTCATCACTGGTTTTGGGCCAATCAGCTATCCCTAAATAACAAAAAAGAATAAAAGGCATCTGTGACCTTTGCACAAGGCAGAGGCTTACCAAGCTCTACCCCCCCTCCTTCCAGACCCTTGATTGTGTTGTCTCCTCCTTTAAACACCTCGGGAGCATGGCAGGACTGTCATCTTGACTTCTCTACTCACGCTGATGTCATCCACCAGAAGCTGCATCCTAAACTTGGGGCACTTTACAGGAACAAATCAAGTATCCCACTTCATGCCTGTAGAAAGACTGTTACAGAGATGCTTCTTCCTATCTTTGATTAAAACGACATATAGTGCTGCCCCAAGTCCACCTTGCCAAGCTGGATCCCCTCTTTCATTCCTTCTGCCACTTTGCCATGGACTGCATCCCCAGAATCCATCACTGTTCCCTGTATTCCTCCCTCTCTTTATGCCAGGCATCCTGCTCACTGTATCCCCTTCTCCCAAATTCTGGCTTAGCCCCTTCCCCCACCCAATCTGCCCTTTCTCCTCTCCTACTACCGCCTACTCCCTTCACAGCTCTGGCACCTGCTCTCTTGCCCTCCACCCTGTAAAATCCTCTGCTGGTCGAGCTGCTTTCTTCTTCCGCCTCCCCAAATTGAGACATCCTACCCATCACTACCCGCAATGCTCCCTCTTCCCATCACTAAAATCCCCATCTCTAAATTCACTTCTCATTCCTGCAACTGCCATTGTTACTTAGGTTGGCTTCACTGCCCCCCCCCCATTACTCCTTCCCCCATTGCCCTAATTTATTGGTCTCGTAACCCCCAAGCACTTGTCCCCACTGTACACACAATCTCCCATCCCTCCTTCATTTTCGTGCCAGTTGCACTTTACTGAACTGCGGTTTTGCGCTACTTGAATACATAGAAACAGACCTTAATGGCAGACAAAGGTTATAGGTCCATGCAGTCTGCCCATATTCTCTACAATTCCTGGAACCTACTGTTCCTCCAGGGTACTAACCTTCCCCATCCTATCCCCATTTTCCTCCGTGGTTTTGTCTCCCTGGGTGACCACTATTCCCTTCATTCCATCCCACGCCCGCTTGAATTCCCCAACTGTGTGTGCATACCAATCAGCTGGCAGACTATTCCAAGGTCCTTCTGTAAAGAAGTACTTCCTCGAGTCCCTCCTGAACCTTCCTGTTAATTTCCAGTCATAACCACATGACCTCAAGTTGCTATTCGGGGTAATTTCCCAGTTTTCCTCAATTCCTTTAAGGAACTTGGAGGTCTCTCATATCTCCCTTCTGGTTTCCAGTGAGTACATGTTTAGTGCCTTTAAGCAGAGATCGTGTAGTCGCTCTCCTCCCAGGGCAGGATGCTACAAATCATTGTGTGATTTTACATGATATGGGTTGGTTACCTATTCTAGATAAATTATAAATATTTGTTAGCTAAATTTGCACATCGGTTGATGCAAGGAGGTGCCCCACAAAGTTTGCTAAATTATTTTCAATTATATCATTCTCTATACCACTCTAGAGCTAGAACAGCTAATACATTTCAATTTCCTTTTATGAAAACTTCTTGTGGGCAACATTTGTTTGCTTATGCTGGTCCTAATAACCGGAATGCTGTCCTTATTGACATTAGAAATACTGAATCAAGTACAATGTTTTCCAAAATGCTGTTTCAGCATTTTTTGTCTGAATCTGTTATGACTGATTTGATTCACGTATTTTCATTACACGTTATGAATGCTAATTATTGTATTTGTGTATATTCACGATACATTGTCTGTATGTGTTGGGTTGCACCTGTAAATGGACTAAATGTCCAGTGTGCTTACCCGTTAAGCATAACAAACAAAAACTCCTCACAGGATTTGCGCCCTGCTGGCCCAGAATCATTTTTATTACTCTGTGCTGCACTGTTTCCAACCTACCTCACCTTTCTGAGGTTAGGACTCCAGAAGTGAATCAGTACTTCAGGTGAGGGCTCACCACGGATCTGTATAGGGGAAGTATTACTACTTTTCTTCTGCTATCAATACCCCTCCCGATACATCACAGCATCCTGTTAGCCTTGCTGCACTGGCTCATTTGTTTAAGGGAGTTACTGATGAGAACACTACAGAAGAGGAACGGGATGTAGGAGTTAAGTCTCACCCCACTCAACTCTTGGGGTGCCCCTTCTCTAGGTGCATTACCTTGCACTTTTTGGTACTGAATTTTAACTGCCAGACTTTTGACTACCCCTCTAGTTTCTGTACGTCCCTCTGCATACCTTATTCCATCACTGTCCACCCTCCCACAGTTTTGTCACGTGACACAGCCAGCCCTGGATTCCCTCACCACTGAATACTGAGCTTCCTTTTAACTGTCCACCATGCACTTATTAGGACTAATATTTTAGACGCATCTTGTAACTACCCTCTCATCTCCCCCCCCCCCGACCATGACATCAGGAGCGGAAGCCGGCCAGGAAGGTGAAACAGAGACAGTGTAGTCACTCCTCCCAGGGCAGGGTGCTGCAAAGTGCTCGGAGAGGGGAGTGGCCTAGAAAACAGAAACAGCACTGGTCTTGGCCTGCCGGATGACAGCTGCCTAGTTACCACATGCCACAATCCTCCTAGCACACCACTCTTGCACCCACACCGTGTCTGCCTCGGAGGACGCCCCCTAATGTCATTCCTCTCCCCTGCTCTCCAGGAGGGCCCCCCTCCCCCAGGATAAACCAGACCCTCCAAAATGCAAAGACAGCCTGCAGATCAGGGGATGCGGGAAGGAGCAAAACAAAATAAAAGTGCAGACAGCAGCAGGGAAGAAAAGTGTGAACAAACACAAAAATGAGTCCGCCACTAAACTGGACTGTAGCTGCTGCTTACCTCCTTTGTGGCAGGGATGTAACCAGCGTACGCTAGAACAAAGCTACAGAATTTGTTGAAGTCTTCAACTGTTCTCCGTCGCTTTTCTGGAGGCTGGAAAAGAAGCAGCAGAACGTAAATGGACAGATTAAAGGAAACAAGAGAGCTCAACAACTCTGCATGTGGCACGGTCAATAGAAGTTTATCTGCACTAGTATGGGGACTTTGTTAGTGTTCTGTCTAAAAGGTTCAGTAACCAAGACTTCCCCAGTGTTAGCTGTGCATGTGGTAAACATGCTGCTTGTCAAGACCCTGAAGTCAGAAACCAACTTCCTTAAGACCGTTGGTTGCTGTGAAATGGGAACCCTGCTAGACAGGATGCCATCATCTCATCACGTCAGCAAACATATCAGTGTGACTGTCTGAACGAGTATGGATCGGGATGGAAAATAAAGTACAGTTACACAAGAACTTACCGCAACAGTAGATCTTTGAGAAAAGCTCTTGCAGCAGGTAATACCATTAGGACTACGGCCGCCAGGCGTTAGGACCCCAGAGAAAAATCTTTTAGTTAACAGTCTGTGGCAGGGGAAAACCCCCATCGGTTCCGCCTGATGTTAGACGTGGTATAGAGGGGCGGTCCCCTGGCACCTCAGTACTCCTGCCGGAGACCCGGCTAAAAACTAATAAAAAAAGATGTAAAACCAAGGAGGATCTCCCATCCTCAAGAGAGGAAATAATGAAATTTGTCCCCAGGGGCAGGTGGGCAGGAAAGCTACCGGCTGCAAGAATTCCTCTCGAAGATCTACTGTTACGGTAAGTTCTTATGTAACTATACTATCTCACTTCAAGGGGGAGCTCTTGCAGCAGGTAATACCATTAGGTCGGAGTCCCAAGCAGTGACCAAAACGAAATAATTACTCACCTTAGTAATTATGTTTCTTCTAGTGGAGTCATGCTGTATTCTGACAATTGCAGTTAGCCCCAGCCTTTAAACTGCCCCAGAGACAAAAGGTTAACTTTTCTATGCACAGCATAGAATGTTCATCTCTAGCTCGGATGAAGCCTCTGCCTGTTATTCGAACTGCAACCGCCAGATCTTTACGAGCACAACTCACTAGGTGTTCTGTGTGGAATCTGTAAAGTTTTTAACTGGCCAACTGGCAGAAAAAATAATGTTTTGGGTCCTCAAAGGAAGACAAGTCAGGAAACCCAAAAACAAAAACCAATCAAATGAAACATTATACCCAAAGAGAGCAGGGGGTGTAAAAGGGAGCACCTCAAGGGTGCCAACACTGCGCTTGCCCACCCACATCCCAAAAATCTAGGTTCTGAGAGGGGAAGCGGGGTGTGGGGGGTCAGAATACAGCAAGACTCCACTAGAAGAAACATAATTACTACGGTGAGTAATTTTTTCTTCAAACATGAAGTCTTGCTGTATTCTGACAACTGCAGACTACCAAGCAGTACCTCCATGGAGGAGGGACAGAACCTACTTTGGAAGTAAGCTCTGAAGTACTGCTGTTCCAAACTGAGCATCACTCCTAGCCTGGATATCCAGAGAGTAATGCTTGGTAAAAGTATGGACTGTCTTCCAGGTGGCTGCTTGACAAATTTCTGAAAGAGGTATATCCCTGACAGCAGCCAGGGAAGCAGCTGTACCTCTTGTCGAATGAGCCCTCAGGCCTGAGGGTGGAGTTTTACCCAGTTTTTCATAGCAGAACTGCATACAAGACACAATCCACCTGGCAATAGATCTCTTGGTGGCAGGTTTGCCCTTCACAACTTCTCCATAAGTGAGGAACAACTGGAGGGAGTCAAACCTGTGACCCTTGTTACGCTCTAAGTAGTAGCAAGGGCTCTTAACATCCAAACTGTGTAGTCTCCTCTCTCCCGAGGAAGAATGATCAGTGAAGAAAACAGGGACACAGACTGATTGGGGTGGAAATCTAAAACCACTTTAGGCAGGAACTTTGTTAGTTCTAAGGACCACTTTATCTCTATGAAAGAGATAAAATCAGGTTCCACTGACAGGGCTTGCAATTCACTGATACGTCTAGCAGAAGTAATGGCTACCAAAAACAGTTTTCCAAGTCAAGTACTTAAGCTCTGCTGAGGACAAAGGCTCAAAAGGGGGTTGCATAAGCTGAGCAATGCAAACATTAAGGTCCCAAGCAGGAGCAGGACCCCTAAAGGGGGGGATTGATGTGAAGCAATCTCTTGAAAAACTTACAGAATACAGGATGGGATGACAGTGAGGAAGACTTACCTACTGACAGGAAAGCAGAAAAAGCTGCCAAGTGTACCCCGAGTAGCAGCTGGTCTGAGATGGACCATATAATACAGAACCATAGGCAATTTAGCAGAGTCTGGAAGAATATTCTTAGAACACCAAATGCTGAATCTTTTCCATTTGGAGTTGTAAGTCTTTCTGGAAGCCTTAAGGATATCCAGAACCCCTTGGGAAAGATGCAGATCTGCAAACTCTTAACTCTTCAAGAGCCAAGCCTTGAGATTGAGAGACTGAAGATTCGGGTACCAAATCCTCTCCTGAGAGGATGTTAACAGGTTGTAATTCCTGGGAAGAGACAGGGGAAGATGAACTGCTAGGGACAACAACAAGGGATACCATGGCTGCCTGGCCCAGTCTGGAGCAATCAGAATCACTTTGCATGGCTGTGACCTTATCTTGACTAACACTTTGAACAGGAGGGGGGGGGGGGGGTGAGAGAAGCATACAGAAATTTCCCTTCCCAGTTCAGAATCAGAGCATCCAGGGGGACTGAACCCAAGACTGGGGGTCTGCAACAAAAAAGAGGAAGTTGGCGATTGTCTGGGCCTGCAAAAAGATCCATCTCTGGAGTGTCCCATCTTGAGAAAAGAAAAAATTACTCACCTTAGTAATGTTGTTTCTTCTAATGGAGTCTTGCTATATTATGACATATGCAGTATAACCCCAGGTTAGAACTGCTCCGGAGGTGAAAGAGTTAACTTCCATGCAGGGCATGGAATCTTGAGCGCGAGCTCGGTTAAACACTCTGTCTGTTGAAGCTCAAACTTAAACTGTCAGATCTTTGTGAGCAAAAACTCACTAAGGTTCTGTGTGGAAGCCGTAAACCTACACTAGCCACTGGCTACTAACAAAAACACCTTTTTGTTCTTGATCCCAAAACAAAGACTCAAGTCGGGGGATTCAAGAAGGAAAATTTTTAAGCATAACACCTAAGCACCCGGGAAGGGTGAATTAAAGTGGGAAAAGAAGTGCCAACATTGCACTGCCCACCCACATCCCAAAAACAGAGGTTCTGAGAGGGGCAGGCTGGGGTTGGGGGGGGAAGAGAGAGAGAGAGGTCATAATATAGCAAGACTCCATTAGAAGAAACAACATTACTAAGGCGAGTAATTTTTTCTTCAAACAACATGAAGTCTTGCTATATTATGACATATGCAGACTACACAGCAGTACCTCCATGGAGGAGGGACAGAACCTACTTGGGAAATAGGTCTGAAGCACAGTTGCAAAATCGGCATCACTCCTAGCCTGGATATCCAAGGAGTAATGCTTAGTAAAAGTGTGAACTGTTTTCCAGGTAGCTGCTTGACATATCTCTAGGATAGAATGTCCCTGGCAGCAGCCAGAGACGCAGCTGTACCTCTGAGAGTGAGCCCTCAGGCCTGAGGGAGGAACCTTACCCAGTTTTTGTAACAGAATTGATACAAGAGACAATCCACCTGGCAATGGATCTTTTAGTGGCAGGTTTCTTTACCAACCTCACCATAAGTGAGGAACAACTGAGGGATTCAACCTGTGCCCCTTGGTATGTTCTATAGTAACTAAGGGCTCTTTTGACATCTAAACTGTGCAATCTCCTCTCACCAGAGGAGGAATGGTCAGTGAAGTACACAGGAAGAGATATGGATTGATTAAGGTGAAAGTCTGAAACCACCTTAGGCAAAAACTTCCTGTTAGTCCTGAGGACTACCTTATCTCTATGAAAGGAGATAAAATCAGGCTCCACTGACAAGGCTTGTAGCTCACTTATGCGCCTGGCAGAGGTGATGGCTACCAGAAACAGTTTTCCAACTCAAGTACTTCAGCTCTGCTGAAGACAATGGCTCAAAAGGGGGTTGCATAAGCTGAGCGATGCAAATATTAAGATCCCAGGCAGGGGCAGGGGCCCTGAACGGGGGGTTGGTGTGAAGCAATCCTTTAAAAAACTTAGAGAACACAGGGTGAGCTGATAAAGAAGAGGGCTTACCTGCTGACAAGAAGAGACAGCTGCCAAGTGCACTTTTAGGGTAGCTGGTCTCAGCCCCAAGGAATTCAAATGCACCAAATAATCCAGGATCGTGGGAACACCAGCAGATTCTGGGGAAACATGTTTACCAGCACACCATATGGAAAATCTTTTCCATTTTGAATTATAGGTAGCCCTGGTGGAAGGCTTCCTAGAGGCCTTCAAGATATCCAATACACCTTGAGAAAGGTGTAGGTCAGCAAACTAACTCTTCAAGAGCCAAGCCTTGAGATTGAGAGATCTGAGGTTCGGATACCAAACTCTCCCCTGGGCACAGGTTGTGATTCCTGGAAGACATGGGAGGGGACTGCTAGGGACATGAGGAGTGGGTACCAGGGCTGCCTGGCCCAATCTGGAGCAATCAGAATCATCTTGCAGGATTGAGATCGGATTCTGACTAGCACTTTGAAAAGAAGGGGGAAGGGGGGAAAAGCATATAGAAACTTCTCTTCCCAACTGAGAAGGAAGGCATCCAGAGGGACTGAGCCCAACACTGGGGGCCTGCAGCAAAAAAGGGGAAGTTGGTGATTGCCTGGGGCTACAAAGAGATCTATTTGCGGAGTGCCCCATCTGGCAAATATTACCTCCAGTACTAGGGGATCCAGTGTCCATTCGTGATGGCCCTGGGAAATCCTGCTGAGAGCATCTGCTAGGACATTGTCCTTGCCTGGGAGGAGAACTGCCATAAGGGAGGCGTTCAGAGAATAAGCCAGAGACCACAGCTTCATTGCTTCGGTGCACAAGGCCGTAGACCGAGTGCCCCTTGTCGTTGGATGTACCACACTGTAGTGGTATTGTCTGTTCTGACCTGAACCACCTTGTTCTGGACAGATGTGGAAAAACCTGGAGTGCTAGAAAAACTGCTCTGAGCTCCAGCAAATTGATGTGGAGCAGAGATTCCTGAGGGGACCACAGCCCTTGGGTGGAAAGGTCGCCCATGTGAGCTCCCCACCCCAAGAGGGATGCATCTGTGGTAAGGGTCAATGAATGAGACTGGGGAGTGAAGGGAACCCCCTGTCTCAGATTGCTCTGATCCTGCCACCACTGAAGGGCCTGGATCAGGGTTCGAGTCACTGGAATCAATTTGGTTAGGGATCTGTCCTTTGAGACCAAAAGGCTCTCAAATGGAACTGAATGTCCTCATCTGAAATCTCGCCCCCTGTACCACTGCTGTAGAAGCAGCCATGTGCCACAGGAGCTGTAGAAAATGCCTTGCTGGTCGAGAGACCAGCAGGGTGAAAGAGGAGGCCAGAGACACCAGGGTCCTTGCTCTTTCCAGAGGAAGGAAGGCTCTGGCTTCTTTTGTGTTCAGTTCTGCGCCTATAAAGGTGAGAAGCTGGACAGGCTCCAGAACTGACTTTGGAAGACTGAGAAGGAAACCTAGACATGTAAGCAGCTGCTGGGTTACTTGCAAATGCAGTTTGACCTGTTCTGGAGACTGGCCTACAATGAGCCAGTCGTCCAGATAAGGAAAGATGGCAATCTTTTGCCTTCTCAAATGAGCAACTGCTACTGCCAGGCATTTTGTGAACACCCTTGGAGCAGAGGAGAGGCGGAAGGGCATTGCTCTGAACTGGTAATGGCCTGAGGGCAGTTCGAATCTGAGGTACTTTCGATGGGAGCTTCTGATGAGAACATGGAAGTAGGCATCCTTGAGGTCCAGGGAGGCTAGCCAGTCGCCTGGCCTTAGAGAAGGTTAAATAATCCCCAGGGTCACCATTTTGAACTTTGGTTTTAAAAGGTGCTTGTTTAGATACCCGAGATCCAGAATGGGCCGCCATTCTCCTGTCTTTTTTGGGGTAAGGAAGTACCTGGAGTACAACCCTTTGCCCTGGTGTATGGGAAGAACCCTTTCCACGGCTCTGAAAGCCAGGAGGGAAGAAACTTCTGCTTCCAGGGTAAGTGCCTCTGATGGGTTTGCAGGTGGAAAAGACCTGGCTCTCATCTTCGGAAATTTTTTGAAGCCGAGAACCAGTCCCTGGCTTACTACTTCCAGGACCCACTTGTCTGATGTTAAAGACTTCCAGTCCTGGACAAGTAAGCCAGCCTGCCCTCACCGTAGTGCAGAATCGGCCCTGGCTACCCCATCAGGATCCGGTTTTGCAGGAGCTTGGTTGAGGAGTAGAAGCAGGCTTACTAGAGCCCCTTCTGCCCTTCCTCTAAAGAACCCTCTGGGCATAAGCAGAAGAGGAGGCCTGGGCTTGGTGAAACGGCCTATGAAAAGGCCTGACCCTGCCCCCGACATGCTGCCTTTGAGGAATGACTTGCCTTTCTTTGGCCTGTGCACTCCTATAAGTGGTCCTATACTTATCCATTTTCTTCATATAATTCTCTGTCTGCTCCCCAAACAGAGAATTTCCCACAACAGGAAAATCCATAGCCTTAGACTGGGTATCCTGTGACAAGGCAGTACATCTAAGCCAGGCCATCCTGCGAAGAGACACAGATGTAGCCATAACTCTAGATGAAACATCATTAGAGTCTACAGCAGCATGAAATTCCACCTTGGATGCCTCAATATCATCTGTAGCGACCTGCTCCAGCTCCCTGGCAAGCTGTTCAGGGGCCTGTTTTGCTAGGGCCAGGACAGTATCCCACCTGGATTTCTGGTACCTAGCTGCATAAGCCATATAATTTGCCTGTCCGAGTCCCAAAGATGCTGCCATGTACTGCTTTTTTGCCATGGCATCCATCCTCCTGGAATCCTTTTCAGGAGGGTAAGAGGCTAGAGGAATATTAGCCTTGTCACAGGCTGCAGCCTGCACTACCCCACATGGCTGCACTGCTGGGATAGGAACTCCGTATCAGAGCCTGATAAAGTATACCTCTTGTCCATCCTTTTATCCACAAGGAGGATAGAATGAGGGGTATTCAGAATTTTTACTGTTTCCTAAAAGATTTATGCAAGGGAATAGACAGTCTCCTAGACCTGGAATATCCATCATTTCCACAAAATCAGGCTCTTCTTGATCATCAACAGCTTCCTCAACAGGGAGTTGCAGAGTGTCAGCAACTTTCTTGTAAAACAAGAAATGAGAAGGGGACTCAGATAGCCTGGGAGGATACTCTGAGGGTCTGTCTGAGAGATGTCAGGTTCAATGGGCACATCCAGACTTTCAAAATCACACTCTCCTCGTACCCCTCCACTCCCTCCTTCCCCTGGTTCATAAAAATCTCCAAAATCATAATCTTGAACCGAGGGAACTGACCGAACCGGGCACTTGCCCAATGGTGCCGGTTCGGACGGAACTGGGGAAAGAGACTGGACAATTTGAATAGCTTTGGCTATTTCCTCAGCGGTTGGAGAAAAAACTTTTGGCCCCAAACTAGCTGACCTTCTAGCCCTTTTAGTTGGAACCGGCTCCTCAGAGCTGGCTCTTCGTTGGCCCGAGGAAGCATCGCCCTGGTCAGAGGGCAATCCCTCAGGTTCGGTTGGAACCGAACCGGGCTGGCCATCCGGGTCAGCGGACGTTTTAGCCTCCCTTTCCCTGAGCCTACCAACGCTTTTTTCCATGGTGGCAGCAGGAAAATTCTTACAAATCTGGCAGTCTGCATCGAGGTGGTCAAACCCCAGACAATATACACAAATGGTGTGTGGGTCAGCCTTGGCAAAGGCTTCCCCACAGAGGCCACAGTGCTGAAACCCAGTGGGTCCGGTTTTCCTTTTGGGTTTCTCAGACATAGTGCCAGCCTAACCAAACTTGCCCGTTAAGAATAACCATCAAGCAAGACTTATCGGTTCCCAACCGTGTCACAGGTCGTGGAAAAAACCGTAATAAAATCCGTTTTTTTAGAACCGATAAGAACCGGGAACCGCACTCTAAAGGGCTAGAAAGTAAATTTAAAACCCCTCTGATTGGTTCAAACCGAACCGAAAAAGACGTTTACAAGTTCCACACAGAAGAAAAAACAACAAGTAAGCCTATCTATTACTTACAATACCACAGACAGAGCTTGAACCGACGATTGTGGTTAATTTTCGGTAAAATAAACAGAGAATTACACTTTAAAACCGACAAAACAAACCGAGCAGCAGGAGGAATCTCCGGAGCGACTGTTCAGTGAGGCGGAGTAAAGAATGACAGTTTAAGTTTGAGCTTCAACAGACAGTGTTTAACCAAGCTCGCGCTCAAGATTCCATGCCCTGCATGGAAGTTAACTTTCACCTCCGGAGCCGTTCTAACCTGGGGTTATACTGCATATGCCATACTATAGCAAGACTTCATGTTGTTTGAATCACCTTCAACACCAGAGGATCTAGGGCCCATTCGTGATGGCCCTGGGATATTCTGCTCAGTGCATCTGCTAGAACATTGTCCTTTCCTGGAAGATGAACTGCTATCAGAGAGGTCTGCACGGAAAAGGCCAGGGACCACAACTTCATTGCTTCTGTACACAAGGCCGTAGACAGAGTGCCTCCTTGCTTGTTGATGTACCACATGGTGGTGGTGGTGTCTGTTCTGACCTGAACCACCTTGTTCTGTACTGATTTGAAAAAAGCTTGCAGTGCCAGAAACACTGCCCCGAGTTCCAAGAGATTGATGTGTAGAAGAGATTCCTGAGGCGACCACAGTCCCTGGGTGGTCAGCTCCCCTAAATGAGCTCCCCAGCCCAACAGGGAAGCATCTGTGGTGAGGATCACTGAATGAGATTGAGTGGCAAATGGAACCCCTTGCCTCAAATTGTCCTGATCCTGCCACCACTGCAGGGCTTGGATCAGAGTTCAAGTCACTGGAATTAGTTTGGTAAGGGAATCCTTTCTTTGGGACCAAATAGCTTTTAAGTGGAACTGAATGTTCCTCATTTGGAATCTTGCGCCTTGGACCACTACTGTAGAAGCTGCCATGTGGCCCAATAGCTGAAGGAAGTGCCTTGCTGGTCGAGACACCTGAAGGCTAAATGAGAGCCCTTGCCCTGTCCAGGGGAAGGAAGGCTCTTGCCTTTACCGAACCCAGCTCTGCTCCTATGAAGGTGAGGAGCTGCACTGGTTCGAGAACTGACTTCGGTAGGTCGAGAAGAAATCCTAAAGAAGTAAGCATTTTCTGGGTCACTTGCAGGTGTGACCAGACTTGACCTGGGGACTGGCCCACTATGAGCCAGACGTTCAAATATGGAAAAATGGAAATTTCGTGTCTTAGGAAGGCAACAACTACTGCCAGGCACTTTGTGAAGACCCTTGGGGCTGTTAGGCCAAAGGGCATTGCTCTGAACTGACAGTGACCTGAGGGCAACTTGAACCAGAGGTACTTTCTGTGGGAGCACCTGATGGGAATGTAAAAGTAGGCATCTTTGAGGTCCAGAGAGGCTAGCCAGTCCCCTGACCTTAGAGAGGGAAGGATCATTCCCAGAGTTATCTTGAACTTTGGCTTTAAAAAGGTGTTTGTTCCGGTATCTTAGGTCCAGGATGGGTCACCACTCTCCTGTCTTTTTGGGGGTTAGGCTGGTGTACGATCCTTTGCCCCAGTGTAGGGTAGGTACTCTCTCTATTGCTCTTAAAGGTAGGAGAGAAGAAACCTCTGCCTCTAGGGCAAGGGTTTCTGAGAGATTTGCAAGTGGAAAAGATCTGGCTCCCATCTTGGAAAATTTTTTTGAAGCTGAGAACCAGTCCTTGGCTCACTACTTCCAAGACCCACTTGTCTGATGCAACAGACATCCAGTCCTGGACAAAGTAAGCCAGCCTGCCCCCTACTGGGATAGGAGAATCAACCCGGGCAGACCCATCAGGGTGTTTGCTTGGCAGGGGCTTTAGGCTGAGGGGTGGATGCAGGCCTGCTCATCCCCCTTCTGCCTCTCCCTCTGAAGAACCCCCTCTATGAAAAAGAAGAGGCCTGTGCTTGGTAAAAAGGCCTTGCCCCTGCCCCTGGACTGCTGCCTTTGAGGAGTTGCCTGCCTTTCCTTGGCCTAATCACTCCTGTAAGTGGTCCTGTATTCATCCATTTTCTTCATGTAATTCTCTGTCTGGTCCCCAAACAGAATTACCCACTACAGGAAAATCCATGGCCTTAGCCTGGGTATCCTGTGAGAGACTAGTACATCTGAGCCAAGCCATTCTCCAAAGAGCCACAGATGTAGCCATGACTCTTGAGACATCACTGGAGTCTACAGCAGCATGAAACAACTTTCGATGCCTCAATCCCATCTGCAGCCACCTCCCCCAGCTCCTTGGCAAGCTGGGGAGAAGCCTGTTTAGCCAGTGCCAGTACAGTGTCCCACCTGGACTTCTGGTACCTGGCTGCATAGGCCATATAATTAGCCTGCCTGAGTACCAAGGATGATGCCATGTACTGCTTCTTTGCCATGGCATCAATCTTCCTGGAGTCCTTGTCTGGAGGGTGTGATGCCAAGGGAATGCTTACCTTATCACAGGCAGCAGCCTGTACAACCCCAACATGGCTGCATTGCTGATAAGGGGGCTGCATTGCTGATAAGGGAACTCCATATCCAAGCCTGAAAGAGTATACCTCTTGTCCATTCTTCTATCCACAGGAGGTATGGAATTGGGAGACTTAAGAATTTTTTGTGTCCGTTTCCCAAAAGATTTGTGGAGGGGAATAGACAGTCTCCTGGACTCTGGGATGTCCACCATCTCTACATAGTCAGGCTCTTCCTGATCCTCCACTGCCTCCTCCACAGGAAGCTGGGGGGTATCGGCCACCTTTCTGTAAAACATTAAGAGTGAAGGGGACTCAGACCTTCAGGTGTTTCTCCTCCTAGGCTCTCTGTCTGGGGAGATATCCGGGTCAATAGGCACATCCAGACTTCCACCATCACCATAATCATCTTCCAACTCTCCTTCCTCCTCAAACTCCGGTTCATAAAATTCTTCCAGGATATAATCCGGAACCAGGGGAACCGACCGAACCCCTGCCAAAAGGTGTCGGATCAGTCAGAACTGACCAAAGCGATTCCACAATACGAATCACTTTGGCTATTTCATCGGTCGAAGTATGAGATTCTGAATCTGAACATGTCGACTTGTCTCTTCGTTTCCTTTTTGTCGGAACCGATTCCTCAGAATCAGCTCTCCTTTTGCCCAAAGAAGTATCGCCCTAGTCAGAGGGCACTCCTGATTCGGTTGGAACCGAACTGGGCTGGCCATCCGGGTCAGCGGACTTCTCGGACTCCCTTTCCCTCAGTCTACCTACTCTTATCCAGGGTAGCTTTGCGAAAACGTTTACAAATTTGGCAGTCTGAATCGAAGTGGTCAAACCCCAGACAAACACAGGTGGCGTGGGGATGAGCCTTAGCAAAGACCTCCCCACACACACTGCAGTGTTGAAACCCAGTGGGCCCGTTTTTTTCCTTCTTTCTTGGTTTCTCAGAAATGGCCAAACTAACCAAACTTACCCCTTTTTTTTTCCCCCCCTTCGGCAACCGCCAGGCAAGACTCCCCTATCTGTTCCTGACCGCTTCATGGGTCTTAGAAGAAGAAAAAAATACTGAAACCCCTTTTTTTTTTTTTTTTTTTTAGAACCAATAAGGACCAGTAACCACACACTACAGTAAAGTACAAATTTTACCTGAAAATGATCAGTTCAGCCGAACCGATCCACACTTTTACAAGTTCCACACAGAAAACAGAAGAAAACCTATCTAGTACTCACGGTACCACAGACAGAGACTTGAACAGACTATGCGGAAACAACAATTTCAGTAGGAAAACCCAACCGAAAACAGACACTTCAACAGACTTTGAACCGAGCAGCAGGAGAAATCTCCGGAGCGACTGTTCAGTGAGGCGGAGTAAAGAATCTGACCACTGCAGTTCGAATAACAGGCAGAGGCTTCAGAGCTCGAGATGAACATTCTATGCCATGCATAGAAAAGTTAACCCTTTGTCTACAGGGCAGTTTAAAGGCTGGGGCTAACTGCAATTGTCAGAATACAGCAAGACTTCATGTTGTTTGAAAAGACCCAGGTCAAAAGGGTGGAGAGCAAGATGTTGGCTGTAGGAAATTAGGAGGGGAGTCCCTGAAGGACCGCTAGGCCGAAACCTGCTCTCTTCCTGGAAGCAATGATCAGACTGTAATGCCTAACAAAGGTGTGCCCTGAACTCCCAAGTAGCGGCCACACAGAGGTCCACTGAGGATACGTTCCTGAGGGAAGCGAATGCTGTCGCTATTCCCCTGGTGGACTGACCCTTTACCGGTCCCAGTAAGGGTTTGTTATGCTGCTGGCAGCAGAAAGTAATGCAATGCACTAATCATTTGGTTAGTATTTGCTTAGTCATAGGTGCCCCAGCCTTTCTACAGGCAACGGAGAGGAACAACTGTCCTGTCCTTCTGGCATAACTAGTTCTTGCCAGGTAGCAACATAAGATTCTATGTACATCCGGAGTATGCAACAAAGCCTCACCTTTATTCGAGTACTCTGGGTAATAAACTGGTAGTTGGATGTCCTAGTTCAATGTGAACTCTGACACTACCTTCGCCAGAAACTTAGGATTTGTACGCAGGGTTACCCTGCCCCTGCAAAAAATAAGATGGGGGCTCTTTGCACATCAGAGCCTGCAGCTCGGAAATCCTCTGAGCAGAGGTAATGGCAACTAAAAATAATGCCTTCCAAGACAGAAGGCGTAGTTCACAACTTGCGGATGGCTCGAAGGTGGGCAAGGTAAGTTTTTCCAAAACAAACAGGAGATCCCAAGGTGGCACTGGGTCTGTCCTGGGGGGCTTGATATGCAAGATACCTTTTAGAAAGGTTCTTGCAGATTTCCAACTGTGCCAGTTCTCATTTATTGGTACACGGTAAGCTGATAGAGCGCAGAGATGCACCTTGATGGCAGAGTAGCTGAGGCCTAAGTCCGACAGGTATAGAAGATACTCCAGCACAGATTCCAGACAACCGAGGGGATCCAGTGAACGTGGAATCTCCCACAAACGCTTCCATTTCATAGCGTATGTGACCCTGGTAGAGGGGTTTCTCACTGCCACGAGCACCTCTGCCACTCAGAGGGATACCCCGAATCTCTCCTTAGCCAAGTCCGCAGCAGCCAAGCGTGCAGACCAGGATCGGAGGGCCGGATAGACCAATGTACCTTGCTCTTGCGAGAGCAAGCGAGTGGAGAAGGGCAACGGAATTGGCTGTTACGATACCAACTGTTGCAATAGGGGGAACCAAATCTGTCGCAGCCAGAAGGGCGCCACAGTATCTGGGCCCCTTGCGCCTGCAACTTGAGCAGGCCCCTCTGAAGAAAAGAGGAGGGGAGGGAGGGAAGGCATACAGAAACCTCCCTGTCCAAGAGAGGGACAATGCGTCTCGCCAAAAAAACACCAGGCCTTGGATCTAGCGAGCAGAAACTGGGCAGTCTGGCGTTGAGTGGGGACACAAAGAGGTCCAGTTCTGGCCGACCCCACGCTTCAAAGAGGTAATTTATGACCTCTTGCTGAAGTTACCACACGTAGTTCTGAGACCGAGAGTGACTTAGGCTGTCGGAGAATGTTTTCAATCTCTGGAATGTGGAATGCAGTGAGATCCAGGCTGTGATCCACTGCCCAAGTCCATACTCTCATGGCCTCTCTGCATAGGGGATAAGAGCGTGTGTCCCCCGTGCTTGTTGATATGGAAGACTACTGGTGTATTGTCCAACTGGACCAGGAGTGACCCTGGAAGGAGTACCCCCTGGAATGCCTGAAGAGCGTACAGTACGCCCCTCATCTCCAAAATGTTACTGTATAGAGACCATTCCATGGAGTTCCATGAACCTCTCGTCTGGTGGACAGCAAGATGTGCTCCCCATCCTAATCCAGAAGCATCCATAGTGAGGATCTGCTGTGGGCTTGGTCGCTGGAAGGGAACTCCTATGCTCAGACAGGCTGGGTTGATCCACCAAGTCACGGATTTGACTGACAGTGCCAGAGGTTCGAATGGGCTGTTCTAGTTTGTCTGTGCCTTGGTCCCATTGAACACTGAGGTGCCACTGTAGTATCCTCACGTTCAGCTGTGCGAGGAGAACTGTGGCTATGTCTGCGGCCATGTGACCCAACAGTTGCAGAACCACCCTCGCTATGACCAAGTTTGAATCTTGTACCCTGTGAGCGACCTCTCAGCCTGTGTGCCCGGTCTTCGGCCAGGAAGGCTTTTCCTTGGACTATGTCCAGGACTGCTACTATGTACTGTAGCCTTTGAGGAGGCCATGGGTGTGACTTGGACAAGTTTAATGTGATACCCAGAGACCGAAATAGACAGTCTCCTCCAAGGTCCTGCTTAACTGGTCTTCTGCCAGAGCTGTAAGAAGCCAATCATCCAGGTAAGAGTAAACAAAGTGACACCTTCTCCTTAAGGGCCGCCGCTACTATTGCCAGGGACTTGGTGAAAACCCTTGGTGCAATGACAGGCCGAATAGTAGTGCCCTCCTTGGAAGGTGAAGCATAGGAACTTCCTATGGGATGGCAGGATTTTGATATGCATGTACACATCCTGCATGTCCAGGGAGCAGAGCCAGTCTCCCTGATGAAGCATGGGCAACAGGCTTGCCTGGGTCACCATCCTGAACCTTGTGCATTCAATTAAATTGTTCAGTTGGCCGAGATCGAGAATGGGACGCATGTCTCCAGTTTTCTTCGGGACAAGAAAGAAGTGGGAGTAGAAACCTCTGTCCCTTTCAGCAAAGGGAACCTCCTGGATGGCTCTTGTCTAGTAAGGCCTGTATTTCTGTTCGCAGGAGAAGAGCATGGTGGGGGGGTGAGCAATGGGAGGGGACTGGTGGGTTCTCTGGTGGAATCTGAGTGAATTCTAGGGAGTATCCTCTCTCAACTATCTATAAGATTCATTGGTCCGACGTGATATTGGACCATCCTGACGGGTAAAGGGAGAATCTGCCTTCTACCGCCTCTCCCTGCACTTCCTGTGGAGGGAGGGAGGGTTGGTAGGGAGTCCTGCTGTATTGTAGGGGGTGGACAGGGGAGGCCTGGGCGCTTTGGGATTTTTGGGGCCCTGGGCACCTGAAGGGACAGAGTGGCCTCACCTCAAAGCCCTTCTTCCCTGTTATCCTTGATTTTTACAAAAAGGACGGCAACAGTTAGCTTGTGGCTCTGAGCTATAAATCTTGTTGACCTCAGACACTGCTTTCCCAGAGTCCTGTAGACCAGTGATGAGTTGGTTTCCCTGGCCAAACAGGACAGGTCCTTGAAAAGAAGCATCCAGAATGGCATCCTGAAGGTCTTGTCGGAAATCCAACTCTTAGCCAAGCATGCCTCCTCATGCAGACACCTGTGGCTGCTGCCCTGGCTGCCATGTTTGCAGAATCGTAAGAGTTCCCAAGGACACGTTAATCTATGTCCATTCCTGATTGAATGACTGCCAGGAGCTCTGCTTTCCCCTCAGTCTGGCTGAGCCTTAGGCAGATCCATTGCCTTAGATCAGAGTAACACTTAATAGGTCACCATGTGAGCCAGGAAGTTCAACGACCAGACCGTGCAGGTGGCCGAAGAATACACTTTTCATCCTATCTGGCCCAGCTTCTTGGACTCTGGGTCTGGAGGTTGGGCACTCATGTCTGGGTTGTTGTGCCCTACCATGTGCTACCACTAGCACCATGGAGTCAGCTTTTGGGTGCTCCCCTAGGAAAGACTCTTTTGTAGTTTTATATAGCCTGTCCGCCTTTCTTGGCACCACATTTGTAGTAGTCGGGTGTTTCCAGATTAGCCTGGTGACATCTTGGAAAGGCTCCACTAATGGTGGAATGATCAGTGGTTTAGGGTCGTTAGCTCCCAAGAATTTAGCCAGAAGTAGTCTCTCTGGATCCAGCTCTTCCTTGTCCCATTGGTATAGAGCTTGGATGTGACGAATTATGTCCAGGAAAGACTGATTGTCCGATGGGGACCTAGGAGAATTTCTTGGGTCTGGAGAAGGAATAGGGAGCTCGTCCTCCGATGAATAACCTGAGGAAGAGTCTCTAGCAGCGTCTCCGGAGGACGGCAGCGGTCATCCAGAGGATGGCACAAATGGTGGGTGTCTTTTTCTGCCACTTGGACCAGGCGTCCGCTTGTCCTCATCCTCAGACGTCCGATCCCTCGGTGGAGAAGGTGGCCTAGGGGACGGGTCCCTGGGGTATTGTCATTTCGGGGATGGGTCCCTTGGCTTGTGGAGCAGATCCCCTTTGACAGTGTTCCACCATGAGTTAAACAGCGCCCCTATGTCCGCTAAAGGAACGACTGGGGGTGGGGGCGTCGGGTTTGAGGGAATCTGGCATCGGACCTCGTGGACCTTAGAGGGTTGGCATCCGGTCCCTAGGCACATCTTCTACGGATGTCTCTGGTGTTAGATCTGGGAGAGGCTCTTTCTGCGGTTGAGCCCCCAGTCTGGCATCAGACTCTTGGAAGGAGATGGTTGTGTGTCCTCTGGCATTTTATCCTTGGACGCCAGGACAAATGTCTGATCCACTGAAGCAGACGGCTGTTCATCAGCCAGAAGCACCTGGTCCTTATCCGACCTGTAGTCGGAAGGGCCAATAGTATGCCGACCAGAGGCAGATGTTTCCCTATGTTCAGGAAGGGGAGGTATCCGGTACAGACAACCTCCTGGCGTCTGGTGGTGTCATCTGGTTGTTTGTGTTTTTCGGATAAACCACACACTTTTGGGCGGCATTTGAAGATTTGCCCGAAGTGGACGCCTGTCCCTCTTGGGTCTACCCATGGGAGGACTTATGGGGTCGGTGGACCAAGGGAACTTGGGTGGACGAATGCCCGGCTGAACAAGACTCCTTACCTTTTGTTTGTGATGAGGAGGATGTCTTCTTGGAGGTAGCACCCGAAACAGCAGTGGTACCTGGGGGAAAACTGATTCTGACCTCTCACCGTAGACAGAAAAAGTATAAGTCCTCAGGGGTGGGGGGACTTTGGGCATGATACTGACCTGGCCCTTTCTTTGTCCCGGTGATTATGCTTCCTCCTATCCGGGGACTCCTGGATGAAGAAGACCTACGCTCAGACTGGGCTTCAGAATTGCGGCACTTGTTTTCTCAAAAGATATGCTTTGAGCGTGTTGGAGCGTCAATTCTGGTTTTGCTATTGCATTTTTTGGGGAAATTTTTTTTTTCATATTTTTACGGTCACAATTTCACTCATACTAACAAGCAGTTATTTGTTTTGGCAGGGTCACAGTTCACGTTGGTACATCACTATTGACAGCATCATCATGATATTGGAAAAACAATTCATTGTTTCATTTCTCTAGTATGTTCCGTATCCCCGGGCTGGGGCTCCAATCAGTCTAATACCTGCTTACACAGGATCCATATACCTAGGGATCATACATGACCCATTCCCATCCTCCACTTCAACTGTCCGATTCCTCATCCCCCTCCTGTGTACCCTTCAGGGGCCTCTAATTCTCAAGGAAACATGCAACATGAAAAAATAAAATAAAATAAAAAAACCCTCCGTCCAGGGAATCCCCTGCCCCCATAGCTCCTCTTGTTCCCCCTGAGGTCACTCAGGAATGGCTGTAATTTAGGGCATAACCATAACACATGTGAGTGGTGGGCATTGGTTTCACCACAAAGGTACCAACATGCTGCCGATGCGGTACCACTAAAGTGTGAGGTTACAGCCGGGGTGCAGAACAATCTTATGAGGAGTTGCCATGCATGAGAGCAGGTAAGTCTAGATGATGACAGATTGCTCCCCAGACTTCAAGTAAGGTGGAGCTCCAACTCAGTATTCCATTTTTCCATAGGTATTTTCCCCCAGATGTTTCCACTAAGGATTTATAAAGAGACGAAATGGCGTGTGGTAACCCACAAGTTCAGAATACCTGCTGTAGCAGCGTTATCAGGTAGGGATGCCCCTCTGGGCCACGCACCTCGGCTGGGAGGGTGTTGCAGTAGTGACGAAGTTGTAGAAATCTGAAAAGATCCGAATGCCGCAAGTTAAATTCCTGTCGGATCTCAGCAAACGTCTTGAGCCAAGACCCCCACAGGAACTGTGCGATACTCGTAATGTGCAAATGCCTCCAACTGCTAAAGGTGTGATCAGTTCGCCCAGGGGGAAAGCCTCCAGGAGTCCTATAGGGCATAAAAGTACCAAGTATGAGGTGATTTGTAAGGCTCTGCAAATAGTGTGCCAGGCTCAAATTTGGCGGATAATCCAAGGATTTGAGGAGCATTGCTTCAGGGAGGGAGGGGTTTTGATAGTGCATCGCTCTCTCCCATTCGGGTTGCAGTATTATGTCCTCTATTTCTCCCCAACGGGCTAGGGTATTAGCTGCTCCTCGCTGGATTAGAAACATTATGTGGGAGGCCCAGTGGTATAATTTCAGGTTAGGAAGTGCTAATCCTCCTTGTGACTTGGGCAGGGTGAGGGTACTAAACCGTATTCTTGGACGCTTGCCTGCCCAGACAAACCTGGAGATGGCTCTGTTCCATGTTCAGAATAGCTTTGCCGGCAAGTTGAGGGGTATATTTTGAAATGGGTACAGTGCCCTGTGGAGAACCACCATCCTTATCACTTCTACCCTCTGTACCAAATTGAAAGGGAGGAGGCTCCATCTCTCAAGGTCCTGCTTCATTTGTGTGAAGATGGGATCGTAGTTATAACACATATCTTCTGGCCTGTGTGTGAGGTAGATGCCTAGGTATTTCAGCCTGTCCAGGTTCCACCTGAAGGGGTACCTCCCCCTGAACCCGTCAGGAGGGTCAAAGCGCGGAAGACAAGTGCATCTGTCTTGCTAGTGTTAAGCCTATATCCCAAGCAGGTTCCTTACTCTTCCAGAATTTGGGAAGCCACTGGGATAGATTCTATAGGACTGGAAAGGAAGAGTAGGACATCATCTGCATATTGTGCTATACGATGCTCAACATTCTCTATCTGTACCTGACACCCCCGGAGCCATTCGTAATGCTTGTGCCAGTGGTTCAATAAACAATAGCAAAAAGGCCCGGTGACAGGGGGCAGCCTTGTCTTGTCCCTCTGTACAGGGAAATTAGTCAGAGTGGTGGCCGGGAACCTTTACACATGCCTGGGTGCCTGGGGGAGGAGTATATAGCCTGAATGGTGGCTAGAAAAAAAAAAAAAAAAAAAAAAGAGGGGGGGGCATTTTAGTCATGGTACAGAAGAGAAAGGGCCACAATACTCGCAGCGACCAGTTCCACTGGATTAATAGGGGCTAGTAGGAAGATCTGTTGGTCTTCAGCAAGTCTGGGAAGGTAGAGTGTGGTCAGGAAGGTGTTAATGTGAATGAGGGTCTGCCTGTTGTTCTGGGGTGTATAGTTCCTTGTAGCAGTGGGTAAAAGTTTGGATAATGTCTAAGTTTGGTAAGGTGGCTACCAGTGTTTGGGTCCCTTATAAATCGCAATCGTGGACAGCGTGCGTTGCTTACGTAATTGGCAGACCAGCAGGTGAGAGGCCCAAGGGCCTATCTCACTGTATTTTTGCCGTAAAAAAGCCAGGGCCATCTCAGCCTGCTGGGTGCACAGGCTGTCCAAATCTCTGTTTGCTTGATCTGTGCTAACACCGAGCTGTCGCGCTGTTGATGTGCATATTGCAGGAATTATAGCGTCAGTTCAAGCTGCGTTTGCCTCTTGCCGTGCTTTAACAAGTGTGGCTGTGTGCTTTATCAGGTGACCCCTGAGGACTGTTTTCAGGATATCCCACCTAACTGTCGTAGGAATGTCTGGGTCTGAATGGTCCCAATGATTTCCTCTCTTTTCCTTGAGGAAGTCTCGGAAGGGTTCACTTTTTAAGGTGGGCCGGGTTAAACCTCCCATCTGGTGCAGCATCTCTCTGGGCCCAAGTGCCAGGTGGTGACTATAGTGGCATGATCCACACGTGCATTATGGCACCCACTGTAGCGTCTACCAGTTTTCCTAGTTTTTAATTTTTTGTGTATAGCATTGATCTATGCGGGTATAGGTGCCATGAACAACCGAATAATACGAATACCCTGGGGTGGAGAGATCGCCAAACATCCAGCCAGCCAATTTCCCGGGTAAACTGCTTGAAAAATTTGTGTGGGGCTGGTTGTTTACCTCGGGGTGTCCCACTGGTATCAAGGGATGGGTTAGAAACAATGTTAAAATCTCCTGCTAACAACAGAGTTCCTTTTGTCATGGAAATACAGGATACTCACCTGTAACAGGAGTTCTAGGAATGGTATATGTTGTTCATCCACACTGTCTGGCAAGTACCTTGCCGCTTTAAATCTTGCCGGAAGGTCTTCAAGCTGGCTCCTCCCACCCACCCGGGTGGTAAAACTCTCGGCTCCACCCCATAACGTCACATCTAGCCCGCTGGAAGCCAGGTTGTGCATCGAAGCCGGGGAGGCCGGATGGGTCGTGTGGATGAACATATACCATTCCTAGAACTCCTGTTACAGATCAGTAACCTGTATTTCTAGAGACATGGATATGTTCATCCACACTGTCTGGCAGACTCCTAGCAGTTCTCTGGGAGGAGGGAGGCAAGGTGCACTCCCCCTACTTAGGGAATGACTGGAGAACAGAGGCCCCAAAACCAGCATCCCGGCATGACTCAAGGTTGATGTGGTAATGAAGGTGTGTGCTGACTTCCAGGTAGCAGCCCTGCAGATTTCCTGGATAGGGACGTCCCTGGAAGCAGCCACCGATGCAGCGGTATGGCGGGTAGAATGAGCTCTTATCCCTCTGGGAAGCTCCATGCCCGCCAACCTATAGCAGAGATCTATGCAGGAGATGACCCACCTGCCTATCGCCTGCTTGGCTGCAGGTCTGCCAGGTGCGGCTTCAGCGTAGGTGACAAACAGCTGGCAAACCTCTCCCCGAACTTCAGCCGTCCGCTCCTTATAATAAGCGAGCGCTCTTCTAGGGTCCAGAGTATGGAGCCTATATCCAGCCTCTGAGGTGTGACTGAGGTATAACACCGACAGAGTCAACACCTGATTAAGGTGAAACTCCGACACCACCTTCGGAATGAATTTCGGGTGGGGGCGCAGGACAACCTTGTCCCTGTGGAAGACCAGATAGGGAGACTCTATGGAAAGCACCTGGAGCTCTCCATCCTTCTGGCTGACATGATAGCCACCAAGAAGGCGGTCTTCCACGACAGGTGAGAGATGTCACACCTGTGCATCGGTTCGAATGGCTTGCCCATGAGCTTAGCCAATACAAGCAGTAGATCCCACGGAGGTGAAGGTTCTCACACCGGAGGGGATATGTGATCTGGCCTTTGAAAAAAGCGCCCGACCACCTTCTCCTGTGCCACCGACTGCTTCCCGTCCCGCGTCCGGTAAGCAGAGATGGCTGCCAGGTGCACCTTAAGGGTCGTCGACCGAAGCCCTACCTGAGAAAGGGACCACAGGTAGTCCAGAATGCTTGCCAAGGAACAGGAGGAAGGGTCCCGGCCCTTGCCGACACCAAATGGAGAATCTCTTCCATTTAAAGGCACAGCATTTCCTGGTCGATTCCTTATGGGAGGCCTCAACAACGCTGAGGACCTCGTCGGAAAGACCCAAGGCCTGGAACTCTAGCCGCTCAGGAACCAGGCCATCAGGTGCAGGGATTGAAGGTCCGGATGGAATACCTTCCCCTGACTGACATCAGGTCTGGGCGGGCTGGGAGCCACCTCGGGAGCCTGGAGCTGAGGCTGAGAAGATCTGGATACCAGAACTGGTGGGGCCAGTCTGGGGCTACCAGAATCACCTGTGCCTTGTCCCTCCTCGCCTTGAGAAGCACCTTGTAGATCAAGGGAAATGGGGGAAAGGTGTAGAAGAGGCCCGGGGTCCATGGCCTCAAGAAGGCATCCCCCGGCAGCGAGCCCTGCTGAGGGGGCGGCATGGAACAGCCTCAGCTTCGCATTCTCCCTGGAGGCAAACAGGTCCACCCGAGGCATGTCCCAGTGGGAGAACAGATCTTGTACTACCTCCGGCAGGAGAGACCACTCGTGGGACGCAGCTCCTATCCGGCTTAGGGCATCGGCCAGAATGTTGGAGGCTCCTTCGACGTGGATGGCAAGGAGATCCGCCTCCAGGCTGCGCACGAGGGACCAAATGCGGAGAGCTTCCCTGCACAAGGGCATGGAGCACGTCCCACCCTGGCGGTTTAGGTAGTACATGGTCGTGGTATTGTCCGTCTGGACCTGGACCACTTTACCCCGTGCAAATGGAGTGAAGGCGGTGAGGGCTAGACGAACCGCTTGAAGCTCCAGCAGGTTGATGTGGCATCAGGACTCCAGAGGAGACCACAGGCCGTGCGCTCCCCCAAATGGGCACCCCAACCCAGAGAGGCGGTCGATAGACCGTTGGCTTTGGGCGGACAAACGGGATGCCCTCTGAAGATGAGCTGGAACGATCCACCACTGGAGAGCATTCCACATCTCCTGGGTCACTGTCACTGGCTGATCCAAAGGACCAGAGCACCGTGACCATTGGCTGGCCAGCCCCCATTGCAGGGGACACATGTGCCAACGGGCCCAACGGACCACACTGGTGCAGGCCGCCACGAGGTCCAGGAGGCACAGGAAGTCCCGGGCAGGGCGCAATTGGCCAACCTGAAATGACTGGGCAAAGGAGAAAAGAACCTCGGCCCTGTCCGCCGGGAGCCGTGCTCTGGCTCGCAGAGAGTCGAGCTCTGCCCCGATGAATTGGATCACCTGCTTTGGCACGAGTTCCGACTTGACCTCGTTGATAAGAAGGCCAACTTGAGAGCAAACCTGGGGGGCCAGATCCCTGGACCACTCCACCTCCATTCTGGAGAAGGCCACAATCAGCCGGTCGTCCAGGTAGGGGTACACCCGGACCCTTCGGCGCTGCAGAAATGCTGTCACCACTGCCATGCATTTGATGAAGACCCTAGGAGCTAGAGAAAGGCCGAAGGGCATGGCCCAGAACTCTTAGAGGGACCCCTCTGCTCTGAAGCGGAGGAATCGCTGGTGGGACGGATGGATTGGGACGTGAAAGAACGCGTCCTGGAGGTCCAGAGAACAGATCTGAGCCAGAGTGACCATCCTGAAGGTTCGAGACCTTAGGAACCTGTTCAGGTCGTGCAGGTCTAAAATGTGACACCAGACACCCCCGGGTCCGTTTCGGGACCAGGAAGTACCTGGACACAAACCCTGGGTCTGGTGGAGGATCCGCCACATTCCTGGTCACCTCCTTTTGGAGGAGCAGGGCAATGGCGGCTCGACAGAGAGGCTGCGGACCCCGTAACCCCCCCGTGGGGCGACTGCTCGGAAGAGCGGGGCCTGCTCGAACTCCAGAGGCAGGCCCTTTCCTACCACCTCCAACACCCAATGGTCCGTGCAAGAGTTTGGATCCAGTCTAGATGCAGAGCACCATGGAGGAACCCGAGCTTCAGCGGTAAGGAAGATCTGGGAGTCATGGGGGCGGAGTTTAAGCACACTGGTGGTGAGGAGCCAGCTTGAAGACCTTCCGCAGATTTAAAGTGGCAAGGAACTCGCCAGAAAGTGTTGATGAACAACATATCCATTTATTTAGCTTTTGTTTACCGGGTAAGTACACTAGACAAGAAATACAGGTTACTCACCTGTAACAGGAGTTCTAGGAATGGTATATGTTGTTCATCCACACTCATTGGCAGGTATCCTTGCCGCTTTAAATCTTGCCGGAAGGTCTTCAAGCTTGCTCCTCCCACCCACCCGGGTGGTATAACTCGGCCCGCCCATGACGCCAGATCTGCCCGCTGGAAGCTCAGGTTGTGCGCCCAAGCCGGAGGAATGGAGGGTCAGGGATGAACAACATATACCATTCCTAGAACTCCTGTTACAGGTGAGTAACCTGTATTTCTAGGGACATGGATATGTTGTTCATCCACACTCATTGGCAGACTCTAGCAGTTCTCCGGGAGGAGGGAGGCAAGACGACACCCCAATACTTACTTGGGAAAGAGAGACTGAGAACCGAGGCCCCAAAACCAGCATCCCGGCGTGACTCAAGGCTCGATGTGGTAGTGGGTAATGAAGGTGTTTGCTGACTTCCAGGTAGCAGCCCTGCAGATTTCCTGATAGGGACGCCCCTGGAAGCAGCCACTGAGTAGCAGTATGGCGGGTAGAATGAGCCTATCCCTCTGGGAGGCTCCATGCCCGCCAACTTATAGCAGAGATCTATGCAGGAGGTTACCACTGCTTATCGTCCGCTTGGCTGCAGGTCTGCCAGATGCGCTTCAGCGTAGGTGACAAACAGCTGGCGAACCTCTCCCTCGACTTTCAGCCGTGCGCCTTATAATAAGCGAGCGCCTTCTAGGGTCCAGAGTATGGAGCCTATATTCGCCTCCGAGGTGATTGGGGTAGAACACCGCAGAGTCAACACCTGGTTAAGGTGAAACTCCACACCACCTTCGGAAGGAATTTCGGTGGGGGCGAGGACAACCTTGTCCCTGTGGAAGACCAGGTAAGGAGACTCGATGAAAGCGCCTGGAGCTCTCCCATCCTTCTGGCTGACGGATAGCCACCAAGAAGGCGGTCTTCCACGACAGGTGAGAGAGAGCACACTCTGCATAGGTTCAATGGCTTGCCCATGAGCTTTGCCAGTACTAGCAGTAGATCCCACGGAGGTGGGGGTTCCTCGACTGGAGGGAAATGTGATCAAGGCCTTTGAAAAGCGCCAGACCACCTTCTCCTGTGCGGCATCGACTGCTTCCCGCCCGCGCCTGTAAGCAGAGATGGCTGCCAGGTGCACCCTTAGGGTCGCCGACCTAAGCCCTTGACTAGAAAGGGACCATAAATAGTCCAAGATGCTTGCCAAGGAACAGGAGGAAGGGTCCAAGCCCTTGCTTCTGACACCAAATGGAAAACCTTTTTCCATTTGAAGGCATAGCATTTTCTGGTCGACTCCTTACGGGACGCCTCAACTACATTGAGGACCTCGTGGGAAAGACCCAAGGCCTGGAACTCTAGCCGCTCAGGAACCAGGCCGTCAGGTGCAGGGATTGAAGGTCCGGATGGAACACCTTCCCTGATTGACTGAGAGCAGGTCCGGGCGAGCTGGAAGCTGCGCAGAGTCCTGGAGCTGAGACTGAGGAGATCTGGTACCAGAACTGGCGAGGCCAGTCTGGGGCTATCAGAATCACCTGCGCCTTGTCCCTCCTCGCCTTGAGAAGCACCTTGTGGATCAAGGAAATGGGGAAAGGCGTAAAGAGGCCCGGGTCCATTGCCCGAGAAGGCATCCCCTGCAGCGAGCCCTGCTGAGGGGGCGGGCATGGAACAGACTCAGCTTGGCTCTCCATGGAGGCAAACAGGTCCACCTGAGGTGTGCCCCAAAGGGAGAACAGATGCTGTACTACCTCCGCAGGAGAGACCACTCGTGGGATGCAGCCCCATCCGGCTCAGGGCATCGGCCAGGGTGTTGGAGGCTCCTGCCACGTGAATGGCTAGAGATCCGCCCAGGCTGCGCACGAGTGACCAAATGCGGAGAGCCTTGCATAGAAGCATGGAGCGCGGCCCCGCCTCTGGCGGTTTAGATAGTACATGGTCGTGGTATTGTCCGCCTGACTCTGACCACTTGACCCCGGAGGAACTGAGCAAAGGCGGTGAGAGCTAGGGCGGACCGCCGGAGCTCCAGCAGGTTGATGTGGCATCGACTCCGCTGGGACCAGAGGCCATGAGCCCGGTGTTCCCCAGATGGGCACCCCAACCCATCAGAGAGGCATCGGTCGATAGAGAGACCGCGGCTCGGGCGGACGAACGGGATGCCTCCTGCAAATGATCTGGAACGGTCCACCACTGGAGAGCTGCCCACATCCCTGTGTCACCGCACAAGCTGGTCCAAGGGATCGAAGCGCTAGACCACTGGCTGGCCAGTCCCCACTGAAGGGACGATGTTCCAGCGGCCCAACGGACCACGCTGGTGCAGGCCGCCATGAGACCCAGGAGGCGAGGAAGTCCCGGCAGGGCGCACTGCCCAACCAGAAATGATCGGGCAAAGGAGGAAAGAACCTCGGCCCTGTCCGCCGGAGCCGCCGCTCGTCAAGAGAGTCGAGCTGCGCCCGATGAATAGAATCACCTGCTTCGCCTCGAGTTCCGACTTGGCCTCGTTGATAAGGAGGCCCAGTTGAGAGCAGACCTGGAGGGCCAGATCTCTGACCACTCCGCCTCCTTCCTGAGGAGCTGCTATCAGCCAGTCGTCCAGGTAAGGGTACACCCGACCCTCGGCGCCAAGAGGAATGCTGTCACCACTGCCATGCATTTGGTGAAGACCCTGGGAGCTGGAGACAAGCCAAGGGCATGGCTTGAATCAAGAGGGATCCTTCCGCCGAAGCGTAAGGAATCTCTGTGAGACGGACGGATAGGACGGAAAAACGCGGCCCTGCAAGTCCAGAGCAGAACCACACGCTGCTCCAAGGATGGTATTATCTGAGCCAGAGTGACCATCCTGAAGGTTCGAGACCTTAGGAACTTGTTTAGGTCGTGTAGGTCGAGAATGGGGCGCCAGCCCCCCGTCCGCTTTCGAACCAGGAAGTACCTGGACACAAACCCTGGGTCTGAAGGAGGGTCCACCACCTCTCTTACCACCTCCTTCTGGAGGAGGAGAGCGATGTCGGCTCGACGAGCCGCCAGTGAGGCTGGGGATCCCGGAGCCCCCCGAGGGGCGACGGCTCTGAAGGGTGGTGCCTGCTCGAATTCCAGAGGCAGGCCTCTTCCCACCACCTCCAAGACCCACCTGTCCGTGGTAACAGCGGACCAGGCGGAACGGAAGTGCTGAGCCGCCTTCACGGGGACCTAGGGTAAGGTGCGGGATGGGGCGACACCCTCAGCCTGCCACTGGGCAGGCTTGGAGGAGGGACCGCCGAGGGACCTCCTGGGCCTTTCCTCCCTGCCTCCTGTTAGAGGAAGCCGCGGCTTGGGTTTGGGATGCCAAGGCTCGAGCCTGCTGGCCCTGACGTTGCTGGGCCGGGGCCGGGGCACAGAAGGACTAAAGGCTTAGGGCTGTGGTTTGCGCTTTGTCCTTCTGAGCGAAGAGACCGAGTCCAAGGTGGCATTGGACTTCTGATCCTCTGCAGGTGACCTTCCACCCCAGGGTCAAGAGGTCAGTCCCCAAAAGGGAACATCCGCCAACTTGTGCTGGGTATCCAGTAAAGGTGGATATCCTCAGCCAAGTCGCCGACGATAGCCACTGCGGCCGCCACCGATCTGGCACATGAGTCCCCTATATCCAAAGCAGTCTGGAGCTGCTGTTTGGCCACTGCCCTGCCCTGGTCCCGCACCTGCTTAACCGTAGTCTGCAGATCGGGGGAAGATGAGGGATGACCTCATCCAGGGAGCCCAACAGGCATGAGAAAATGTGCCATGAGGACGGCCGAACTGGCCTGACGAAGGCCGAGAGGACGCAGCGTAGACTTTTCCTCGACATAGTCCAATCTCTTTGACCTTGTCAGGAGGTTTTCCATATCCCTCATGCTAGCCGGGCGCTACTGAAAACGCTGTCGGTAACCAACCCTCAGCAAAGGGGTGTTCAAAACCAGACAAGGAACCGTAGGGGACCGCGATACTTCCTGGCCATCCTGGCCGGGCGCAGGGCAGGAAGCAGGGCGCTGCCAAGCTCCAGTGCCGGACCCACTATGGCCTCGCCACCGAAAGGCCTCGACGGAGAATCCTCATCCAGAATCTCCGTGAGGGGATACCTGGCCCGCTTGGAACGGGTTCGAGCTCCATCCCGTAGACTCCGAGATGAGCCAAGCAGTCCTAGGAAGGACGACGGGCTATCGCCCATTGACTGACCTCCTGAAGACTCCAAGTCCAGTCGCTGGAGAAAAGGAGGAATCATCTTCGACTGGAAGAGTCCTCGAAGAGCTGCCTCTGGCCTGAGCCACCCTTCACCTGCCGAGGTCGGTCGGGAGTGAGGGTAACTGACAGCCGATGGGTAGACCCTTACGACGAGAATCTCTTGGTCGGAGCCCCAATTGGTGGCTGTGGAGGCGGAGGTTCCACCGGAAATCGGTGAGCAGTTGGTTTTGGCCGAACAACCGCCTGGTATAGGCTCCCGATAAGTCGAGGGGTTGTGTCGGCTGCCCGTGACAGTTACTTAATGGCCGGGAAGGCGACGGGTCGGCTTATTCCCGCCAGGAGAGTTGTTGTAACATAAGGTCCTCGTGACCGTCGACGAATTTACGCCGAAGCCTCCTCTCATCCGAGGAGGAGGACGAGGACGAGCGGCGACGCCGCTTTCAGGCGTGCCGAGACCGAGACCGCCTATGACGGTGGGATCGGCTGGACCGCGAAGAGGTCCGAGACCGAGACCGAGAGTCCCGGAATTTCCGAGGTCGGTGCGGGAGGTGTCGGCCGGAACCGCACTCTTCGGCTCGGATGGTCCATCCGAGGGCTCCGGAACGCGAGGCACAGGCGAGCCCACGGATCTCAACTCCTCCCGGGGAACCGGGAGAGGGAATCTCGGCTGCTAAAGGCGACAGCCCGTCCAATGGGTCGAGAAAATCTCGACTTCATCGGTCGGAGTCTCGGTCAACTGACCTGACGGGACACCGTGAGGCCAGTGGCGTCGAGCCGGCTCTATCAAGCCGACGGGTCGACGGCCCGGGAGAGGGACCTTCCCGCCTCCCAAGAGCGCCGACGGAGGGACTTACCCCTGTCCCTCTTTTTGGACCGAGAATAAGGTCCAGCAGACGCAGGCCCTTCTCCTTTAGTGGAGAGGGACAGACAAAGCTCCTTAAAAGAAGCCGTGTAGGAAGAACCCAGAGAGAGCGGGATAAATGCCGCGGCCGAGGAAGATACGGCCCGCGCCGCCTCCTCTTCGAGGGCGACCATCCGCTCGAGCTGATCCGCCGAGCCCGCCGCCGCGGACACCGCCAACCGGCCTCCTGACTTCACCGAGGGAACGCTCTCGACGGCCCAGCTGTAATCGGGCAGCACGGTCTTCTCGAGGACGAGGCCGAGAAAGATGAGCACAGGTCGCAAGCCTGTGGGTCGCTCAAGGCCTACAGTAGACACACGGGAGTGTGATCCGTCTCGAGACATCTTCTGCCGCATGGGCATCTCCGAATCCGGGAGTCGATTTGTCCAATGTAGTCATGAGGGACAGAAGATCAAAGTCTTTTTGCAAAATTTATTTTTAAATCCGCAAACGGAGAAATAGGAACCAGTCACAAACGCAGAGCGTTAAGGAGGGAACCTGAGCTTCCAAGCGGTAAGGAAGATCTGGCGTCATGCGGCGGAGCCGAGAGTTATACCACCCGGGTGGGTGGGAGGAGCAAGCTTGAAGACCTTCCGGCAAGATTTAAAGCGGCAAGGATACCTGCCAATGAGTGTGGATGAACAACATATCCATGTCCCTAGAATTATGCCTATTTTCAGGAACGACCCAGGAGAATACAATATGGGGAACAGTCAAGGAAACATGGCAATGAGTGTACAATTTTTGTCACAGTAAACAAACATGTAGGAAATATATCATTTGACGTTAGGGGAAACATAGTAGCATGCACTGTCCACGGAGTGGAATTAGTTATTATATAACTTATAACATTTCAGTTTAAACTCTCTAGACTAGCTAGTTCACCGACAGATATTTACAGGTCAACATACATAGAAGTGGAGCATAGTTCAAGGAATGGATTGGTCATAATATAACTTATAACATTGTAGTAGACACTCCCTAGGCTAGCTGGATCGCAGAAAAAATATTTACAGTTCATCACATCTATCTAAAATATACACACGTTAGACAGAAACAGGACACTTGGGAGTAGGAATTTCTACCTATGACAGAGGTGCAATGTCGTAGTCAGCCTATGACCGTGGAGCAATATTGGGTTAATACCCAAGGTTTTTAGGAAGGAGTAGTCAGAAGTCATTGAAACAGTGGGGAAATATCTCCAGAAATCAGTGGAGGCAACCTGGGGAGGTTCTGACCAAACAGTTTGATACTTTACTCTAGGGAGGTTTGGGGCAGTCTCACGCTGAAGCTAGTTTTAGGAAACCCCACAGGGAATTGCGAAAACTCAGATAGGAGGAGGCAGATCGGATATCCACAGGCAGCGAATTCCAGAGTCTGGGCGCACTTATGGCGAAGTCCCGATCCCCCATGAGGGTCCGGTTGGGAGGGACTTTGAGCCTCCCTGATGTGAGAGACCTAAGATGGAAGGGGGTGGGATCCAGTTTAGGCAGAAGCCCCTAGGGGGTGCCATTTCCGATCACTGTCATGTCCCTAGAAACAACCTTGTCTAGTAGAAATTTAATTGTTGGTGTATTTGAGCCTGGGGAACATATATATACACATTACACATATATATACATATATATATACATACACATATATATACACATATACATACACATATATATATATATATATATATACATATATATATATACACATATATATATATATATATATACACACACATATATATATATATATATATATATATATATATATATATATATATATATATATATATATATATATATATATATATATATATATATATATATATATATATATATATATATATATATATATATATATATATATATATATATATATATATATATAGAAATGTAGATTCACCAGTGTTACTTCCTGCTCCTGCAACCACCCTTGGGCAACTATTACCTACCTTCCGGATCTGCCCATTCCTTTATCAACCAGAATGGGGTGTGGCCCAAGATCAGTATGGCAACCCCTCGCTTCAGACCCCCACTCCTCACTGCCGATAACATCTGGGTGAAACCCCTCCCTTTCAGTTTTCTGTGTTCCAGTTGTGTCATATGCGTTTCTTGCATATACACCACCTCTGCTTTAGTTTTAGTGTGATAATCCTGGACCCCTTAATAGGGCTACCCAAGCCATTCACATTCAGAGAACATAACTAAGTGTTGCTTAGACATTCTCACAGCTCATCGCATGGAGTATTTCAAACAATCGGATTATTAAACATTTTGTTATAACCACTGCCTTACCTAGTAGAAACCTGTGACTGTCTACTAACATTAGGGTACAACCCCTTAAGATTAAGGGTGGAGGTGGTCCTGAATAGGTGACCATTTACAACCATCGCCTTTGGGCGTCTAACTTTCCAACTAACAACTGAAACATAGTCTCTAACTTGATAAACAGGAAAATTTGGGGCTGGGATTTTCTCCCTTGTCCGGTGGGTCCAGAACAACATTTGGGCCAACTGGGCCAACATAACTAGGCTGATCATCCACCGGGCTATGGTACTTCCATCTATGTGGTCATTCATTATGACCTTGATGCGAGCGCATGGCACGCACCAATGCGTCTCTGATGATGTCAGAGGCCTTAAGCACTCTAAAGTGCCTGTAGGGAAAAAGGTAAAGGAGGAGTTGGGAATGTCACTAGTTTCCCTGTTCCTCCCCAGTAATCCAATTCTGTATTTAGGAGATAACTTGGTTGGGTGTTTAGCTGAGGTGAGTAGCCATGTGGGAGAGCCATGACAGGCTGGCCGTCCGAGTAACCCACCTCCTAATCCCTGGAGGGGGCATATGGGGGTTGTTTTTGAACCCTTCGGGTCTCAATAGTGCGTGGGTTGTCTGCCCCACAAGCTACACATTTCTCCGACCCCGCCCCTCTGAGTAGAAATAGCAATATATGGTCGCTGCACTGTTCTTGGCCCACCCACCCCACTCATCCACCCCCTTGCCACAGGAGAATTAGTTATTAATATGCAGTTGTTAATAGCTGTCCCAGTCTAGTACAGCAAAGGTGGGAGAACCCCTGCCTTTACAGCTCCAGAACTGAGGAGCCCTTAGTTCTTTAGATGGGCAGATTGGGGCTTAAAGAGATAGTTTTCCCAGGAAGGGATTTATCTTGAAAAAGGGTGTCGCATTAGTTGGGAGGTGGGGGGTGTAATCATAGCAGTTAGTGCTGGGTTAACCTTGTTGATTTAATAAAAGTAGAAAAAAAAACAGTAAGACTGGGACTTATCTGAGTAGATGACATCTGGTGGGTCTGTCCCTGGAAGTCTCTTCGGTGAGCATTTAAGGAGGGGGAGAGATAACATCTAAAGTATACAGGTCCACTCCTACAGCCAAGTCCTGCTCACTGTTGACTTGAAATCCAGGGTAATCCAATGTGGGACATTCGTATCCTCAGAATATTAGCCTTGCAGTTCTCAGGGTGGTGATCCAGTGCTGGCTATCTTTGTGGGGTGCATACCTGGGGGGGTATTCTACGTCCGACTCCGGAGAGTATTGGTAATCTGTTGGATTGCTTCTTTTCCCTGTTGTCTGCGTGCATCCCTGCGGCTCGAGTTCCACACATGTTGTGAAAGCTTGGAAGCCACTGTCGACCTTTGGCCTGTTTGGCCCTGCGTCACCTCAATATTCCTGCTCTTGCGCTCTGCTGTGGCCTCCGCAGCCATTTCAAAGGTCTGTGCCCCACCTGGAAATTGGATTACCAGCTTGGCCGGGTAGGGAGTATGAAATCAGAGCCCCACTGTTTTAAGGGCCTGCATGACTGGGATGTACTGCTTGCGCCTATTCATCACTTCTGGGGCATAATCATTTTCCAGGTACAGCCTGTGTGATTGATCGAGCACTGAGCCTTGTTTCTATGCTGTGTGCAGGATTGTCTTTCTCCTGAAAAACGCAGGAAACGCGCAAGGATAATTTGCGGGCAAGCCCGGGGCGGGCTTTGGGCCCAATGTTCGGTGCACCCTCTCAAGCTCCAGGGTGAGGGTTTCAGGAATATTTATCGCCTCCCAGATAAGCAGTTTAATAAAGGCAAGCATGTCAGGGCCTTCCATTCCCTCCAGGACCCCAGCAATCCGAATGTTTTGTTTCTGCGATTGCAGCTCTCCGCCCTTGCCTGCAGGCCCTGGACCTCCTGATGCAGCTGAAGGATCACGCATTCAGTGCTGTCCACCCTTCTATCCACCTCTGAGACTTGCACTTCAAATGCTTCTTGCTGCTTCTCTAATTTTGAGATGTCATTACGGAGGGCAGTCGCCGTGGATCGCATCTCCTTCCTAAAGTCCCTTAATTCTGTGAGCATCAGGGACATTTGCCTCTGAATCATTATCAGGGGTACTGCTTCGCTCGAGACCTACCGCGCTGCAATGTAGCCAAAGCCTGCGAGCCCTCACTCAGAGTCCCCAATACTCCGCCCTCATCATGCTCCCCGTCTAGCTTTAAATTACTTAAGTCGCCTCTCTCAGGCATTTCTGATGACCTCCTTGCAGATTCTGATATGCTTGCTCGAAAACGCTTTAAATTTGGAGGCAGTTTCTCCTGGGGGGTTGGGAGCCGACAGAACTAGGCTGCCATTAGGGAAAGTGACATCACCAGAAGAAATCGCTATTACATTTCTGGCAGTGTGAGCAGTCAGGCCGATGGTTCAGGCCTAGGCAGATCCAGGCAGAGTGGCAGTCTTGCTGGGATTCGCTTCCCACACAGACACTTCGACTTTCGTCACAAGGAAGACGAAGAGATGCAATATCATCAAAAATTACTGAAAATAAGCAATTTCTGACTGACTGCGCGATGGCATAAAAAAAGGCATAGACTGCGAACTGTGGCATCCGTAGGTCCAATGTAAGCGGGTTGATGGTGGGAATAGAACTGAGGTGGTGCCAGGGGACTGCCCTCTTTATACCACATCTGACGGCAGAGCAGTACCCTGCCACAGACTGCTAGCTATAAGATTTTTCCGTGGGGTCCTAACACCTGCTGGCCAGAGTCCTAATGGTATTGCCTGCTGCAAGAGCTCCCCCTCAAAGTGAGATCTGGGTTTACACATAGCTCCTTTCATACAAAATGCATCCCAAAGCATGTTACAAGCCAGGAGATGGAAGGAAGGACTGTTGACATTTTCAGCAAAAAGATTCAAACAGCACAGTAACAAATGGCATTTTCAGACTTTCTAAGAATGTGAACCCCAGTTCAGTTCCCTCAAGTCAAGCACATGCGACAGCTGTTATTGGGGATGGGGGGTCAACACAAACCCAAGTCCTCCTCAAACTGTTTAAAAAGAATTAAAAAGGACTCTAAAGGCACTCACCTGGGAATCTCTGTTCGGATCCTGAAGGGGATCTGTATTAGAAACAAAGAAAAACAATTAGAAAAATTTTCAACTGTAAACATCAGTTGCTCGCCATAGAGCTCAGTTCTAACTCACATACAGCAATGACTGAAATAAATGCACAGAAACACTTGATCTTGATCAGTTTTCATTTAGTTTTTTTGTCCAACCCAGCCATACTCCCAGTTGTCCAGCTGGGTTACCAGGCAACCCCTAGACCCATCAACCCCTGGCTAACCTGAACTTTACATTTGCAGGATCCAGTGTCAGGGCCAATAGTGCAGGCAGCTTTCAATTACACAGCTGGCCAGCTTTTCGCACCCCCCACCCCAAATCAACTCACCCCACAGATACGGCGCCATGACAAGCCTTGCTGTTAAATTCTAGTACCATGTAAATCAACTGCCATAGGACAGTTCCTGAGAACTAGTGCTTTTTCAGTGATCCCTATCCTGTATAAAGATTAGTAAATTTGAACTGAAGCCTGGGAGAGACGAAAAAATTACTCACCTTAGTAATGTTTCTTCTAATGGAGTCTTGCCGTATTCTGACTATTGCAGTTAGGTCCTGCCTTTCAACTGCCCTGGAGAACAAAGAGTTAAACTTTCCATGGCCAGCATGGAAATGTTCACCGCGAGCTCGGCTGATGCCTCTGTCTGCTGTTGTTTAAACTCCAACCGTCAGATCTTTATGAGCAATACTCACTAGAAGTTCTGTGTGGAAACTGTAAAACTCACACTAGCCAACTGGCAACTAAATTTATATAAAAAGGGTTTTTTTGGTTTCAAAGCAAAGACTCAAGTCAGGAAACCCAAAAAACAAAACACAACACAGACCCAAAATAGAGGGTGAGAAAGGGGCATCTCTAGGTGCCAACGCTGCTCCTGCACACCCACATCCCAAAAACCAGGTTCTGAGAGGGGAAGCGGGGGTCAGAATACAGCAAGACTCATTAGAAGAAACTACATTACTAAGGTGAGTAATTTTTTTCTTCAAAACATGAAGTCTTGCAGTATTCTGACTATTGCAGACTACCAAGCAGTACCTCCATGGAGGAGGGACAGAACCTACTTTTGGAAAAGGCTCTGAAGTACAGCTGTTCCAAACCGAGCATCACTCCTAGACTGGATATCCAGAGAGTAATGCTTGCTGAATGTACGAACTGTTTTCCAGGTGGCTGCTTGACAGATTTCTAAGATAGGAATATCCCTGGCAGCAGCCAGGGAAGCAGCTGTACCTCTAGTAGAGTGAGCCCTCAGGCCCGAGGGTGGGGTTCTACCCAATTTTTCATAGCAGAATTGTATACAAGAGAGAATCCCACCTGGCAACAGATCTTTTAGTGGCAGGTTTGCCCTTACCGACCTCTTCATAAGTGAGGAACAACTGGAGGGACTCAAACCTGTGACCCTTGGTGCGCTCTATGTAGTAGCTAAGGGCCCTTTTTACATCCAGGCTATGCAACCTCCTCTCTCCAGAGGAGGAATGGTCAGTGAAGAAAACAGGCCGAGACAGACTGATTAAGGTGGAAATCTGAAGCCACCTTGGGCAAAAACTTCCTGCTAGTTCTTAGGACCACTTTATCTCTATGGAAAGAGATGAAATCAGGCTCCACTGACAGGGCTTGCAATTCACTGACGCGCCTGGCAGAAGTAATGGCTACCAAAAACACAGTTTTCCAAGTCAAGTACTTAAGCTCTGCAGAGGACAAAGGCTCAAAGGGGGGTTGCATAAGTTGAGCAATGCAAACATTAAGGTCCCAAGCAAGAGCAGGGTCCCTGAAGGGAGGATTGGTGTGCAGCAATCCCTTGAATTTACAAAATACAGGATGGGCTGATAGAGGAGAGGGCTTGCCTACTGACAAGAAGGCAGAAACAGCTGCCAGATATACTTTAAGTGTAGCTGGTCTAAGTCCCAAGCCATTAAGATTAACCATATAGTCCAGGACTGTAGGCAACCCAGCAGATTCTGGAGAAATATGCTTATTAGAGCACCAAATAGTAAACCTTTTCCATTTGGAGTTGTAAGTCTTTCTGGTGGAAGGCTTTCGAGAAGCCTTAAGAATATGCAGAACACCTTGAGAGAGGTGCAGATCAGCAAACTAACTCAAGAGCCAGGCCTTGAGATTGAGAGACTTGAGATTCGGATACCAAATCCTTCCCTGAGAGGATGTCAAAAGGTTGTAATTCCTGGGAAGAGACAAGGGAAGGTGAACTGCTAAAGGACAGCAACAGTGGATACCAGGGCTGTCTGGCCCAGTCTGGAGCAATCAGAATCACTTTGCATGGTTGAGACCTGATCTTGACTAACACCTTGAACAGGAGCGGAAAGGGGGGGGAAGCATACAGAAACTTCCCTTCCCAATTCAGAACCAGAGCATCCAGGGGGACTGAGCCAAAGACTGGGGGTCTGCAACAAAAGAGAGGAAGTTGGTGATTGTCTGGGGATGCAAAAAGTTCTATCTGTGGAGTGCCCCATCTGGAGAAAATCACTTTCAAAATTAGGGGATCTAGGGACCATCCGTGGTGGCCCGGAGATATCCTCCTGATAGCATCTGCTAGGACACTGTCCTTCCCTGGGAGGTGAACTGCTATCAGAGAGGTTTGCAGGGAATAGGCCAGAGACCACAACTTCATTGCTTCTGTGCACAAGGCCGTAGACAGAGTGCCTCCTTGCTTGCTGATGTACCACATTGTGGTGGTATTGTCTTATGATCTGAACCACCTTGTTCTGTACAGATTTGGAAAAAGCTTGCAGTGCCAGAAACACTGCTCTGAGCTCCAAGAGATCGATGTGAAGCAGAGATTCTTGAGGTGACCACAGCCCTTGGGTGGCAAGATCCCCCAGGTGGGCTCCCCAGCCCAGCAGGGAGGCATCTGTGGTGAGCATCACTGAATGAGACTGAGTGACAAAATGAATTCATTGTGTCAAATTGTCCTGATCCTGCCACCACTGCAAAGCCTGGATCAGGGTTCGAGTCACAGACTAGTTTGGTAAGGGAATCCTTTCTTTGGGACCAGAAGGCTCTTAAGTGGAACTGAATGTCCCTCATCTGGAATCTTGCTCCCTGGACCACTGCTGTGGAGGCTGCCATGTGGCCCAGAAGCTGAAGGAAATGCCTTGCTGGTCGAAGACACCTGTAGGGTGAATGAAGAGGCCAGTTCCATAAGGGTCCTTGCCCTGTCCAGGGGAAGGAAGGCTCTTGCCCTTACTGTATCCAGCTCCACCCCTATGAAGGTGAGGAGCTGTACTGGTTCAAGAACTGACTTTGGAAGGTTGAGGAGGAATCCTAAGGAAGTGAGCACTTGCTGAGTTATTTGCAAATGTGATTTGACTTGGTCTGGGGACTGACCCACTATGAGCCAGTCGTCCAAGTATGAAAAGATGGAGATCTTTTTTCTTCTTAGGAAAGCAACCACTACTGCCAGGCACTTTGTGAACACCCTTCGGGGCTGATGTTAGTCCAAAGGACATTGCTCTGAATTGATAGTGGCCTGAGGGCAACTCAAACACGAGATACTTTCTGTGGGAGCACCTGATGGGAATGTGAAAATAGGCATCTTTGAGGTCCAGGGAGGCTAGCCAGTCCCCTGGCCTTAGAGAGGGAAGGATTTTTCCCCCAGAGTCACCATTTTGAACTTTGGTTTTAAAAGGCGCTTGTTCAGATATCTTAGGTCCAGGATGGGCCACCATTCTCCTGTCTTTTTGGGGGTTAGGAAATACCTGGAGTACAACCCTTTGCCCTTGTGTAGGGTGGGAACCCTGTCTATGGCTCTGAGAGCCAGGAGGGAAGAAACCTCTGCCTCTAGGGCAAGGGTCTCTGATGGATTTGCAGGTGGAAAGGATCTGGTTCTCATCTTGGGAAATTTTTTGAAGCAGAGAACCAGTCCCTGGCTTACTACTTCTTCCAGGACCCACTTGTCTGATGTCAGAGACTTCCAGTCCTGGACAAAGTAAGCCAGCCTGCCCCCCTACAGGTATTGGAGAATCGGCCCTGGCAGACCCATCAGGGTTGTCTGCTTGGCAGGGGCTTTAGGCCGAGGGGTGGATGCAGGCCTGCTCATTCCCTGTCTGCCTCTCCCTCTGAAGAACCCCCTCTGAGCCTAAGAAGAAGAGGAGGAGGCCTGGGCCTGATAAAAAGGCCTTTGGAAAGGCCTGCCCCTGGACTGCTGCCTTTGAGGAGTAGCTTGCCTTTCTTTGGCCTGAGCACTCCTGTAGGTGGTCCTGTACTTGTCCATCTTTTTCTTGTAGTTCTCCGTCTGCTCCCCAAACAGAGAATTACCAACAGGGAAATCCATGGCCTTGGCCTGGATATCCTGTGATAGGCTAGTACATCTGAGCCAAGCCATCCTACAAAGAGCCACAGATGTAGCCATGACTCTTGAAACATCACTGGAGTCCACAGCAGCATGAAATTGCACCTTGGATGCCTCAGTCCCATCTGCATCCACCTGCTCCAGCTCCTTGGCAAGCTGGTCAGGGGCCTGTTTAGCCAGAGTCAGTACAGTGTCCCATCTGGACTTCTGTTATCCAGCCGTGTAGGCCATATAATTAGCCTGCCTGAGTCCCAAAGATGCTGCCATGTACTGTTTCTTTGCCATGGCATCAATCCTCCTGGAGTCCTTAACGGGGGTGATGCCAAGGGGATATTTGCCTTATCACAGGCAGCAGCCTGCACTACCCCAACATGGCTGCATTGCTGAGAAAGGAACTCCGTGTCCGAGCCTGAAAGAGTGTACCTCTTGTCCATTCGTCTGTCCACAGGAGGTATGGAGTTAGGAGTCTAAAGAATTTTATTTGTCCTTTTCCCCAAAAGATTCATGGAGGGGAACAGACAGTCTCCTGGACTCTGGGATGTCCATCATTTCAACAAAATCAGGCTCCTCCTGATCCTCTACTGCTTCTTCCATAGGAAGCTGGAGGGTTTCAGACACTTGTGTAAAACAAAGTGGGAAGGGGACTCAAAGCCTAGGAGGAGAAACACCTGAAGGTCTGTCTGGGGAGATGTGCGGGTCAATAGGTCCTCCTCCTCCTCCCCCTCCCCCTCCTGTTCATAAAATTCTTCTGAAGTGTAATCCGGAACCAGGGGAACCGACCAAACCGAACCCCTGCCAGATGGTGCTGGTTCGGCCAGAACCGAAGCAAGCAAATGCACTATTCTTATCGCCTTGGCCATCTCATCAACGGTCGGAGTATGGATTTCTGGATCCAAACCAGACAATTTATCTTTTCTTTTAACCGGAACCGACTCTCCTTTTGCCCAAAGCAGTATCGCCCTGGTCAGAGGACACTCCTTCTGGTTCGGTTGGAACCAAACCGGGCTGGCCATCTGGGTCAGCGGACTTCTCGGCCTCCCTTTCCCTCAGTCTACCTACTCCCTTATCCAGGGTAGCTTTGGGAAAATTCTTACAAATTTGGCAGTTTGAATCGAGGTGGTCAAACCCCAGACAATAAACACAGGTAGTGTTGGGATCAGCCTTGGCAAAGGCTTCCCCATACACACTGCAGTATTGAAACCCAGTGGGCCTGGTTTTTTCCTTGGGTTTCTCAGACATGGCCAATCCTATCCAAAACTTACCCTTTTTTCGGCAATCCGCCAGGCAAGACTCCCCTATCACTTCCTGACCGTGTTACGGGTCTTGGAAAAAAAAACAAAAAAACCAAACACGTAATAAAATCCGATCCACCATTTACAAGTTCCACACAGAAACTAAATGCAAAACCTATCTAGTACTCACGGTACCACAGACAGAGACTTAGATTCGGTAGCAAAAATTCGGTAGAAACAGAGCGAAAAACGACACTTTAACCGACTTTTTTGAACCGAGCAATGGAGAAATCTCCAGAGCGTCTGTTCAGTGAGGCAGAGTAAAGAATCTGACAGTTGGAGGTTAAAACAGCAGACAAGGGCTTCAATCAAGCTCGCGGTGAACATTCCATGCTGGCCATGGAAAGTTTAACTCTTTGTTCTCCGGGGCAGTTGAAAGGCAGGACCTAACCGCAACAGTCAGAATACAGCAAGACTTCATGTTGTTTGAAAGACAGACAGACACGCACACACACACACTCCCCAGCCCATCACAGGGATCTCAGTGGCAGCAGTGCTCAGAGTCATCCCTCACTGGCTACCTCAGCCCTTTCAACTATTTGAGTCCACACTCTGATCACGGCCAGAACAGCTCGTTTCCAGGTGCGTCCTGGACGGTGGGTAAGGAAAATCAAGATACAGAAATTCAACACATGGCTGAGGGATTGGCTCAAGAAGGAAGGGTTTGACTGTTCAAAACCAAAAAAAAAAAAAAAAAAATTTGGAGGGGAGAAGACAGACTTGGTTGAATAATTCTCTATGCACAGGACAGACTACACCTCAACAGGGAGGACTCGAGGGTCCTCAGGGACTAACAGGTATATCACTCATAAGTTTAATTTAAACTACAGGGGGTGCGCACAGGTGAGTCTAAGGGCACAAAAAGACCCCAAGAGGTGGTAATGAATGAACCCCTCCCCATAACAGTAGAGTGGAACAGGACAGGCGATAATTGGGGGGCATACGGAGACAAAGTGGAGGAAGTGATGGGGACGGAACTCAAAGTAGAGGTGGTGTTCCCTGAATGCATGCAGTCTCGGAAACTCGACAGATGACCTGCAAGTGCTACTTGCGGAGGGGAGAGTGAACACTGCTGCAATAATGGAGACTTGGGCCACACTTAACCATGACTAGAACCTCTCAATTCTGGGATACAAACTTTACAGGAGGAACAGAGCAATATGCAAAGAAGGAGGGGTAGCAGCATTCATCAGGGAGGGTGTGACAGGGTGAACCATGTCTGGGGTGGATGCCCATGTGTGGCGTGTCCGGAGCAACCCCCATTCCTTCTCACTTTCTATGGGATGGCCGCTCACGCTGGGAATGAAAATTATATATCTTTGCTATATGCTTGTCTATCTTAAGGTGTCACATTTAACGATATAATGGAAATATATATAAAAAAACGAAAAAAAAAACATTACCCTGTCCACATCCTTCAACTCATTAGCTGCTAAACTATCAAAGTTATGGTCAAGTACAGGGCCCTCTGAAGCCAACTGCTGCCACTCACCAACAAATCGAGAGACAAGACATAGTTCAGCACCTCAAAGCTACTCAAACTCTGTTATTGAACCTGAGCACTGGGAACCCCAAAAGTGACGAGAGCCACAAATCTTCATTTCAGTATGCCTGTAGAGATGTACGGTATAACTCCAGTGATAAAATAACTTACCACACACTGATGGGGGCTGCCACCTTGGCTTCGTAGAGGTCTAACTGCTCACATTAAGTGATATAAATGTTGTGGGTCTCAGATTGTTTACCCCCCATGAATGATGGGGCAGAGTTGGATTGTTTCCCTGGGGCTCCGATCAGGTGTTCTCGCCCGGCTTGAAATGGCTCCCTAGTTTCCTGCCACAGTGTAACTAATGACCCTGGAGGTGGGTCTGCCACCTTAGCCTAGGTGCCAACCACAATGAACTTGATAGTGAGAGTCACTCAAGAGTTCCTAGACACACATTCACAGCACACTGTAAATTACACTCTGCTCTGGAGCTGTCACACTTTTGACAATCAACCTTGTAATTTCCCCCACATGGTGTACTGAGATGGGCTTGGCTGTGGTGGAGCCTGGGATTCTAATGCTGCTCACTCGATTAGGGAGACACCACAGGGGTTGCTGGATGTGGTACACCGAGCCAGCTGAATTGGGGGTGGGTAACAGCACAGACCAGCGATCTACATGTCTGACTTCAGGAGTGGGGGGGCTGCCCAAGCTGGAGGGAAGAGTGGGGTTGTTGGCATCCACAGGCACAAAATTTGTCACATTTAAAAGAACAGAAAGACAGGCAAAATGTTTCTAATCTAACCTCTTGACAGCTTCTAGAAAAAGCCACAGCCGGACCACATGGCTGTGCCGTCACTCACACCATACATGTGTTGGGAGGGGGATGGGAGGTCACACATTGCTATAAAAGAAACTACTCACTACTCAATGCTGTGCTATAACTTCAGTGGTTGGGGTTGGGGAGTTCTTTCCCTCCCCCCACTCGACGGTACTGATCATCGCGGTTTGTGGCTCTGTTTTAAATGCTGCCAATCATTCAATCCGTAGTATGGGTGGTTAGCGTACTGCATTCTTAATAAATGCTGTGCGAAGCCTAGAGGGGTTAATCGTGGACTGGCCAGAATGAGACAGCAGCTGGGGGGCATACAACTTACCAGAGGGGCGGCACCTCCACATATAGGTGTAGTCTCCCATACTTAGGCACTGCCTGACAGATAATTTTACACAGTGATGAAATTCGGACCCTCCTGCGTATAAATTAACTGAGTGCACGCAAGGGTGGGACCCGAAGATGAACTGCCTAGCTTGCACCAGCCGGTGTTAGAATGCGGCAGATCAGTTGCCCTGGCTTGTCAGCATTTAATGCAGGGTCGACTTCATCGCAGGCTGTCCATTTGGGGAAGAGAAAGCAGATGGTACTGGTAACAGAAAGTACCGTTGCACAAGACCTTACTGTAACAGTAGATCTTCGAGAGCATCTCTTGCAGCAGGTCACAACACATGGGATGACAGCTGCAGGAGCCATTTCCTCCAGAGGATTTCTCCGCAGTCAACCCTGGGGCCTCCCCCAACATAACTATGTGGTGTCTGTATGGCATGTATAAAAACGAGAGGTCCCAGCTACTCAGTTCTTTTACATGCTGGCGAACGAATGTGAAAACATTTCCTAGCCGGGAAAATAAGGCGGCAACTCGTGGAGTCGTAAAAGACAGGAGCAAGGAACCCTTCTGAAGTAACAGCAAGGGAGAAGGAAGGCGGAGCTGCATGATCTGCTGCAAGAGATGCTCTCAAAGATCTACTGTTACAGTAAGTTCTTACGCAACCATACCATCTTCAAGGCAATCTCTTGCAGCAGGTTAGAACACATGAGAAGATTCCCAATCAGTTATGCCCATTGGGATGAGGAAGTGAACCATCAGGACTTGGGACAGGAAGCCTTATAGGCCAGCCTGTCCAAAAGTTGTCCACTTTTCTTAGAAGCGATGTCAATACTGTAATGCTCGGTGAAGGTATTTACAGTAGACCACGTGGCGGCTTCGCAAATATCCAAGGCAGAAATACACCATTAAGGCAGCCATGCCTCTGGTAGAATGGGGTTTTACAACCCCTGAGAGAGATTTTTCATATTTTGCATAGATAAACGTAATGAGCTGGCCAGCCACGTGGACAAGTACTGCTTTGAAACACTAACACCTTGTTTTCCTGGGGCGAAAGAGCTCAGTTTCTCACTACTGTGAAGTACGGAGAAGGTAAATGCTCAATGTTCTATGCACATAGAGAGTGTGAAGCAGGGATTCCCCTGGATTCACAGGCTCCACAAAGTACTCTGGTAATTGAATGACCTGATTTAAAGTAAATTCAGAAACAACTTTTGGCAAAAGACAAGTTTGTGCGTAGACACACCCAATCATTATGAAATTGCAGGAATGGAGGTTTGCACATTAGTGCGTGCAACTCAGACAAGCCTACCTGATGTAATGGCACCAAAAAACAGTTTCCCCAAGAAAAATAATGGCAGTCGCTGGATTCAGCAGGCTCAAATGGACTCGCAGTCAACTTTTCAAGCACAAAATTCAAATCCCACACAGGGACTGGATCCCAGATAGGGGACGAAGGTGCAGAATACCTTTTAAACAGGTTTGAATCAAAGGTAACTGGCACAACAGAATGTTGTCCACAGGTAAATGAAATGCGGCAATGGCGGAAAGGTGAACTTTCAGAGAAATATTTCAGTCCACCCGATAAGAGCAAATAATCGAAGATGCGCTGAGGGGGAATACTCGTAAGGATCTAAGTCCAGTGTAGACACCCAAATGGAGAAGCATTTCCACTTCATGGAATAGGAAGTCTAAACACACTGCTTACTAGTAGCCCGGAGGACTTCCGCCACCTTCAGGGATACCCGGAAGCGTGAGAGGACTACGTCCTCAGGAGCCAGGCATGTAGATGGAGGGAGAGGTGGTCTGGGTGTAGCAGAGAGCCTCTCTCTCCCTCTCCCCCCCAAGTTGTACCTCCTAGTGCTGATCCACAGGCAGGAATCAGACCTCTGCAGCAGGTGACATCCAGCCCATCACTTCCTGTTCTCAGTTTACTTCCTGCCTGCCATGAGGCAGGTTCTCTGCAGGAGCTCTGCCACTGTGGTGGCAGAGCTGAAGACACCAAACTGTAAGTGCAGTTATTTTCTCAGAAGAGGATTTTGCAAAGGGGAAGCTTCATAGGAGCAGCTTCATAGGAGCTCCGGCATTGCCTCACAGATTATCTAGGGGCCCCAGTCTCAACCATGCATGTTGCACAGACTGGACCTCTTCTCTCAGTTTTTTCCCTTGCGCTTGGGCATCCATCCACCACCCCGTCATTTCTTGGGCAGGCCCTCGCTGCGTTTGCTCCTTGACTTACAGAGCAGGGGCTTTACAGGGGAAGTCGCTAGAACACCCACGACAGGAGTTTCAGAGCACAGTTTTCTTCTAGGTGGACCCGCTCCGTCAACGAGCCCCGATCTGCAGGCTTGTTGACTCAGGGGAAGCCGCTAGAATGCTACGAGGCAGTAAGAGCGTCATTTTTGGCTCGGCATGAGCCGCGCTGCAGCGACCTGGTCAGGCGTTTCGTTTTAGCAGCTGGAGGACCCCAACAGAAGCGGTGGCGCTTCATTTCAGCGCAGCAGGAGCCGCGCTACAGGTGGTACTTCATTTTGGCCCAGAAGGAGCCACACCAAAGCCGCTCGAGCACAAGTTGAAGCAGACAAGCAGAAGCGTTCCCATATACGGCGCTCCATTTCGGCTCAGAAGGAGCCGGGCTACAGCTCCTCATCGCTGCCCCGCAAGCACAAGCAGAAGCGGACGAGCAGAAAAGTTTTCCCGTAGACAAGGGCTCCATTTCGGCTCAGGAAGAGCCGCGCTACTCTGCCTCACCGATCAGAGAAATGATCTTGCAGAGGCAGCACTTCACAACAGCAGAGCGCTCCACAGTAACAGTGGGTTTCATTTTGGCCCAGGCCGAGCAGCGCTACAGTACCTCATCGACAGCCAGGAGAGCACTGGCAGTCAACGTGCAGTTTTGCTTCCAGGGGGAGCACTTTCAGTTTACAGCACTCCCCTCTGGCCTTTCCTCAGCACCCAGGGTCTTCACCAAATGCCCAGTGGTGGTGGCAGCAGCCTTACGCCGCCTGGGTATAGCAGTGTTCCCCTACATGGATGACTGGCTCTTGACAGCCCCGTCCAGGGACAGTCTTCTGGATTCTCTCTCGGTCACTCCCAACCTTTTTTCGTGATGGGGGATAACTGTCAGTCTCCCCAAGTCATCTCTGACCCTCTCCCAGAACCTCCAGTTCATTGCAGCCTCCTTCTTTGAGTCCCGGAGTGGGACAGTCCTGTGCAGACATTTTTCTGGTGGAAGCACTGATCTTCAGCCAGATTTTGTTGTAGGAGGCATGGTTCATGCCCTGCTGGTCACAAGATGTTTTCCCTCAGGATGAGGAGGATGCTGCATCCTGCTGCTTGTCACCTGGTGGAGGTCAGGTGGTAGTGCAGTGGTGCGTGGAAGGGACTGATGCCAACATGCAGGCACATCACCACGTACCTGCATCCTCCTCCTCCGTGAGGAAATATGGAGGAAGGCCCATGCACAGTCGACATGGAAAGCCACTAGTGATGAAAAATTTTCAAATTCCGACGGAATGGAATTCAGAAATCTTAGAAAATTCGGACTAATTTCACAGTCAGTAGTGGAATAACAGACTTTTGGAAATGGATTATTTTGTGCAGATTAGTAATCCACAGTTTACATAAACTGTGGATTACTTTTCCGCAGTCCACAGAAATTTCCACAGTTTACATAGAAATGCTTTTCAGAATTAAGCTTTTTGGTAGCGGAATTGTTGTTCTGTACAAATTCTGCTGTCAGAATTCCACATTTCTCTACAAGCCGCCCACCACCAAGGTGGTCCTAGGTAAGTGGTGGTTAACCAGGGTGCTAGAGAGCTGAGCATGAGATCGGACATGCTTCAGATGAGCTCCGAACAGCACTTGCAAATTTTAATAAAATTTACCTTCTGCATTGCTAGACTGCTATTCCTTTCAGGAGTTTTGGATACTTGAGGTTATCCCCAACACTTTCATGCCTTTTTTGAAATTATGGTTTGTCAGAAAGGTGCTGCAATTAGCACAAGCTCCAAACAGCAGCAGGCCCTGAACACCGTGGTGGGAAATGGCACTGCGAGAGGCCCAAGTTGAACACCTGAAATCCCACTCTGGGACAGTTCTGCGTGCGGTCTGAGAAATGGACAAAAAAATTAGAAGATATTGGAGAGAATGGGAATGAAGGATGCAGAAATAGAGAGCTGTGGTTGCATCCAAGACCGATAAGCAGCTGTTACGCACACACACCACAGTGTCAGCACTATTAACTGAGAACTCTCACCCCAGGGGCAGATTGGAGACTTTGAATTCTACTAGGTCGATGAATCTCTGGGTGGTGGGCCTCCTCGAACACACCAATGAGGAAGATTTGGTGTCCTACATTAGGACATGGCGGAGTCTCTGCCTGGAGAGCATCCAATTGACCCTGAAGATATCTGCAGTGGATGATATGTCAGTTTCCAAAAAGCGCAACTAAATTCTGACATACCTTCTACCATCTTAATTGTTACCAGAGGCCCTGAAACTAGACTTTATATTAAAAAACTGGGCCAGGACTAACTTCCTGGTGCAAATGGAAAGTTTAGAGGTCAGAATTTACCCGGACTGATTATACGCCACTCACAGCAGGAGAAAGTTGATCTTACTTAGAGAGGGTTCCTGCAGAAAGTTAATGCATATTGGACTGTGCCCCTCTGGAGTTAGGGCCGCACGGCAAACTTTTCAAGCAGTGTCTAGTGGGGGACCGCCCACCCGACGTCATGTGACAAACGTCAGCGTGACCTTATATAGTGGGCGGTCCCCATGCCTGCCTTCCAGTTCTTTCCTGCTGTCAACCTGCTCTGGAACTTCATGGTAAACTTCACTTAGTCGATCGCCATCTTTTTTCTCATCTCGAATTTAGTCCGTTCCTTTGGCCCATTTGTCTTCTCCACCTACCTCATCGAAGGCAAAGAAGTGTGACAAGTGTGGGGCCCAGAGTCCCCACAAAGACGGTCATCAATGCTGCCTCTTCTGTCTGTGCCCGAATCACGACCTGTCCCGACTGCCAGCCCTTCAACCAGGCCACTCGCAAATGATGACAGCAGGCTCTGGAGGTCCATCTCCTGAAAACCAGAATGGCTACCCTCGAGAAGGAGATGCAGAAACTTCGGGACACAGCTTCTTCCCCCTTCTTCGGAGTCCAGGCAGAAGATGAGGAGAGACACAAGGAACAGGAGCGCCTAGAGGACCGGGACTGATTCTCTTCAACTAAGCTTTCGACCAGCAAGGCTTCTTCCCTGCCACCCACCCTCATGGTGACCCAGGCAGCCTCGGGGACAACCTCCAGTGCCTCTGCTGTCTTCCTTCCGATTTCAATCAGTAAGTCATCCGTCGGCTCCTCCGGCAAACGCCCGGTACTTTCTGGTAAGTCGGACCTCGGCTCCTCCTGGGCCCGCCCGGTTGTCGGTAAGCCAGACTCATCAAAACAACCAGAAGTCCACCGACTTTGACCGATAAGCCAGTTGAGGCCCCGTCCCTCTTGTCTGGTCAGTCTGTTGTCCAAAGTTTCAAGCGACCGCTCGGGACTTCACTCACCCGTCAGGGGAAGACGCGGTAATTCCCGACGCGTCATTCCCGATGCCTGGGTCAAGCGTGCTGGCTTCTATCAGCCCTCCCTCCAGGACCTTCCTGGACGGTAGCCTTCCTCTCCGCCTCCCCCGGTGGAACCTCCTGTCCCAGATCCTATGCCTGGGTTATTCTATGCATAGGTTATTCTAGATGCCCTACAGGAGGCATGCCTTAGACAACTAGTACTGGAGCCCACTCGAGAGGGAGCAATATTAGACTTGATTCTCTCAAATGGAGATGGAGAGAGGATCACAGATGTAGAAGTGGGTGGCCATCTGGGAACTAGCGACCATCGAACAGTATGGTTCACAATAAACAGCAATAGAGTCAAGCCATACAAAGACAAAAGTACTGGACTTTAGGAGGGCTGACTTTGCCAAAATGGGTGAGTGCCTAAGGAATGCACTAGCAAATGGGCAGGAAGGAGGGGTGGAAGAACAATGGGGAATAATAAAAACTGCCATCACAGAGTAACGAGCCTTTGTGAAGCAAATAAACAAAACAAGACGATGTAAGAAACCACTATGGCTCTCAAAGGAAGTGGCAGTGAAGGTTCAAGAGAAAAGAAAGCATTCAGGAAGTACAAGGAATCCGAGAAGGAGCAGGACAGAGAACTATCAGTTAAAGCAAAGGAGGCTGGGAAGGAAGTCAGAACAGCAAAGGCCCAAACTGAGGAAAAGATAGCCAACTCAGTTAAGAAGGTGGATAAAACCTTTTATAGGTACATCAGGGAGCAAAGGAAGACCAAGGGAGGGATAGTGAGGCTTAATAAAGTGGAGGAGGGTGGGCAAAGGGAGACTGTGAAAAGGCAGAGATACTAAATAAATATTTTCGCTCAGTATTTACAAAGGAAGAGGGGGAGGTACATAAAACAAACAGTAGTAACACTCTGGATACAGAAGTTGATACCAGCCCATTTACAGAAGAAAGGGTTCTGAAATAACTCTTAAAACTGAAGGTGGACAAAGCAATGGGGCCTGATGGGATTCATCCCAGGATTCTAAAAGAGCTAAGGGTAGAACTAGTGACACCACTGACTACCCTTTTAAACAAATCATGGGAGGATGGGTGGTACCGAGGACTGGAGGAGGGCAGATGTGATTCCCTCTCACAAAAGTGGGAGCAAGGCAGAAACAGGAAACTACAGACCTGTTAGTTTAACCTCAGTGATAGGAAAATGATGGAATCACTTCTGAAGGAAAGAACTGTCGAGTATCTAGAGGCCAGAGGGCACAGGACCCTAGGCAGCATGGATTCACAGCGGGAAGGTCATGCCAGACAAATCTGATAGATTTCTTTGACTGGGTGACCAAAGTAGTAGATCATGGAGGGGCTGTGGACATGGCCTACCTAGACTTTGGCAAGGCATTTGACACAGTCCCACACAAAAGATTAATATACAAGTTAGCCAGCCTGGAGTGGGTCCCAAGATGACAGCCTGAGTAAAAAATTGGCTGGAAAATAGGACACAGAGTAACGGTAAAATGGAGTCCACTCAGAAGAAAGGAGGGTTACTAGTGGGGTACCACAGGGTTCAGTATTAGGACCGGTCCTCTTCAATGTCTTTATAAGCGACATTGCGGAAGGACTGGAAGGAAAAGTATGTCTCTTTGCAGATTACACTAAGATCTGCAACAGAGTTGATGCACAGGGTGGGGTGGAAAGGATGAGAAGGACTTGGCAAGGTTAGAGGAATGGTCAAATGTATGGCAACTTGATTCAATGCTAAGAAGTGCAAGGTAATGCACCTGGGAAACAAAACCCAGGGAAGAGTACACAATGGGGGTGAGATACTAACAACAAAATGGAAAGGGACCTGGGGTAGTCATCATGATGACCTAAAGGTGGGCAAGCAATGTGAGAGGGGCAGCAAGGAGGGCTGGGGGTTACTGGGATGCATAGGAGAGGCATCACCAGTAGAAAACAGGATTATTATCCCTCTGTACAGACAGCTGGTGAGACCCCATCTGGAGTACTGTGTGCAGTTCTGGAGACCCAATCTCCGCAAAGACAGACAGGATGGAAGCTGTCCAGAGGGCAGCAACTAAAATGGTGCAGGGTCTGCACCGGAAGACATATGAAGAGAGACTTAAGGAGCTTAATATGTACAGCCTTGAGGAAAGGAGGGAGAGGGGGGACATGATAGAAACTTTCAAGTACCTCAAGGGAATCAACAAAGTCCAAGAGGGTAGCATCTTTCAAAAAAAGGTGTGTGCAAGAACAAGAGAGCACAATTTGAAGATAGAGGGGGGCGGCTCAGAGGTAATTTAAGGAAGTATTTTTTCACAGAGAGGGTTGTGGATGCATGGAGCGGCCTTCCGGAGGAGGTTGTGAGTCAAAATCAGTGGTGGAATTCCAAGCATGCATGGGACAGTCATAAGGCAATTCTGGGGGGGTGGGGGTAAAAAGAAGTAGGCTGCTGGTTAACTAGGATCTGCAGCTTATCCAGTAGGTAGGGAAATGGGCAGACTGGGTGGGCCAAGTGGTCCTTATCTGCCGTCAAATTCTATGTTTCTGGGATGGAGGGGGAAGAGGGACGCCTGGAAATGAGCCCTTCTTCGCCCACTCGAGGGATCACAATTAAGTGTTACAGCCACTAGCCAGCAGGGCTAGTGACTGGGAAAATCCACTGGCCCCACAGACATTTCCACAGGACCAATTGGTGTACATACTGAAGTACTGCCTTCTCCAGTACAGGCCCGCAGGGCTAGGTAACTGAAAATCTTATTAGCCAGATACAAAATCTACCAGCATTTGGCTAGCGGGCCGGTACAAATTTCAACCTCTGCCACTCTAGTGGTGGTTACCTAGGTCCCCGGTGCCCTCCCAAAGCCTCCCGTGATGAATCCTCAGTTTTCAGGGGCCCCTATATTAATCAGCTGCCCCCTCTCTGACACAAAGGGCACCATCGATACCTTTTGGTCGGCCCTCTCGCCTGGACCTTCCTTTCAACCCCTGACGCAGGGCCTGACGCTGTTCCGACCCGACGCCTGATCCTCGGACATCATGTTTTCCAACGCACACTTTCCTTACACTGTGCGCACCCCCCCCCCCCAAACGATGGCTATCCTGACATCATCTATCCTATCGCCGGGTATCTTTCTCGGTCCTTCCAGACTGCCGGGTCAACACCCCACGCCAGGTTTCCCTCATTTTTCTGAGCACCAGGCACCTGTTTCCTCCGCCATCGGGTCTGGCGATGGGATCCTTCTCCCAGGCTTATTACCCTGGGTACCAGAATCCAGGTTACCCCAATTAGCAAGGGTATCCTCTCCAACGATATCCTGGTTTGGGCACGCATTTCTATCCGCCTCCATCCAACCCGCCTCCACCTTCTCCGCCACCTCAACAGGACTTTCAGTCACTGATCCAGACCAGTCCTGGTGGAAGGAAGCCAGGTCTCAACTGGTTTCCGACTTGGAATGCAGGCTACTGAGTCCAGTGGTCGTGCCTCCCTGTTCCTCATCACCTGCCAGCTCACAGCACTCTACAGTACACATTTCTGACGCCAGTTTGTGGGAGGTCACCCTGATGGATTTTGGGACCCCAGAGGAGGAGGATCCTCCTGACTCTGACTATGACATATCAGAATTCTCAGACTAACTGTCTTCCCCTCCTAAGGGCAAAGAGTCGCCCAAATCTCCTCCAGAGGATCCCTCCTTCAGTAAGCTCCTTTGCATAATCCAACACTAATGGTTGGAACACAAAGTGGCAGAATTGAAAGAGAAGGCGTCTAGCCGAATATCTAAACTTAGTCTCTCTCCCCCATCCCGGTCCCTTCCTGGACAGCTTCACATGAAGCTCTAACTACCACTATTTGGCAGTTACCAGAGTTCACCCTGGCCATCTCCAAAAAGGCAGACTGCATTTATCACTCGCCCAAAAGCATCTCCTTCCTGGATTCCCATCCCAAGGCGGACTCCATAGCAACAGCCGCCTCTCATGACTGCTCTGCCACCCTGAAGCATGAGTGCCCCCCCCCCCAAAAGCCCAATAAGGAATCCAGACAACTGGACCAGTTTGGGAAGAAGATGTACTCCTCTGCCACGTGCGCCCCCCATTCCTTAAACTATGTGGCGCACATGGTATCTTTCAGAAGGCCACCATGGCGAAGCCTGAAGCCAGTAACATGGCCATGGAGGACTCTGAGCTCGAAGAGGAGCTCGCAAAACAGATTCGCCTGTTGAAAGTGTGCAGGCACTCACTACGGGCCACTATGAATTGGTGGATGCGGTGGCCTGTTCCTCTGCCACTGCGGTATGCCTCAGGAAACACGCCTGGTTGTGGATCTCTGGGCTCTCTGCAAACATTCAGGCAGGTATACAGGACACCCTGTTCCGGGGATCTGTCCTGTTTGGAGGGAACACTTAAGATATAATCACGGGTCTCCAAAACAGCTGCCAGGCCCTTAGATCTGTTCGATCAATGTTTTAGACAGGTTCTCAAAAGAAGCAGCCCCTTTCAACGCCAATTTAAGCGTCAAGGAAAGCAACCTGCCTCCAGGAAGCAAACCAAGAGGCGTGCCACGAGTTCCTCTTTCCTGTCCCACAGCTGCTAAGTCCCAAAGAGCGGCAGGAGGGTTCCTACCCTCTTGCCCCTCAGCTTCCTGACTCGCACCGTCCTCCCTCTCCTCCACCTCTAAATGTGGAGCTAGTGGGAAGCAGATTCGCACTCCACGTGCAGGAGTTCAAGGGCATCATGTCGGACACATGGGTCCTGCAGTTCGTATCAAAAGGGCACACCTTGGAGTTTCCTCCAGACGGTCCACCGGGTCACTCGCATTACTCCCTGCACCAGGCTCCTCTGGTTGAGGAAGAAATCAGGGCCCAGAGACTGAAGGCAGCCATAGAAACCGTGGCTCTGTCCCAGAGAGGAAAGGAGTTTTACTCCCACTTTTTCCTGGTCCCGAGAAAGACTGGCGACCTCAGACCCATCGTGGACCTCAGCAATGTGAACCTTTTTGTCGAATACAAAAGGTTCAGCATGTGAACTGCGCAGGGCCTCCTGCCCCTTCTTCAGAAGGACCATTGGCTCTGTGCACTGGATATGCAGGATGCCTACCTGCATATTCAGGTCTTCCCGGGACACCGCTGTTTCCTGCGGGTTTGCTTCCGGGGGAGCACTTTCAGTTTACAGCACTCCCCTTTGGTCTTTCCTCAGCACCCAGGGTCTTCACCAAATGCCTAGCGGTGGTGGCAGCGGCCTTACGCCATCTGGGTATAGCAGTGTTCCCCTAAATGGATGACCGGCTCTTGACAGCCCCATCCAGGGACTGTCTTCTAGATTCTCTCGGTCACTCCCGATCTTTTTTTTGTGACAGAGGATAACTGTCAGTCTCCCCAGGTCATCTCTGACCCCCTCCCAGAACCTCCAGTTCATCGGAGCGGTCTTAGATACGGTCCAATGCAGAGCCTTTCTACCCTCTGACAGGGCAGAGAATCTTTTGGAGCAGGTCAACTTCGTTGTCACTTCTAGATTTCTTTTGGCCAGGGCATTGCTACGCCTCTTGGGCCTGATGGCACCTCCATCCCCACAGTACCCTTAGCCAGGTTGCATATGCGAATCACCCAATGGACGTTATGCGTTCAATGGGACCAATGCTTGGACAACTTGGACCATGTTTTGGTCTCCAACGCGCTCAAAAAGGATCTCTTATGGTGGCTAGATCCTCTGAATCTGTCCCAGGAACTTCTCTTTTGAAGTTCCCGCCTCTTTGGACCCTCATCACAGACCCCTCCTGTCTGGGCTGAGGGGAGCACCGGGGGGGGGGGGAAGAGAGAGAATCATCGAACTCTGGGTTGGTAGTCCCAGTTGGAGATGTCCTTACACATCAACATTCTGGAGATGAGGGCAGTTCTTTATACCCTTCAGGCCTTTCAGACCATCCTAGCGAGAACACCACTGCTGATCCAGACAGTAAACATGTCTGTAGTCTGGTACATCAACACGCAAGGAGGCACTTGATAGTACCCCTTGTACAGGGAGAAGATGCGGGTGTGGAATTGGGCAGTCCAACACGACCTGTCTCTCAGCTGTGCATGTTCCAGGCGTTCACAACGTCCTGGCGGACAGCCTCAGTTGAACGTTGTCTCTCGTGCATGAATGGGAATCAAGTTGGGAAGTATGGGCAAGGTGGGCTTAGGGAGGAAGAGGAGCAGCTGGACCAAGGTGGGCTCAGGGAGGGAGAGAGTGATGGAACAGATGTGTGTCCCTCCAGCTGTACCTCTCCACAATTCATATGCTGTTCTGGCAAAGAGTGGTTCCTCTCTGGAGGCACCTGCAGTAGAGACCAAGGAGAATGCTGGGCACTTCCACCAAAGAGACCCACAGGAGGGTGACACGAGACCCCATAGGGGAAGGAATCAACTCCTGGTGGGGGACTATCATTAGGGCGGTAGAAGTGGGGGAGGAAGGGGAGAGGAAGGCAAGGTGCCTGCCTGGCGCCATGACTCAGAGGAACAGGAAGCAAATCCTCCAGGATCGTGGGAGCTGGATGTCACTGTCCACCTAGGGACATATGACCTGGCTGAGAATGGGATCAGAGCAGTGCAAGAAGAGTTTGTTCAGTTGGGGAGGAGCCTTAGACAAGTAGCATGAACGGTAACCTTCTCGGAGGTGCTGCCTGTCTATGGCAAGGATGATGCTAGGGTACACCACACCATGGGTGTCAGTGAATGGTTGAAAACTGGTGTGGAGCTCAGGGTTTTGGTTTTTTGGGGGACTGGGAGCCACCTGGAGGGATACAGGCAATACTGCATTTGTCCGGGGTGGGGAGAGAGAGAACCAGGATCCTAGGTGATGGGTTTAAATGCTTCACTGGCAAGCATTTAAACTAGCCAAGGGGAGGCACTGAAAAGGAGCAGAGGAAATCCCAGCCTCTCCCCAACAACACACAGTAGTTAGCAAGGTAAACACCAAAGTAGAGAAGTCATTCAGGAGCAGGACAGGGGTAAATGCAAAAAAAGGCAAAGGCAGTAAGGACAAGGATGGGGCTAAAAGGGGTAAGGCCATCAACAAAATGGAGGGTGATGAGTATCAATGCCCATAGTCTGTGTAACAAGCTCCCTGAACTAGTGGCCTTGATGGAAGAGGGATGCCTGGATAGTGTGGCAGTCACTGAAACATGGTATACAGAGAACCATGACTGGGATGTCAACATACCAGGATACACAATCTGCAGGAGGGAAAAAGAGGACAAAGAGGAGGAGGAGGAGGAGGAGTAGCTCTCTATGTAAGGGAAGGGATTAAAGCAACAGAACTAAAGAGTAAACATGAAGTAGCTGAGTCACTATGGGTCACCCAGGAGACAGGAAATGGCACCACAGTCTACATAGGAGTTGTTCATGGGGGACCTGAATATGCCAGATGTTAACTGGAGCACCTTTGCTGCAGGCACATCCAGGAGCAGGGTCATTCTTGATGCCCAACAAGGGGCATGCCTCAGACAGCTAGTGTTGGAACCCACTCGGTAGGGAGCAATCTTAGACATGGTACTCTGAAATGGGGATGGAGAAAGGATCTTGGATTTAGAAGTGAGTAGCCAACTGGGAACGAACAAGTGACCACCAAACAGTGTGGTTCACAATAAACACAGCCATAGAGTCAAGTCATACACAAGCAAGAGTACTGGACTTTAGGAGGGCTGACTTTGGGAAAATGAGTGCGTCTCAGAAAAGCACTAGCAAACAGGCAAGAAGGAGGGGCGAAGGAACAATGGGGAATAATCAAAACAGCCACCACAGAGGCAACCAGACTTTGTGCAAAACTAATCAATAAAACAAAATTAAGGAAAAGAAACACTGGTTCTTAAAAGAGGTGGCAGAGAAGGTTAAGGAGAATAGGATAGCATTCAGGAAATAAGGAAACACAGAAGGAGCAGGACAGAGAAATCAGTTAAAGCAGAATGGGGCAGGGAAGGCAGTCAGAACAGCAAAGGCCCAGACCGAGGAAAAGAGAGCCAATTCTGTTACAAAGGGGGATAAAACCTTTTATAGGTACATTAGGAAGCGAAGACCGACCAAAGGAGGGATATGGAGACTTAAAGGGAAGGGAATGTGGACAGAGAGTGATAGTGAAAAAGCAGGCATATGGAGCGAATATTTCTGCTCAGTATTCAAAGAGGAGGGAGAGGTACCTAAACCAAACAAGACAAACACTCTGGATTGAGGGGGGTGGGGGTTGATACCAGTCCATTCACAGAAAAAGGGGTTTTGAAAGAACTCTTGAAACTGAGGGTGGACAAAGCAATGGGGCCTAACAGGAGTCACTCCAGAATTCTAAAGAACTAAGAGCAGAACTAGTGATGACACCGACTACTCTCTAACAAATCACGGGAGGATGGGGTGGTACCCGAGGACTGGAGGAGGGCAGGTGTGATTCCACTTCACAAAAGTGGGAGCAGGACAGAGGCAGGAAACTAAAGACTGGATAGTTTGACCTCCAGTGGTAGGGAAAATGATGGAAATCACTTCTGAAGGAAAGAAATGTTGAGTACCTAGAGGCCAGTGGGGCACAGGACCCAAGGCAGCATGGATTCACAGCAGGAAGGTTGTGTCAGACGACTCCAATAGCTTTCTTTGACTGGGTGACCGAAGTAGTAGACCAGGGAGGGGCTGTGGATATGGCCTACCTAGATTTTAGCAAGGCATTTGACAGTCCCACACAAAGATTAATATCCAAGTTTGCCAGCCTTGAAGTGGGTCCCAAGGTGGTAGCCTGGATAGACAAATTGGCTGGACAACAGGATGCAAAGGGCGACAGTAAACTGAGTTCACAGTGAAGAAAGGAGCGTAACTAGTGGGGTACAGCAGGGTTCAGTACTGAGACCGGTCCTCTTTAATATCTTCAAAAGTGCTATTGGAGAGCACAAGGAAGGAAAGGTATGTCTCTCTGCAGACGAGACAAAGATCTGCAAGACAGCTGATACACATGGTGGGGTGGAAAGGATGAAAAGGGACTTGGCAAGGTTGGAGCAATGGTCAAATGTATGGCAGCTCAGATTCAGTGCAAAGTAATGCACCTGGGAAACAAAAACCCATGGGAAGAGTACACAATGGTGGGTGAGATACTAACAAAAATCGAAAGGGACCTGGGAATAATTATATCAGATGACCTTAAGGTGGGCAACCAATGTGAGAAGGTAGTAAGGAGGGCTGGAGGGGTACTGGGATGCATAGGGAGAGGCATCAACAGTAGAAAATGGGAAATTGTCATGCCTCTGTACAGACAGTTGGTGAGACCCCATCTGGAGGACTGCGTGCAGTTCTGGAGACCCCATCTCCGCAAAGAGAGAGAAGGCTGTTCAGAGGAGGGCAACCAAAATGGTGCAGGGTCTGCACCAGAAGACACATGAAGAGAGACTAAAGCAGCTTAATATGTATACCCCAGAGGGAGGGAGAACATGATAAAAACTTTCTAGTACCTCAAGAGAATTAAAGTCCAAGAGGGTAGCATCTTTCAGAAAAAAAAGATGTCCAAGAACAAGGGGGCACAAATTGAAGATAGAGAGGGGACGGCTCAGAGGTAATGTTAGAAAGTATTTTTTCCACAGAGAGGGCTGTGGAAGAATGGAACAGCCTTCCTGAGGAGGTTCTGTAGTCAAGAACAGTGGGAGAATTCAAGAATGCATGGGACAGACATAAAGCAATTCTGGGGTAGGAGGAAGTAAGCTGTTGGTTAACTAGAATCTCCAGCTTATCCATCAGGTAGGAAATGGGCAGACTAGGCGGGCCAAGCAGGTCATATCTGCCGTCAAATTCTATGTTTTCTATGTTTGTATTAGGCCCCTGGATGCTGCGACAGGAAACTGACCAAGCGACGCACCCCCCCCCAAAAGACAATCCAGCTCGGGGTTGTCTGTGACCCTTCCCAAGGGCGACCGAACAAGGAAAGGGTGCAGCTCAACGTGGGGCCGAGCCTGCGTTAACTAGCCTCGACAACATCTTCGAGTCCATTTGAATGATAGGCACTTGCTCCAGGTGGTAGTGTTAGAACTCAAAACAGGGACCCATGCCACTCTCCAGCACAAAGGGTCTGCAAGGGCTGTTGGGAAAATAGCACAAATTTTCTTGGGGTGGAAAGGGCCACAGACTTAGTCCCCCCCCCCCCCCGGGGCAACTTCTCCAGCTTGCTAGGTCTGAGCGATACATCTGCAACATCGGAGGTGGTACGGTGACATCCACCCTGCTATAACAGGAACCAATCCGCCCTTCCCACCCTGCCTCTATTCTTCATAGAGCGTAGGGTCCACGGGAAGACCACCTTTATGCCTATTCCTAATCCCTTCTCAGCACCCCCTTAAGACCGGAGGGACATCTCCCCTCTCGGCAACATAGGTGAGGACGAGGTCACATATTAGTTGCTAAATCGAGGAAGTCCACTGTGGAAAACATCCAGTGGGACAGATAACCAAGTCCGCCTACGGTCAGTTAGTCGGGGCTATGGGACGGCGTTTCTACCCCAGACGACTCTCCATCGAGAAACTTAGTTCTGGACGACCAGGATTTCTTTATTAGGCGGCTAAGTGAGGAGTTTTCCTTTGAGGTCTCGTCAACTCCCAAACCACCATCCAGCTACAGACTGCATCGTTGTCTGAGCAACAACAAAAGAATATAGATATAAATATATATTTTGTGTGTATATACACATACACACACACACACACACACACACATATATATATACATATACACACACACATATATATACATATACACACACACACACACACACACACAATATATATATATATACACACATACACACACATATATATATATATATATATATACATATATATATATATATATATATATATATATATATATATATATATATATATATATATATATATATATATATATATATATATATCTATATATATCTATATATCTATCTATCTATCACTGGGGGTGGGGCTTCTCTGTGGGACCCAGGGGATAAGAAGGTGGAGGCACCCCTCCAAAGGGTGCTTTACTCCTCCGCAACCTCCCTTAAGGCAGCTGCACACAACCTGTTCTCAGCAACAGCCACGCCACCATGGGCCACCGACCTGGCATTCCAGCGTGCTGATGAGCCAGATTTAAGCAAGCCCAGCCACCCTGTTTCAGCATGAGCCGCACTACCATAGGCCAGTGTCCTGGCATTCCAGAGTGCTGATGAGCCAGATGTAAACAAGCCCACCCTGCAGAAACTACAGCTCGGGACTATTCTCTATATTCAGGCTGAGGTCTAGAAGGAGGCTGCCAGATGCGCAGCAAGGGCCATGCTTTATCCCACCTCACCTTGACATAACTAAGGCTGCAGGCATGGCAGGCGGACAGGTTGCCAAGACACACTAGGGGAATGCCCCTGCAAGGGAAATTTCCCATTCGGATGATCGTCTCTAAAGAATTCAGAGAGTTGACAAAATAAATACAGGTTACTCACCTGTAACAAGAGTTCTAGGAATGGTATGTGTTGTTCATCCACACTGTCTGGCAGATTCATTGCTGCTTTAAATCTTGCCGGAAAGTCTTCAAGCTGGCTCCTCCCACCCACCCAGGTGGTAAGACTCTCGGCTCCACCCCATGACGCCAGATCTAGCCTGCTGGAAGCCAGGTTGTGTGTCGAAGCCAGGTGGGTCGTGTGGATGAACAACCTATACCATTCCTAGAACTCCTGTTACAGGTGAGTAACCTGTATTTCTAGGGACATGGATATGTTGTTCATCCACACTGTCTGGCAGACTCCTAGCAGTTCTCCGGGAGGAGGGAGGCAAGGCGCACACCCCCTACTTAGGAAATAAAGACTGGAGAACCCAGGCCCCAAAACCAGCATCCTGGCATGATTCAAGGTCGATGTGGCAGTGGGTGATGAAGGTGTGTGCTGACTTCTAGGTAGCAGCCCTGCAGATTTCCTGGAAGCAGCCACCGATGCAGCGGTATGGCAGGTAGAATGAGCTCTTATCCCTCTGGGAGGCTCCATACCCGCCAATCTATAGCAGAGATCTATGCAGGAGGTGACCCACCTGCCTATCGTCCGCTTGGCTGCAGGTCTGCCAGGTGCGGCTTCAGCGTAGGTGACAAACAGTCTGCGAACCTCTCCCTGAACTTCAGCCGTCCGCTCCTTCTAATAAGTGAGCGCTCTTCTAGGGTCTAGAGTATGGAGCCTATATCCGGCCTCCGAGGCGTGATTGGGGTAGAACACCGGCAGAGTCAACGCCTGGTTAAGGTGAAACTCCAACGCCACCTCGGAAGGAATTTCGGGTGGGGGTGCAGGACAACCTTGTCTCCGTGGAAGACCAGATAAGAAGACTTGATGGAAAGCGCCTGGAGTTCTCCCATCCTTCTGGCTGACGTGATAGCCACCAAGAAGGCGGTCTTCCACAACAGGTGAGAAATTTCACACCTGTGCATCGGTTAGAATGGCTTGCCCATAAACTTAGCCAACACCAGCAGTAGATCCCACGGAGGTGGAGGTTCTCGCACCGGAGGGGATATGTGATTAAGGCCTTTGAAAAAGCGCCCGAACACCTTCTCCTGCACCACCGACTGCTTCCCGGCCCGTGCCCGCTAAGCAGAGATGGCTGCCAGGTGCACCTTAAGGGTCGTCGACCAAAGCCCTAGCTGAGAAAGGGACCACAGGTAGTCCAGAATGCTTGCCAAGGACAGGAGGAAGGGTCCAACCCCTTGCCTTGACACCAAATGGAGAATCTCTTCCATTTGAAGGCCGACTCCTTATGGGATGCCTCAACAACGCTGAGGACCTCGTCGGAAAGACCCAAGGCCTGGAACTCTAGCCGCTGAGGAAACAGGCCATCAGGTGAAGGGACCTGAAGGTCCGGGTGGAATACCTTCCCCTAGTTGACTGAGATCAGGTCCGGGCGGGCTGGGAGCCGCCTCGGGAGCCTGGAGCTGAGGCTAAGGAGATCTGGATACCAGAACAGGCGGGGCCAGTTTGGGGCTACCAGAATAACCTGCGCCTTGTCCCTCCCCACCTTGAGAAGCACCTTGTGGATCAAGGGAAATGGGGGAAAGGCGTAGAAGAGGCCCAGGGTCCACTGCCTCGAGAAGGCACCCCCCTGCAGCAAGCCCTGCTGAAGGGGGCGGGCGTGAAACAGCCTCAGCTTCACATTCTCCCTGGAGGCAAACAGGTCAACCTGAGGCGTGCCCCAGTGGGAGAACAGATCTTGTACTACCTCCGGCAGGAAAAACCACTCGTGAGACGTAGTCCCTATCCGGCTTAGGGCATCGGCCACAGTGTTGGAGGCTCCTGCCACATGGATGGCTAGGAGATCCGCCCCCAGACTGCGCACGAGGGACCAAGTGCAGACAGCTTCCTTGCCCAGGGGCATGGAGCGCGTCCTGCCCTGGCGGTTTAGGTAGTACATGATCGTGGTATTGTCCGTCTGGACCTGGACTACTTGTACTTGACCCTGTACAAAAACTGAGCGAAGGCGGTGAGGGCTAGACGGACCGCTCGAAGCTCCAGCAGGTTGATGTGGCATCGGGACTCCCGAGGGGACCAGAGGCCATGCGCTCTGTGCTCCCCAACCCATCAGAGAGGCGGTTAATAGAGAGACCGTCGGCTCGGGGCAGACAAACAGGATGCCCTCCTGCAGATGAGCTGGAACGATCCACCACTGGAGAGCGTTCCACATCTCCTGGGTTACTGCCACTGGCTGGTCCAAAGGACCGGAGTTCTGTGACCACTGGCTGGCCAGTCCCCATTGTAAGGGATGCATGTGCCAACGGGCCCAACGGACCACACTGGTGCAGGCCACCATCAGGCCCAGGAGGCGCAGGAAGTCCCGGGCAGGGCGCAATTGCCCAACCTGAAATGACTGGGCAAAGAAGGAAAGAACCTCAGCCCTGTCCACCGGTAGCTGTGCTCTGACTCGAAGAGAGTTGAGCTCTGCCCCAATTAATTAAAATCACCTGCTCTGGCACGAGTTCCGACTTGGCCTCGTTGATGAGGAGACCAATCTGAGAGTAAACCTGGAGGGCCAGATCCCTGGACCGCTCCACCTCCAGTCTGGAGGAGGCTGCAATCAGCCAGTCGTCCAGGTAAGGGTACACCCGGACCCTTCGGCGCCGCAGGAATGCTGTCACCATTGCCATGCATTTGGTGAAGACCCTGGGAGCTGGAGAGAGGCCGAAGGGCATGGCCCGGAACTCGTAAAGGGACCCCTCTGCTCTGAAGCGGAGGAATCGCTGGTGGGACGGACGGATTGGGACATGAAAGAATGCGTCCTGGAGGTCCAGAGTACAGAACCACACGCCTTGTTCCAAGGATGGAATGATCTGAGCCACAGTGACCATCCTGAAGGTTCGAGACCGTAGGAACCTGTCCAGGTCGTGCAGGTCTAGAATGGGGCGCCAGCCCCCCCATCCGTTTTGGGACCAGGAAATACCTGGACACAAACCCTGGGTCTGGTGGAGGATCCACCACCTCCCTTATCACCTCCTTCTGGAGGAGCAGGGCAATGTCGGCTCGATGGGCCGACAAAGAGGCTGCGGACCCCGTAGCCCCCCGTGGGGAGACGGCTCGGAAGGGCGGGGTCTGCTCCAACTCTAGAGGCAGACCCTTTCCTACCACTTCCAGCGTTACGTGGTGATAGCGGACCAGGTGGAAAGAAAGTGGCGAAGCCGTCCCCCCCACAGGGGGAACCCCAGGGGGAGCAACGAGGCTGGGGGCGACACCCCTCAACCCATCACTGGGCAGGCTTCGAGGAGGGGGCCAGCAGAGGGGCCTCCCACTGGAGGAAGCTGCAGGCTTGGCTTTGGGGTGCCAAGCGCAAGCCTGCTGGCCCCGACGTGCTGCAGGGGAAGAAGGGCGAAAGGGCTTATGCTGCTGCTGGTGGCCTTTGTCCTTCTGGGCAGACGTGACGGAGTCCAAGGTGGCACTGGACTTCTCGATCCTCTGGAGATGGCCTTCCACCCCAGGCCCGAACAAGTCGGTACCCAGGAAGGGGAGGTCTGCCAGCTTGCGCTGGGTATCCGCCGTGAAGGTGGAGATCCGCAGCCAAGCTCTGCTGCTGCTACTGACTGGGCACAAGAGTCTCCAATATCCAGAGCAGTTTGGAGCTGTTGCTTCGCCACCGCCCTTCCTTGATCCCGCACCTGCTTGACCATAGTCTGGAGGTCAGCCGGAAGAGGAGGGATCACCTCATCCAGGGAGCCCATAAGGGCGTGGGAGAAGTGCGCCATCAATACGGCTGAACTGGTCTGACGGAGGCCTAGGGAGGATGCAGCGTACACCTCATGCCCAGCATAGTCCAGCTTTTTGGACTCTTTGTCCGGAGGCTTGTCCACGTCCCTGGTGTTCCCGGAACGCCGGAAAACACTATCGGTAACAAGCCCCTCTACAGAGGGGTGCTCCGAAAAACCGGACAGTGAACTGGTCGGGATTTCGTACTTCCTGGCCATCCTGGCCGAAGGAGCAGGACAAGAAGTCAGCCGCTGCCATAACTCCAAGGCTGGGCCAACAATGGCTTCAGCCACCGGAAAGGCCTCCGTGGGAGAATCCCCTCGGTCCAGTATCTCCGTGAGGGGATACTTGGCCCGCTTGGAAACGGGTTCGAGCTGCATCCCAGTAGACTGAGATGAGCCAAAGCAGACCCATGAATGAAGCTGGGCTCTTGTCCACCGACTGTCCCCCAGTGGACTCCAGGTCAAGGGGCCCTGGAGAACAGGGAAGAGTAGTCAGACTGAGGAGTCTGCGAACAGCTGCCTAGGGCCTGAGCCACCCTCCACCTGCCGAGGACGGTCGGGAGTCAGGCTGACAGACAACCGATGGGGCAACCCCTGACCCGACTGAGAATCCTTGGTCGGAGCCCCAGATTTAGGTTGTGGAGGCAGGGGTTCCACCACAATAGGTGGTGCAGCTGGTTTCGTCCGAACTGGCGCCCGTTTGGGCTCAACTACCACGAGGGGTTGTTTCGGCCTTTAATGGTGACAGCCACTTAATGGCCGGGGAAGGCGACGGGGTCAGCTTGTTCCCGGTCAGAAGGAGCTGCTGCCACATTAAGTCCTTGTAGCGTTGACGCAATCTGCGCCGAAGCCTTTCCTCCGAGGAGGAAGACGACGAGGATGAGTGGCGCCACTTTACTCGGTGCCGAGACCGCCGGTGTCGGCGGGTTCGGCTGGACCAAGACAGACTGGTGTTTCCGAGGGTGGGTCTGGGAGGGAGCAGGGGAAACCCATTCCTCCCTCTGCTCTGGAACCTTAACCGGGGACTCCAGCACAAGAGGCGCAGGCAAGTCCTCTGTTTCCACCGGGGGAAACCAGTGAAGAAGGGTTGTCTGCTTCTCCAGTCGACAGCCCATCCGACGGGTAGAGAAACATCTCGACCGCGTCAGCGGGTGTCTCGGCCGGCTGACCCGACGGGGACACCGTGAAGCCAGCGGCCTTAGCCACAACCTCGACCGAAGTAGAGTGTCGACTGTCCAGGGAAGGGGACCTCTCCCGCTCCCACGAATGCCGACGGTGGGACTTACCCTTAGAGTCCTTCTTTTTGGACAGAGGAGTGTCCCAATGGACCCTCACCTTTTGTGGAGAGGGACTGACAAAGCTCCTTAAAAGAAAGCCGTGTAGGAGGAGCCCAAGGAGAGCAGGATAAATACCATGACCGAGGAGGACAGAGATGCGACCTGGGCCGCCTCCTCGAGGGCGATCGCCTGCTCAAGTTGCTCAGCCGAGCCCGCCGCCGAGGACACCAGCCAACGGGCCTCCTTTGACTTCACCAGCAGAATAAGTCTCTCGGGGCGCCCAAGTTGGAGTCTGGCAGCACGGTCTTAGAGGACAGTGGCCAAGAAGGACTTGCACAAATCGCAGTCAAGCCCAAGGCAACAGACGCACGTGGAGTGCGGATCGGTCAGAGACATCTTCTGCCCGCATGGGCGCCACTGAAAACCAGGAGTCGATTTAGCCCTTGCAGCCGCGAAGGAAGAAACAGACTTGTAAACTTTAAAATTAGTTTCGGGTTAACTGAAGAGTTTGGATCCAGTCTAAAACGCAAAGCGCTAAGGAGGGAATCCAAGCTTCCAAGCAGTAAGGAAGATCTGGCGTCATGGGACGGAGCCGAGAGTTTTACCACCCGGATGGGTGGAAGAAGCCAGCTTGAAGACCTTCCGGCAAGATTTAAAGCGGCAAGGAACCTGCCACAAAGTGTGGACTGAACATATCCATGTCCCTAGAACCTTCTATTGGTTCCAAGGACCACTTTATCTCTGTGAAAGGAGATAAAAATCAGGTTCCACTGACAGGGCTTGCAATTCATGGATACGTCTGGCAGAAGTAATGGCTATCATGAACACAGTTTTCCAAGTCAAGTACTTAATCTGCTGAGGCCATAGGCTCAAAAGGAGGTTGCATAAGTTGAGCAATGCAAACATTTAAATCCCAGGCAGGAGCAGGGTCTCTAAAGGGAGGATTGGTATGAAGCAATCCTTCAAAAAATTTACAGAATACAAGATGAGATGATAGTGAGGAAAACTTCCCCACTGACAGAAAAGCAGAAACAGCAGACAAGTGTACCTTGAGAGTAGCTGGTCTGAGGCCTATGCCATTAAGATGGACCATATAATCCAGAACCGTAGGCAATTCAGCAGTATCTGGAGAAATATGCTTCTTAGAACACCAAATGCTGAATCTTCTCCATCTGCAATTATAAAAGTCTTTCTGCTGGAGGGCTTTCAAGAAGCTCTGAGAATATCAGACCCCGAGACAGATGCAAATCTGCAGAATCTAACTCTTCAAGAGCCATGCCTTGAGATTAAGAGACTGAAGACTGGGGTACCAAATCCTCCCCAAGAGGAGGTAACAGGCTGTAATTCCTGGGAAGAGAGAGGGGAAAATGGACTGCTAGAGACAGCAACAGGGGGTACCAGGGCTGTCTGGCCCAGTCTGGAGCAATCAGAATCACTTTGCAAGGTTGTGACCTTATCTTGACTAAAACTTTGAACAAAAGGGGGAAGGAGGAAGGCATACAGAAATGTCCTTCCAGTTCAGAACCAGAGCATCCAGGGGAACTGAGCCCAAGACTGGGGGTCTGCAACAAAAAAAAGAGAGGGGAAGTTGGTGATTGTCTGGGGCTGCAAAAAGATCCATCTCTGGAGTGCCCCATCTTGAAAAAAAAAAATCACCTTCAATACCAGAGGGTCCAGGGACCATTCGTAATAGCCCTGTGAGATCCTGCTCAGTGCATTTGCTAGCACCTTGTCCTTCCCTGGAAGGTGAACTGCTATCAGAGGGGTTTGCAGGGAATAAGCCAGGGACCACAACTTCATGGCTTCTGTGCACAAGGCTGTAGACAGAGTGCCTCCCTGCTTGTTTAGTACATGGTGATGGTGGTTGTGTCTGCTCTGACCTGAACCACCTTGTTCTATACTGACAGAGAAAGCTTGCAGGGCCAGAAAAAACTGCCCTGAGTTCCAGGAGATTGATATGGAGAAGGGACTCCTGAGGGGACCACAGTCCCTGGGCAGTGAGGGCCCCCAGATGGGCTCCCCAGCCCAGAAGAGAAGGATCCGTGGTAAGGACCACTGAATGAGAATGAGTGGCAAATGGGACCCCTTGCCTTAAACCGTCCTGATCCTGCCACCACTGAAGGGCTTGGATCAAAGTCAGAGTCACTGGGATCAGTTTGGTAAGGGAATCCTTCCTCTGAGACCAAAAAGCCCTCAGATGGAACTGAATCTCCCTCATCTGGAATCTTGCCCCTTGGACCACTGCCGTAGAAGCTGCCATGTGGCCCAAGAGCTGGAGGAAATGCCTTGCTAGTCGAGATACCTGAAGGCTGAAGGAAAAGACTAGTTCTATAAGAACCCTTGCCCTTTCTAGGAAAACAAAGGCTCTTGCTTTGACCGTATCCAGCTCTGCCCCTATAAAGGTAAGAAGCTGGACAAGCTCGAGAACTGACTTGGGAAGGTTGAGAAAAAATCCTAGAGAAGTGAGCACTTGCTGGGTCACTTGCAGGTTTGACTTGACTTGGTCTGGAGACTGGCCCACTATTAGCCTGTCATCTAGATATGGAAAAATGAAAATCTTGTGTCTCTTTAGAAAGGCAACGACTACTGCCAGGCACTTTGTGAAGACCCTTGGGGCTGAAGTTAGGCCAAAGGGCATTGCTCTGAACTGATAGTGGCCTGAGGGCAACTCGAACCTGAGGTACTTTCTGTGGAAGCACCTTATGAATAGGTGAAAATAGGCATCTTTTAGGTCCAGGGAGGCTAGCCAGTCCCCTGGCCTTAGAGAGAGAAGGATTATTCCCAGAGTTACCATCCTGAACTTTGGTTTTAAGAGATGTTTGTTTAGATATCTTGGGTCTAGGATGGGTCACCACTCCTCTGTCTTTTGGGGGTAAGGAAGTACCTGGAGCACAGACCTTTGCCCCAGTGTAGGGTAGGTACTCTCTCTATAGCGCTTAAAGCCAGCAGAGATTAAACCTCTGCCTCTAGGGCAAGGGTTTCTGAGAGACCTGCAGGTGGAAAAGATCTGGCTCTCATCTTTGGAAATTTTTTGAAGCAGAGACCAGTCCCTGTCTTACTACTTCCAGGACCCACTTGTCTGATGTAACAGACATCCAGTCCTGGATGAAGTAAGTCAGTCTGCCCCCTACTGATATAGGAGAGTCGACCCAGGCAGGCCCATCAGGGTGTCTGCTTGGCAGGGGCCTTAGGCTGAGAAGTGGATGCAGCCCTGCTCATCCCCTTGCCTCTACCTCTGAAGAACCCCCTCTGCAAAAAAAGGAAGAAGAGGAGGCCTGTGCTTGATAAAAAGGCCTGCCCCTGCCCCTGGACTGCTGCCTTTGAGGAGTTGCCTGCCTCTCTTTGGCCTGAGCACTCCTGTATGTGGTCTTGTACTAATCCATTTTCTTCATGTAATTTCCTGTCTGCTCCCCAAACAGAGAATTACCCACTACAGGAAAATCCATGGCCTCACCCTGGGTATCCTGCGAGAGGCTAGTACATCTGAGCCAAGCCATCCTCCGAAGAGCCACAGATGTAGCCATGACTCTTGATGACACATCATTGGAGTCCACAGCAGCATGATACTAAACTTTTGATGCCTCGATCCCATCTCCGTGGCTAGCTGAGGGGGAGGCCCGTTTAGCCAGTGCCAGTACAGTGTCCCACCTGGACTTCTGGTACCTGGCTGTATAGGCCATATAATTCGCCTGCCTGAGTCCCAAGAAAGATGCCATGTACTGTTTTTTTTGCCATGGCATCAATCTTCCTAGAGTCTTTGTCTGGGGGGTGTGAAGCCAAGGGAATGTTTGCCTTATCACAGGCAGCAGCCTGCACAACCCCAACATGGCTGCATTGGTGATATAAACTCAGTTTCTGAGCCTGAAAGTGTATACTTCTTGTCCATTCTTCTATCAACAGGAAGTATAGAATTCGAAACTACAGGATTTTTTTGTGTCTGCTTCCCAAAAGATTTGTGAAGGGGACCAAAGGGAAAAAAAAAAAAGTCTCCTGAACTCTGGGATGTCCATCATTTCCACAAAATCAGGCTCCTCTTGATCCTCCATTGCCTCCTCCATAGGAAGCTGGAGGGTCTCAGCCACCTTTCTGTAGAACAAAGTGGGAAGGGGACTCAGAAAGCCTAGGAGGGAATACACCTGAAGGTCTGTCTGGGGAGATGTCCAGTTCAAGAGGCACATCCAGACTTTCATCACAATCATCTTCAAACTCCCCCTCCTCCTCAAACTCCGGTTCATAAAATTCTTCAGGGGTATAATCGTGAACCAGGGCAACGCGATTCCACAATCCGAATCACTTGGGCAATTTCCTCGGCGGTCGGAACATTGGCTTCTGGATCGAACGGACGATTTCTCTGCGTTTTTTTTTTGTCGAAACTGAACCCTCGGGATCAGGTCTCCTTTTGCCCGAAGAAGTATCACCCTGGTCAGAGGGCACTCCTTCTGGTTTGGTCAGAACTGAACCGGGCTGGCAATCCAGGTCAGCGGACTTCTCGGCCTCCTTTTCCCTCAGTCTGCCTAATCTCTTTTCAAGGGTAGATTTGGAAAAGTTTTTACAAATTTGGCAGTCTGAATCGAGGTGTTCAAACTCCAGACAAACACAGGTGGTGTTGGGATCGGCCTTAGCAAAGACCTCCCCACACTCACAGCAGTGTTGAAACCCAGTGGGCCCGTTTTTTCCCCACTGGGTTTCTCAGACATGGCCAGCCTAACCAACTTACCCTTTTTTTTGGCACCCGCCAGGCAAGATTTTTTTTTTTTTTTTTTTTTAAATATATATACGACCGATAAGGACCAGTAACCACACACTAAAGTAAGATACAAAAATTAACAAAACTGATCGGTTCAGCCAAACTGATCCCCACTTTTACAAGTTCCACAAAGAAAAACAGTACAAAACCTATCTAGTACTCACGGTACCACAATGAATAAACAGACTATGGGGAAAAAAATTTCAGTTAAAAACAGACGGTAAACCAACACTTCAACCGACTTTCGAACCAAGCTGCAGGAGAAATCTCTGGAGCGACTGTTCAGTGAGGCAGAGTAAAGAATCTGACGGTTAGATTTCAAAGGGAAACAGACAGACACCGACAGAGCTAGAGCTCAGCATTCTATGCTCTGCATAGAAAGTTAACGCTTTGTTCTCCAGGGCAGTTTAAAAGCTGGTGCTAACTGCTTTAGTCAGAATACAGCAAGACTTCAAGTTTGAAAAGATAAAAAAATTATTCATTGCAGGTTTGACTCTCCCTGGTCTATCAACCCCCTCCCTCTCTACTCTCAGCACTGTCTGCTCCCCTCTGCAAGTCCCCAGACTTAAGACCTCCCTCGCAGAGGTCATTCCGTAACCGTGCCCCGTCCTGATACAATTCCCTGCCTGTAACTATCACCTCCCTACCAAGACTGGGGCCTTTTAAAACTGCTCTCAAGAACAACCTCCTCTCCTCCCACCACTGACACTGCCCTGGCTGAGTTTTCCCTACCATTACTCCTCTCAGTGTGCCCATTTTTGACTCTGCACTTCATTTGACTCATTATAGCCCACGTTGTTTATTACTGCTAATTTACCTTGATGTGTGGCCTTTGTAACCAGCCCTTAATTTTGATTGATTGCCTTTATTTGAGCTCATTTACTTTGTTTTCTGTTGCTTGCTATTACTGCGTTTGTCTTCTTGATGAGGAGCCTTTGTAAAAACGAGTACCTGACTCAAAAGGTTGCTTTTGAGCATTGGGACGGCTCTTGTATAGGCAGCCTTTTGAGGAGCCCCCAATGGCTGTTTTTGATTTTGGACAATACAGGGTCCGGACCGACTGAAAGGTACAACCAGAGTGTTGCAAATCCACCTTCAATAGGTCATGGGTCTGGGAACAAAACAGCCGATCCCCTTTAAAATGAGCATTAAGGACAGACTGCTGCACGTCCTGTGAAAATCCTGACACGAAGCCAGGCGTGTCATCTGAGGCAAACTCCTGCTGAGGATGTATGAGCCGCAGTGTCAACGGCATCATAGGTGGCCCTGAGCAGGTGGCAACATACAGTTGCCCCTGTAGACATTTTGATTGTCATATCCTACTGGACAGAACCAGCCGGGAGGGACTGGACAGTTGCCTGGAGGCCTTTAAGATTTCCTTCCGATACTGCAGGCATCGTCCCAGGTAATTAAATATATGGAGAGAGTAGCCGAGGCATAAACCCCTTTTCCCATAGCATCCAATTTCTTGGAATCCTTATCAAGGGGTTGGGCACTCATTTGCCGAGGCCTAGAGGACCTACCATGCGTGGCATTGATCACCAGAGTCTGAGACAGAGACATGAAAGAGGGGCGAGCTGCCAGGACCCAATAATCAGCCTTATGAGGAGTGGAGGATATTTTGAAAGGTTGCTTCCATGCAGCCCAAACAGCCTCTTCAAAGGTATCCACCAAATGTGTGTTTTGGGGGACGGAGATGACCACAGTGGGGTATTCTGGTGCACTTAATTATTGTGCCAGTTTCTTTCTGGAAGCATCCTGCTCAGTGCTCTGGAATCCAAGCGTTTTCTGGAGATGCAACATAATGTCAGACAACGCTGGATCATCCGGTGGAGAACAGGGGAGCTCAGAGGTAGGTTCACCCTGTACAGAGGTGGTGGCCGAGGAGGACTGTGGAGATTCTTTGTGGTCCATGTCGTCCTCATCCTCCAGGTCAGCCAGATCCCAGTCCTGCAGGAAAGGGTCCTCCATGTCTACGTCCCGAGTGTTAAAATTGGGGGAGACAGGGGAAGAGCTGGCCATCTACTGGGCTGAAGCAGGCGGAAAGTGAGCAGTGGCCGGAGCCAGTCAGAGTCAGGTCCAGGATAGTATTCACTAAAGCCTGGACATCAATCATGGCCATCTGCCCAGTGGAGGTAGCCAGGAGAGAATGGACAGAGTGAAGTGGGGACCACTGACATAAGAGAGGAAGGCAGTACATACGAACCTACGAAATTGCTGGCAGAAACAGGCCCACAGATCTGTTAAGTCTGCCAGATTGTGCAGCGCTTAGTTTCATATTACTACAGCTGCCCCAGCCCCAACCCAACCTCTCCCTTCCTCCCCTGTCCTGGTCTTTCCCTCGTGTTCTTGTCTGTACTAATCCTGCCCTTGACTCTATCCAACCCCGCTTTAAAGCTATCCACTGTTCTCAGTTCAATTAACTCCTCCAGCAGTGCGTTCCATCTCGCCGCCACTCTCTAAAGTAGTGCCTTTTCATCTCCCTCCTAAACCTTCCCCCTTCCGACTTCAGACTGTGACACCCCCCAAGCAGAAAAATCCTCCCTCAGACTTTATGCCTTTCAAGTACTTAAAGGTCTCTACCATGTCCCCTCTTTCCCTTCACTCTTCCAGAGAGTACATGAGCTCCCTCAATCTTTCCTCATATGGCAAATCCCCCAGTCCCATGATCATTTTTGCAGCCCTGCACCTACTCCTGTAATCTCACATCCTTTTTGAGGTATGGGCACCAGTACTGCACGTGTGGTCTCACCAGTGATCTATACAAGGGCAGGATGACAACCTCCTTTTTAGAGGTGATCCCTCTGGCAATGCACCCCAGCATCCCATTTGCCTTTGCTGCCAACCTCCTACACTGTGCTGATACCTTCATGTCCCCTGTGGCTATTACCCAGAGGTCCCTCTCCTCCGCTGAAGCTGTTACCTGCACTTACCCCAGCCAGTAGCCGGTCCCAGGATTTCTTGCTCAGAGGTGCATGACCTTGCACTTCTTAGCGTTAAACCCAAACTGCCACTCCCTAAACCAGTGTTGTTCGAGTTTAGCTAGATCCTCCCAGAGTGCCTGCCTCCCTTCCTCATTGTCCACTTTTGCACAAATCTTAGTGTCATCGGCGAACAGGCCGATCGTACTCTTAACCCCCCTCTGCAATGTCTCCAATGAAGACACTGAACAAAACAGGGCCCAGCACCGAACCCTGCGGCACCCCACTTGTTACTGGCCTTGGCTTGGATGTCCTCCCCCCCCTTACAACTATCCTCTGCTGTCTGCTCTGCAACCAGCTCAACCCACCCACCAGCTTCTCCCCACCCCATGTCCCTCAGCTTACTCATTAATCTCCTGTGAAGTACAGAGTTGAAAGCCATGCTGAAGTCCAGGTACAGGACATCCACAGCGTGGCCTTCTTCAACCGCCCTAGAGACCCAGTCGAAGAAGTCTATCAGGTTAGTTTGGCATGATCTTCCCAAGACAAACCCATGCTGTCTCATCCTGTAGACCATTACTATTGAGAAAGGTAAACATTTCCTTTAACATACCAACAAACTAACATACTAAAAACCAGCAGAATAAGCCTAATGGTCTTCGTGTCTGCTCAGTAGCCAGTCCCTATTGGGTGCTAGCTCCTCCTTCCCCCTGGCCCCCCCGAGGGGGTCAACTTTGGCTTCAGTACACCCATGCATCTGTCCCACTTCCTCCTGAAGCCCTCCACTGTGCCCTGCTCGACTAGACTCCCAGGCAATGCATTCCATGGCTCCACCACCCTCTCACTGAAGTAATGCCTTCTACGTTCTCCCCATAGGATCCCCCCTCCAACTTCCATTCATGCCCCCTGGTTGTGCCCCCTTTCTTTAGCCTAGACATTTCTTTGACTGTGTCCTCGTTAATCCCTTTCACATATCTGAATACCTCAATCATGTCTTCCCAGTCTCTCCCCTCTACTCCAGCGAGTACAGCCAAAGGACTTTCATAGGTCCCATCAACAATGCCACGGATCATCCTGGTTGCCCTCCTCTGAACCCTCTCCAACAGTGCTATGTCCTTCCTCAGGTGAAGTCTCCAGAACTGCACGCAATACCGAAGATGTGGCCTGACCAAGGCATTATACAGACACAGAAATCACCTCCCCCTCCTGGACGTTACTCTTCGGGCTATGCAGTCCGGTATCCTGTTTGCCTTTGCCACCGATCTTCCACAGTTTTCAGTGTTTTTTATTCTGGTGTCTACCACCACCCCAGGACCCTTTCACTCAAGGTGGCTTGCAGTGAGACCCCTCCCACAGTGTATACATGACCTGGGTTTCTGACCCCCAGATGCAACACCCTACATTTCCCCAGATTAAACCTCAGCCCCCACCTCCTTGACCAGCCCTCTAGGGTATCCAGATCCCTCTGGACTGTCTTCCCCGCTTCCTCCCAGTCAGCTAGTGCTCCCTGTTTTGAGTCATCTACCACAAAGAGGCTCATCCTACTCTTAACCCCCCCCCATATCACAGACATACATAGGCACTGAACAGGAGTGGCCCGGGTACTGAACCTTGGGGAACCCCACTGAGGACCTTCCTAGTGGAGAAGACTATCCCAGCAACCACTACCCTCTGTGTTCTATCTGTAAGCCAGTTTTCTATCCATCTAAGCAACTATCTTCCCACTCCCATCCCTCCCAACTTTGTCAACAACCCGATGTGGGGTACAGAGTCAGTCAAACGCCTTACTGAAATACAGATATAGGACGTCCGCTGGTCTTTGTCGGTCCAGGGTCTCTGTCACCCAGTCGTAAAAATCTATGAGGTTGGTCTGGCACGATCTCCCCGGGACAAAAACTACACTGTTTGTCATCCATGTGCCCCAGCCTTTCCAGTTGCCTCCCGAGCTTCTCCTTGATGAAGCCCTCCATTAGCTTGCCTACCACCGACGTTAGGCTGACAGGCCTGTAATTTCCCATCTCCTCCCTAGACCCCCTTTGTGGATAAGCACCACATGAGCGGCGTTTAACAGCGCAGGTAGTGGAGCTGCTAGTTCGTCCACCAGTTCCTTCAGAACTCTCGGATGCAGCCCATACGGTCCCAGTGCCTTGTCAGTTTTCAGCACCTGTAGGGCTCCCTCATGCTGTCCTCTGCGATTTCTCCTTCCCTAACCCCCCAAACAAAGCACCCATCCCTTCTAGGCCTGGCCCACCTGGTGCCCCAGCCTCTTCTGGTCCTCATCTCCATCTGTCCTCTCCACTCAGCTGTCTGACTCCCTTTCCGGCTGAATGGATCCCATGTCTCCTTCCATAAATACTGAGGCAAAGTACTTGTTTAGTACCTCTGCATGTTCCCCCGCCTCCTGAGCACATCCCTTCCCAGTCCTAATCCCGGAGATCTGTGCTCTCCCCTTCCTATTCTCCCCTATGTATCTATAAAATCCCATTCCACTCCTCCAGATATCCCTAGCCATGTTTTGCTCCATCCTCACCTTGGCTCCCCTCACCACTCTTTTGACCCTTCTAGCTGTCAACTTGTACTCCCCTCTCTCCCGGTCCCCCATGAGCACTTAAAGCGTGCGTAGGCAGCTTTCTTATCCCCATCGCCTCTTGCACATCCCTGGTTCTGTACGGCTTATGGCCTACCATTTACATCTTATCCTTGCACATGAGCTAGTAGCCTCCTGTACCCCCCCCTTTTTTTTTTTTTTTTTTAAATGGCTCCACAAGCTACCAACATCCACGTCTGGCCTAATCTTGTCTAAGCTTCCCCTCAGAATCCTGCCCATGCCCATAAAGTCTGCTCCCCTGAAGTCCACTACAACTCTGTTTGAGTGGTTGTTCCCCCGGACACAGCAGAAACCAGACTGTGGCATGGTCTCCTCCTGCCAGCAGGCTACACCTCCAGACCCCTTATCTGGTCGCTGTCTGCAAGGACAACATCCAGTATCCTCCCAAAGTAGGTTCCCCACCTGTTGGACCAAAGAGGCATCCTGAAACACATCCATCAGCCTCTGCTCCCTGGCCACCGCTAATGTCATGGTGTCCCAGTCTGCCCCCGGCATATTTAGGTCCCCCATGACCACCACCATACCCTTTCTATGGTCACAGTGCCCCTTGATGTTCTCAACCAATTTTCCCTCCAGGTCCTCATCCATTGCGGGGGTCTGTACACTACCCCTACTTTGTCTTTTGTCTCCCCCCCCCCCGGATTGCAGGATTACCCAAATCACTTCCACTCCATCTGCCTCCTCCACTAACCATTATGCCATTCTTGACCATCAGTGCTACACCCCCTCCTCTCTATCCCTCCTGAATATTGTGTAGCCCTCCAAGTTTAGGTCCCAATCATTCTTCTGGGAGTCCCATGTTTCCATAATCGCTGCCACATCCACTGATCCCTCTGCCAGCATCACCTGAAGCTCTGGCATTTTGTTGCCCATACTCCTGGCGTTGATCAGGACCCTCCTCCACTCCATCCCCCCTACCCAACTGACTCGGCCCTGCGCACTCCCCGTTTGCCCTTTCCTGCACAGCTCTTGCTTTGTGTACATCGCAGTCACCTGCCCTCATCTGCCACCCTAGACCTGGGACCTACCTTGGTCAGTCCTCACGACTCCCTTCCTTCACTAATCCCTCCCCCCTTTACAAGTTTAAACCCCACTTATTTATGAATACAGCGAGTTTCAGTTTTAAGATTTCTTTCCCCTCAAGTTTAAAGATGTAACCTACCCCTAACATATAACCTCTTATCCCAAGTGTCCTCCCAGTCCCCCACCAGCCCATACCCTTCTGCCCTGCACCAATCCCTGAGCCACTGGTTCACACCTCTGAGTTTGTGCTTGGTCTCCCCGGATGCCCTAAGTACTGGCAGGATTTCCGAGAAGGAAACAACTTCCGACAGAATGGCAGACTCTGGCCAGTTCGCGAAACCTCGCCTGGATTTCCAGATAGCTGTTCCCTTCCAAATAGTTTTTGCCCAGATATACTAGGAAATCTGGGGATCCCCCGCATTCCAATGCGGAATCAATATAGCTGGAATTTGGCCTTGTGAACGGATAGGCCCGGGATGCATTTAGCCCTGACCAGGCTGCTTTTTCCCCTCCCCTCTCCCACTGGATGCCCCAGGTCATGGAGTCCCCCAGCAGGATCACCCCCCCCCCAAAATCTTACTGGCCCTTTTGATCCTTTGGTCTCTATCAACTTCCACACTGTGGAAGTAAAGCTTACTGATCTGTAGTTGCTTGGCTGATCCTTGGGCCCACTCTTGTGAAGGGGCACCACGTGAGCTATCCTCCAGTCCCTGGGTACCTTCCCCGTCTCCAAGGAGGTATTGAAGAGGTCAGTCAGAGGGCCTGCAAACACCTCCACCAGCTCCTTCAGGACCCTTGGGTGTAACAGAGATTGGAGAACCCAGGCCCCAAAACCAGCATCCTGGCAGGACTCGAGGTCACTGTGGTAATAGGAAATGAAGGTGTGTGATGACTTCCAGGTAGCAGCCCTACAGATTGTCTGGATAGGACGTCCCTAGAAGCAGCCACCGATGCAGCAGTATGGCGGGTGGAATAAGCCCCAAGCCCTCTGGGAGGCTCCCTAGCCACCAACCTATAGCAATGATCAATGCATAAAGTGATCCACTTGCCAATCGTCCACTTGGCTGCAGGTCTGCCAAAAGCGGCTTCAGCATAGATGACAAACAGCTGGCGAACCTCTCCCCGAACTCCAACCGTGCGCTCTTTGTAGTAAGCGAGCGCTCGCCTCAGGTCCACAGTATGGCGCCTGTGTTCGACCTCAGAGGTGTGATTCAAGAAGGACACCGGAAGAGTCATCACCTGGATCAGGTGAAACTCCAATGCAATTCAACACAACCTTCGGAAGGAACTTCGGGTTGGGGCACAGGACAACCTTGTCCCTGTGGAAGGCCAGGTAAGGAGACTCCACCGAAAGCACCTGGAGCTCACCGATCCTTCCAGCTGACGTGATAGCCACCAGGAAGGCAGTCTTCCGAGACATGTCACACGTGTGCATCGGTTTGAATGGCTTGCCCATGAGCTTTGCCAAAACCAGCAACAAGTCCCACGGTGCTCCAGCAGGTTGACGTGGCACCAGGACTCCTAGGGTGTACTGCGCACATGGACTCAGTGTTCCCCCAGATGGGCACCCCAGCCCGAGAGAGAGGGATCGGTTGTCAGGATGACTGTCTGCTCAGGGCAATACCTTCCTGCCGGTGCTCTGGGACGAGCCACCACTGGAGAGCGTCCCACATCCTATGGGTCATAGTGACCTTTGCGCAGAGACCATGGCTGGCCAGCTCCCACTGCAGGGAGCATATATGCCAACGGGCACATCAGACCATGCAGGTGCAGGCTGCCGTGTAATCCAGAAGGAGCAGGAAGTCCTGGGAGTACACAAGTGCCCAACCAGAAATGACTGCGCAAAGGAGGAGAGAACCTCCGCCCTGTCCACCGGGAGCAGAGCTATGGCTCGGTACGAGTAGAGCTTTGCCTCGATGATGCTGATCACCTGCGAGGGCATGAGTTCAGACTTGGCCTCACTGACCAGGAGGCAAAGGTCGATGCAGGTCCAGGTCCCTGGACCACTCCACCTCCTACCCGGAGGGACCTGCTATCAGCTAGTCATCCAGGTAGGGCTACACCCGGACGCCTTGGTGCCTCAGGTAAGCTGCCACCACTGCTATGCATCTGAAGACCCTGGCAGCAGAGGAGAGGTCAACAGGCATGGCTTGGAACTCATAAAAGGGTTCTCTGCTCAGAAGCGGAGGAACCTTCAGTGGGACGTACGGGTCAGGATGTTAAAATGTGTCCTGAAGCTCCAGAGAGCAAACCACATGTTTTGCTCCAGAGAAGATATGACCTGGGCTGAGTTACCATCCTGACGGCGCAGAACCTGTTTACTGTGTAGTACTACACCTAGTAACGCCGGTACCTGTTTACTGTGGGACTATATTTAGGATTAGTGGGTGACCTGATTAGTGGGTAGGGGTGTATCCCGGACTAGTGGGGAACCTGGTAGTTCACCTAAGGAAACCTATTTGGAGGAGAATGGGACCACGCATCTTTGGGAGGGTGGTGGAGTGCACAGGGTGTGGGCGGCCATGATACTGGACTGGGCTTGGAAATTCGGTGGTTGCCCAGTGTGTCACCAGCTGCCACAACTTAGGGAGGAGGTTGAGGGGGATTAGGAGACAGCTGGGGGAAGGGGGGGAGGTATGGTTAGGGAATAGGGCAGGGACTCTTCCATGGGGTTGCACCAAGCACTAGGGGTGGGGGCATAGGGAAAAGAGTGCAGGAGAGTACTCTGGGGTCACATAGAGACCCTGACAGAGGGGGCCCAAAAGGAGGACACTACCAAGGAAGCAGGCAGGCATCTGGGGACCAGAGAGGAGAGCCAAAGGAAGGACATTCTCAAGGAAGTAGGCAGATGGCTGGGGCAGAACAGAAGAAGCAAGGGAGGGGGGTGTGGATCAGACCTTAAGCTCAGTAACAGCTTCAATTCTCTTCTGCTTGAGGATGAGTGGGGGTGATGTAGCCATAACGGGCAACTGGAGATGGAAAGGGAGTGGAGGGCAGGAGGCAGGGGCCTGATAGCAGGAAGAACGAGGGTGGGGGTAGCGCGGTGGATCAGCAGGAGGAGGGAGTAGAGAGAAAAGCGCAAGGAGAAGGACCAGTTGGGAGGAAAGAGCAAGGAGAGGGACCAGAAGTACAAGGAGGATACAGTAAAGGCAGATGAGGGTTTATGCCAGGGGAGCACAACAGGCAAGGAGGGGCTGAACAGAGGCGGAAGGCAGGCCAGGCAAGTTTAGCAGATTTTGGAGAGACCAGTCGCGAGCAGCACGGGGAGAGAAGATAGGTACAAAAAGGATACTCGGAGGAGGAGAGGCATAGGATCAGAGGGAGGGTGGCCAGGGTAAATAAGGAGGAGCAGCCAGTAGAAAGGATAAGGGACATGGGGGGGGGGGAGAGAAGAGATGCAGGAAAAGGGGTGGTCAGAGTGATCCTGCTGGGTGATTCCATGATCAGGGGTATCAAATGGGATAGGAGGGGGAAGACTGCCCAGTTAGAACAAAATGCTTCCGTGAACTAACGGTGCACAGGACCAAGCATGAGGTATATCAGCTGGAAAGGGATTGTGGAGGTTCCCTGGATATACTTGTCCACCTCGGTACTAATGACATTGAAGGAAATAGTGAGCTAGAGATACAGGCAAGGTTCAGGGAGCTTGCCAGAGTCTGTCATGACACAGAATGTGCGATTTCCTTCTCGGAAATTTTGCCGGTGCAAAGGGCTAGTAGGGAACACAAGAGGAAGATTAGGGAGATGAACCAGTGGCTCAGGGAGTGGTATGGGGCCAGAGGGTATGGGTTGATGGGGGATTGGGAGGAGCCGGGGCTATATGCTAGAGATAGGCTCCATCTCAATTTGGAGGAAGGAAATCCTTAAGTTGAAAATAGAGGGGTTCGTTGGTGAAAGGTGGGGTTTAAACTTGAGAAGGGAGTAGGGATGGGAGAGAAGGCTGTCGGGGGGGGGGTCCGATATAGGAGGGACTCTGTCTTGACCCCCCTGGGGAGCTGGAGGAATGCGGGAAAAGGCTGACTGGTAAGGTGCTGACCGGGGGAAGACTGAATCCCATGGGAATGCAAGCAGGGGAAAAAGAAGTATACAGAAAGGGTGTAAGGTAGTCCTGCTAAATGCCAGGAGCTTGGCCAATAAAATGCCCGAGCTCCAGGCGATGCTAACTGAGGGAGAGGTGGATGTGGCAGCGGTCACTGAGACCTGGGCCACCACAGGGCATGACTGTGACCTTAACCTGGAGAGTTACACCACATTCAGGAAGGACGGGGGGAGGGAAGGGGAGGAGGGGTAGCAATAGTCAAAAACTGCATTTGCATATGACTATGACATCCTCGGTGGCCAGGGAACAGAAGTTGTTGGATGTCTTTCAGGATGCGTTCCTAACTCAGCAGGTGGGGGAACCGACCAGGGAGGCGCAGATACTGGATGTGGTCCTGGGAGACAGTGACCAGATTGGGGGCCTGGAGATAAGGGACCCGTTGGCGGGGAGCGGCCGTGCCACGGCCTGGTTCTGCCTGGACCGGGGGAGTAGAAGGCTGCACAAAAATGGAGGTAACCGACTTCAGGGGGGTGGATTTCAAGGAAATGGGAAGGATCCTTAAGAAGCATTTGTATGGGATTGGGCCAGACATGGACGCTGACAGTAGGTGGGAAATCAGGAGGGGGTGCAGGATGCTACCGGCACCTGTGCAAGAGTAAGATGAAAATGTGGTAGGGCCCGTAAACCCTGCTGGTGGACCAGGGAGGTTCAGGAGGTGGTGAGGGGAAAGAAGGCAGCTTATAGTCATTTCAAGTGCTCAAGAAGTGAAAGGGATAGAGGAGTATGAACTGATGGCCAGAAGGGCCACTAGGGTGGTGAGGGCAGCTAAGGCAAGGAAGGAGCAGAACCTGACCAGGGAAATTAGGAGAGGGAACAAGGGGTTCTTTAGATACACTGGGGAAAAACGAAGGGTGAAGGGGCAGATTAGCAGGATTAAAACAGGGAGGGATGGGAACAAGAGCCAGGGCAGGCTGAGGTACTAAATGAGTGCTTCGCATCAGTTTTCACCAAGGAAAATTAGAGGCTGTATCATATATGGGAGAAGATGGTGAAACTGAGGGGGCCCTTGCCGATCGTCGCGTCTGGGGAGAGGATAGGCCATCACTGGCGGGGAGGCAGGAGGGGTCGAGGTAGCGGAGGTGGAAATCACGGCAGAGTGTGTGAGGGAAGCCCTCAGGTCCCTTAAGACTAAGAAAGCACCAGGGCCAGATAAATTACATCCCAGAGTGCTGAAGGAACTGGCGGATGTCCTGGCGAAACCCCTGGCAGAGCTTTTCAGCATCTCTCCGAGGACATGGTAGGTGCCCCAGGACTGGAAAGTGGCACATGTAGTGCCTATCCACAAGGGGAGGGGGAAGAGAGACAGGAATCAAGGAATGTGGCAGGGAACTACAGGCCAGTCAGCCTGACAGTAGTGGGCAAGGTGATGGAGGGCACTGTCAAGGAGAGACTAGAGGGGGACCTGGAAAAGTCGGGGTGCCTGGACGATAGCATGGATTCATCCAAGGGAAATCATGTCAAACAAACCTTATGGAGTTCTATGACTAGGTGACGAGAGCCTTGGACCTGGGTAGACCAGTGGACGTCCTCTTTCTAGACTTCAGCAAGGCATTCGACTCTGTTCCTCATGGGGGCCTTATGAATAAGCTGGGAGAAATGGGGGTGGGGAACCAGATGATCAGACGGATAGGCAACTGGCTCCAGGACCAGACCCGGAGGGTCGTGGTTGGTGGGATAGTCTCATCCACAAAGAGGGTCATTAGTGGGGTCCCTCAGGGATCAGTACTTGGGCCCCTCCTGTTCAATGCCTATGTCTGACATAAGGAAGGATATCAGGAGTGAGATGAGTCTTTGCAGATGACTCAAAACTGGGGGCGGTGGTGGATGGGGAGGAGGGGAGGGTGGCCCTACAGGGGGACCTGGATGCTCTGGAAAGGCGGTCTAGAAAGTGGAAGCTGAGGTTTAATGCAGGGAAATGCAAGGTACTGCATCTGGGAGCCAGAAACCCAGGCCAAGTGTACACCCCGGGGGGGGGGGAGGAGGAGAGAATGCTACAAGTCTCAATGGCTGAGAGGGACCTGGGGGTGGTGGTGCATGTCAAGATGAACTCAGACTTGTAGGAGGGCAGCGGCCAAGGCCAACAGGATGCTGGGATGCATCGCTGGGGGATCACCTCCAGAAGGAGGGAAGTGATACTCCACCTGTATAACTCTTGGTGAGGCCGCACCTCGAGTACTGCGTGCAGTTTTGGAGGCCACACTTAAAGACGGACATTAAACTCCTGGAGAGGGTCCAGAGGAGGGTAACCAAAATGATTTGGGGCTTGGGGAACAGGACCTATGGGGAAAGGCTCGAAGAGCTAAATATGTACACATTGGAAGAGAGAAGGGACCGGGGGACATGACAGAGGTCTTTAAGTACATGAAGGGGTTAAATGGGGGGGAAGCAGTCAAGGTGCTCCGAAGGAAGATGGGGGAGGGCAACTAGAGGGCATGGGTGGAAATTCAGGAGAGAAAGGAGGAGGTGCTACTTCACTGAGAAGGTGGTGAAGCCATGGAATGTGCTGCCCAGGGGGCTGGTGGAGGCAGAAACGGTGGAGGGGGTTCAAGAGGGGTGGGACAGGTACAGGGAAGGGTTCGGGGAGCAAAGTTCTGTGCGGCGGGAATATCCGGGACTGGGAAGGTTGAAGCCAGAGAGGACGAGGTGGGCAGCAAGGTCAGCTCCCAGGGTGGGGGCTGACCAAACGAGCAGACACGAAAGACCATTAGGCCTATTCTGCTGGCATTTTAGTATGTTAGCGGTAATTTGTTCAGGTTGTGCAGATCTAAAATGGGGTGTCAAGAAGTACCTGGAGACAAACCCTGTGTGTTCCAGAGGATCAGCAACTCTGACCATGACCTCCTTGCGGAGGAGTTGGGCTGTGTCATCTCAGAGAGCCGACCGAGTGTCTGCGGATACCAAGTCTTCCCGTGGGGCACGGGCGCGGCTTGCAGGGTACTGCTCGAACTCCAGAGGCAGACTACTTCCAGAACCCACCTGTCCATTGTAACAGCGGACCAGGCGGAAAGAAATGGCAGAGCTGAGCCCCCACAGAAGGACCCAGGGAAGGCGTGGCAGTCATGAGGGTGGCAACCCCCATCCTGTCACTGTGGAGGATCCGGCTGAGGAGCCATCGGGCCCCTTCCATCCGGGCTTTCGGACTACCAAGGCCACGAACTTGGCCCGAGGTTGCAAGAACTGAACCTGCTGGCCAGACTGATGATGGGTTGGTTTTGCCGGAGGAGAAGACGACCGAAATGGCTTGTGCTTCTGCTGTTTAGATCCCTTGGGGTTCTTCTGGGCGGATGTAACAGTCCAGGGTGGCATTGGACTTCTCAGTGCGCCGGAGGTGACCCTCCACGCTAGGCCCAAACAGGTCGGTGCCCAAGAATGATACATCCACCAGCTTGTGCTAGGTGTCTGCCGTAAAGGTAGAGACCTGCAGCCAAGCCCAATGGCGCATAGCAACTGCCACTGAGCGGGCACAGGACTCTCCAATGTCCAGGGCTGTCTGAAGTTGCAGTTTGGCCACAGCATGACCCTGGTACCGGGCCTGCTTGACCGTCTGGAGGTCCACAGGAAGATGGGGATTCACCTCATCCAGAGAGCCCAGAAGGGCATGGGACAAGTGTGCCATCACCACGGCCGAGCTACCTGGCAAAGCTGAGCGAGGAGGCAGCATAGTGCTTTTTTTTTTAGCAAAGTGCTCCAATTTTTTGGACTCCTTATCTGGTGGTCTATAGATGTCCCCCATATTGCCCAAGTGTCTTAACATGGAGTCAGGCACCAACCCCTCAGCTGAGGGATGCCCCGTGAACCCTGAAAGAGTACCGGCGGGCACCACATATCTGCAGGCCATCCGGGCCGAAGGTGCAGGGCAAGAAGCGGGGTGCTGCCAGAGCTCCAGAGCAAAGCCGTTGATGGCCTCGGTCACTGGGAAAGCCTCCGGAGAGTCCCCTTTCTCCAGAATTTCTGTAAGGGGCTAGTGAGCCCATTCTTGAACAGGCTCCAGTTTCAACCCCGTGGACTCAGATGAGCTGGAGAATGCCCATGAACAAAGTGGGGCCTTCATCCGTTGACCGATCCACTGACTCCGTATAAAGCGGGCGACCACCCAAATCACTCTCAACCAACCGGACGGACAGGTGTGAGAGAGTGACCAACATCCCCTAGCTGACAGAGACCTCCATGGATGGAGACCCGGTCGATGGTTGCTTGGGTGGCGGCTCCCCCACGATCAGTGGAGAAGCCAGCTTCGGCTGAGCGGAAACAGTCCAAACTGGCTCCACTGGGGGAGGAACGATGTAGACCAGCGGGGGCAGCCTTTCAGGCGACAGCCAGGTAATGGCCGGGGTGATAGCCAGCATCTGCTTCAGCCCGGTCAGCACTAACTGTTGCCACATAAGATCATGGGTCGAAATTAAGTTTTGCAGGCACTAGCCAGCAGGGCTAGTGACTGGGAAAAATCCACTGGCCCCACAGACATTTCCACTGGCCCAGCTGGTGTATATACTGAAGTGTTGCCTTCTCCAGTACAAGCCAGCAGGACTAGTTAAATGAAAATCTTACTAGCCCGATACAAAATCTACCAGCATTTGGCTAGCGGGCCGGTGCAAATTTCTACCCCCGAAGGTCTTTGTAGCATCGACGCAACTTGCGACGAAGCCTCTCCTCACCCGAGCAGAATGAAGACGAATAGCAGCGGCACCGCTTCCTGTGGTGCCAAGAGCAAGACCGCCGATGGCGGGACCTGCTCGACCCAGAGGATGAAGATGACACAGACCTAGACAGTCGGTGGTGCCAACGGGAGGCGGGGCTCCTCAGAGGGAGCCGAGGAAACCCACGGCTTCTCCTGGTCTAGATCTGTGAGAGGGGCAGACTCAGTTGACTGGGCACCCCCTTTCAGTGGTCACCGGCAGGACCGGGGTCCCGGAAAAAAAAAAAGTTATTGGCCTCTTCAGACGACAACCGGTCAACAGGGTTGAGACACATCTCAGACGGCATCACAGCCGACTGGCCAGACTCCCCCCCCCCCCAAACTGTTTAAACCAGGTGTGAGACACTAAGCTGAAAGCTTGTTTACAGGTGCAACCTGGGAGCACAGGAAGTTAAGTGACTTGCTCAGGGTCAAACAGTATATGCAAGGGGGGCTGTGGGATTCAAACCCAGGTCTCCAGATTTGCAGCTCAGACCCTTAAACCACTGTGCTATACTGCCTCCCAAAGTTTCCGTGAAGTCAGCGGCCACGGCTTCGACCATAATCAAACCCAAAAAAAAGATTCCTGCGAGTGGAACCGCTTCCGATCCCAGATCGAAAAAAAAAAAATCTTTATCCTTCTTGCATGAGGGGAACTGTGCAATTTGGAAAGGCCTTGCCCCTTTGTCGGGAGGGACTGGGACAGCTCCTTGAAGGAGGCTGAATAAGTGGAGCCCAACTGGAGCGGAACGAAGGCCAAGGAGGATTGAGCGGCAGCATGGGCCACCTCCTACTCGAAGGCCTTGAGTTGCTCCAACTGCTCCTTGGACTCCGCTGTCGCGGAGACCACCTAACGGGCATCCTTGGATTTGACTGGTGAATAACATTTCTCTGGACGACCCAACTTCAGACAGGCAGCACAGTCCTCCAGGACTGTCTGGTGACACGACCAACAAAAAACTGCAGGCCTGTGGATCGTGATCATGGCCCAGACAGTAGACGCACAAGATGTGGGAGATGGTAGACATCTGCCCGCATGAGCACCAGCGGAATCCGGGCGAGGATT